>APFE030223903.1:2910-14220 GCA_000404065.3 Pinus taeda | reverse complement strand
AAAATGTCTTCTAAAGGAGCTAAGCCTGTTGGAAGAAAATTGTCCTTCAATTGTAACACTTCAGTTTCATAATCAGCTATCTCTTCACATTTAATTTGTTGGATTCTTTGTATGTTGTGTTTGTTGAAGGTTGTAGGATGTAGCATTTGCTTAGCTATTTTGGGTGATATAGCTTGGCTATTCTGTTCACCATGTATTTGTGATTGACTTGCTGTTTCAAGTCTTTGTGATTGACTTGCTGTCTCAATGTCAATGTTTAGACTTGAAAACTCTTCCTGTAAAGTCAAGAAATTGTTTATTTGTCTATCATCATCAAATACCTGCCAGTCCTTGACATTATTTGGGACAGATGGTCTGTGCTTTATCTCAGCTGTGAAGCAATTATGTGGCTCGAAAGGGAGCTTACAGGTACTTGCAAATGTAGCCAAACTATGAGCATGAAGATTCTGAGCCTTAGGAATTTTGGCAATCTGAAATTTAGTGAAGGACTTTAGTAGCTCAGTAGCAGCAGACCTATAGGACCTCAGTCTTTTGTCATTAGTGACAAAATTGCCTTTCACTTGTTGGACAACTAGGTCTGAGTCTCCCAGGATTGAAACTCTTAGGCTTGTAGGGATTTACTAATTGAGCTATTAAGAGAGCCTCATACTTCAGCCATGTTGTTAGTGCCCCTGAAGTTTAGTCTATGGGCTCGGCCCTCGCTGGCTGTTTGTTGTTATGTACCACACTCAACTTCTTGCCCCCCAACTTGTGACTGACCCATCAAATTCTAGGAACCATAAGATCTCTTGTTCTAGGGGAGTTTGAATAATATCTCTGTGGTCTGGACTTGTGAGTTGAAGTTGAGGTTCTTCATCTAGTTTGACTTTTGGGACAGTCTTCTCATTTGATGGGATCATCTTTGTTTCTAGAGCAACAGTTTGTTTATTAAAGTCCTGATCTTGTTTGAGTGTCTTGGTTTCATCAAGATTTGATTTGTCCTCTTGAACACTTCCATCTTTTGACTCAACCCATGTTTGTATGTCAGGGGTTCCTTCATTTATATGTTGATCTGTCTTGATTGTCTAGATTTCTTCATTGTTTGTGTGACCTGTATTGTCATTAAAAAGGATATATTAATCTATGTGAGAATGGACAGCATATATGGGGAAGTTTTGAGGTTTTTCTTCAGTGCTGACCATGTATTTCATCAGTGACTCTCTATATAGTCTCTTGGGTTGGCCAAAGACTGTGATTGTAGCGTATGACATGTCTAATTGAAGGGACGCTTGAAGTTTAGCCCCCCATGATCTTGACAATAATATTCCATATTTGGGTGGGATATCAGCAACAACAACATCCATTAAGATTGTTTTATTTGGATATTGGACCAGGGATACACACAAGTCTTTTATCAAGCCTAGACATTTAACTTGGCTGGAATCAAATGAAAATAAGTCCTTATATGGCCTAGTAATATCTAGATTCAGCCTTTCCATGACTGATTTTGGCATCCGGTTATGAGAAGCACCTGAGTCAAACATAGCATTGTGTAGTATCTTATCATGGATATGTAAACTGACATAAAAAGGTAAGATCCCTGTGCCTGCTGTTTTCCCATCAACCTCTGGACTAAACAAAAATTATGGGGTGTCATCCAACACATTGACATTGTCTTTGTCTCGAGTGAGTTGGAGGGAATTCTTAATCTGTTGTTTGTAGATGTCATGTTTGGCTAGTTCTGCGAGAGGAATGGCTATTTTCAGTTTTCCAACTTCAGCTTCCAAATCAAAGGGTTTTTCATTCTGAACCCTAGTGTTGTGGCTGACCATCTTTTCTTTGTTAAGTAAAGTTTCTTTTTGATCCTCAACTTGATCTTGCGGCTTCTGTTTTTTATTCATCTCTTGTGGACCTTTTGTTGGATTAGGCTGTAAAGATGATGCAGCTAGTGGCTTTTGTGTTGAGGGAAGTTGTTCAGTAATTTCTTCAATGGTTACTTCCTTTGTTAGTGAATCATTTGTGTTCATTGGTTCTGTTACTATGGCACTCTTGGGCTGAAGCCTGTCCTTTGTTATTTCAGGCTGTGTTATGTTTATAGTTCTACTTCTTAGTTTGTATCGTTTATGGACTTCATAAACAGCTGTGTCATAGCCTTGTTTGAAGTCAAATGGCTCACCTAACTTGGTTTGGAGTTGTTTAATGTCCTCATCTTCATGATCCTCTTAACTTAGGAAAAATTGGTGCTCATCATCAAGGCCCATTAGGTGGATGTGGGTGTCATCCACTTGCTCATCTGAAGTGGATGTTTCAGCATAGTTTTCCTGGAACGGGGGTCTTATCTCTGGATCAGAGTTAGCCTTGCCCACGTTAGGGTTTTGGTTTCTCCTGAAGTTTGGATTTCTGTTAGGGTTGTTTTGTGGTGCTTCCCATGATGACTTTCTCTCCACAGATTCCACTCTGTCACCCAACCTCTTCATACCAGAGATTATTGCATCCAATTTCTAGTCAAAGGCTGAGGGTTCCTCTTTGAAAGGCAACTCTTTTCTCCAATCTTGCCCTGTTCCTCTTAGCAATTAGGTTTGCCTCAACTGTGACAGCAACCTTTTGTGCTTCTTCAAGGGTTTGGGGGGCTCTTTCTTTCAATTGATAAGCCATTTCAGGGTCAAATCCATCAGGGAATTTGTATAAGGCCAAATCAGGAGGAGGTCTTAAGTTTTGGGGTATTACATTGTATACATTGTTGAACCTGGCACAGTACTCCAGAACTGTCTCTTGAGGACCTCTCTTAATCATGTCATATTCACCAAGTATGTGCAAGGGATCCTTCTTTTTCTACCATCTGTTGGTAAAGGCTTGGTAAAGCTCATCAGGGGTTGTGATGGTATTTGCAGGAAGTGACCTGAACCAAGTTCGGACATCACCTGTTAGGCTTTGGACAAAAATTCTAATTCTCACACTTTCATCATCTATCTCATAGTTCTCAAAATGATCCTGCATCCTCTTGGCATGCTGAATAGCAGAGTAAGGGCCAGTGGAGTCAAAATATGAGATTTTGGCTTGGTAATCCTGGGGTAAAGTTGCAGGATTAGCAGGTAATTGCAGAGGTGCATATCTCATAGCCATATTCACAAGGTTTGGGGGATTGACCAGGAGAACTGGGACAAAAGGAATAATAGGTACCACGGGGGTAACAGGTGTAGCTGAACCTAGAGTTTTGGTCAAGGGAGTATGTGTGGGGGATGAGGATGTTGGAGGGGGGCTTTGAGATGTGGATGGCGAACTAGGGGAATTAGGGGTGGAGCGAAAAAGAACCTTGATTGGAGTTGAGATGGGGTTGGGGTGAACTGTCTCCGGACTTAAGTCAGTAAGCTTATCTGGCCCTTGTTGCTTCTTGATAAATTTAGGGATTGTATTAGGATTTTCAAAGATAGCAGGTGGGTTTGGGTCAAGATTTTCCCTAGTGTACCGAAGATTATTCTTGGGAGCCAGTTTCTGAGCTAGTCTTTTTGAGTTTTCTAGGACAATTTGTATCTTGCAAGGACTGGACAAGATTTTGAAAAGGCTATATATATCTAAAAAACGAGTATGAAGATTTACTGAATCAACTCTTCCTTGAGGCTGTTAGTGTTGGTACAGCAACAGCTTTGAAGGCTTCTTGACTGATATTCAGGTTTCAGGTGTAACTTTAGGAGATATATAGTATTTAGAAAATCCCGCAGAGGTCCCCAGTGGAGTCGCCATTTATGTTAACACCCAGGTTGTTCCCTATGACTCCCAAGGGAATACGGCCGGGGTAACCACTAACCAATCTTTGGACTACAGCTCCTAGCCTAGCGGTAATCAGAGAGGGCTCTCTCTTAAGGTTTGTCTCTGTTCTGTGGTGATATTAGGCTAGTTATGAAGTAAAGGTTTTTGGTTTATGTTTGGTTGGAAGGATGTCTTTCTGTACTTAAAGTGGAGATCTGCAGATAAAGTTAGTCCATTGGGCGATGGAGTCAGTGGCTACTGGTTTCTTGAGATCTTGAGTTTGAGCAGCTGGAGTTACAGGGCCATTTAGGTACTTCATGAAACAAACTTGAATTTATGATGGTGGAATGTGAACAACCAGTGAAAAGCAATTAAGAATTTTCCACTTAGCTGGGGTGTGAGAAGGAGATGTATTCCTCAGGAGCAGACTTGAATTCCTGAAACAATAATCACTATGAAAGGTATAGTGTGAAAGGGTAGCATTTAAGAATTACACCTTTATTACTATAACTTGAAGAAAAACATTCAGAATAGCTTAGATTGAGTTCAGGGTATTCTGTGATTAAATCCTGGAACTATTCTTTTTCCTTGCTATAAATTGTAAGACACAGGAACATGAAAGAGATATGAAAGATAACAAAACACATAACAAAGAGTTATAAGAAAAACTTATTGTGCCATGAGATACGCAAGAATCCTGCAACTTTCAGCTAAACACCAGAAAACATCAAGCAACATAGATCTTTTGAAATCCCATCATCTTTTGTATTAATTTTCTAAGAGTTACAGTAAAAGAACAATAGAATAGATATGAACAATCTCCGACATCCAACGTCCAACCCCTACTAACTTATGCGAGGGGGGTTATATAGAAGTGTTTTATACAAAATATCTCAGGCATTGAGTCATCTGAGAGATAAAATATCTTCATTAACTCGTACAGAAATTGTGGATAAGAAGTTATTACAACCTTTAATACAACATAAATGCTCTTTACTCCTGTCAGAAAATTTCGACTTTTGGAGCTCACTGAGTCGGTTGAACACTTTGTTATAACTGCTGAGTGACGCGTTTGTGCAGCTCTGTCCTTCTGTAGCTTTTTGGCCCTGTCACCTGTGACTGCCAGTGCTGCTGTGGTGGCTGAATAGTTGTGCTGAGTTGGCTCAGCCTCTTTCTGCATACCTACTGATATATCCTTATCTTCCTATGTATGAAAGTTTTAAATATTTCGAAAAAGAAAAATATAATTACTGGCTTTGGTTTAACAATAATTGTATTACATTATTCCACACTTCCTGTGTAGGCAATTGATGCCTCAAAATTGACCCCATGGTCTCATCTGCCTCTGTATACTTGTAAAAATGGGGAGGGTCATCAAACAAGTGAGTGATTTCATTCATAATGAAGAATAAGCTCTCCACCCTGTTGAAAAGGGTCTGCCCTGTTGCTGGCCCTGTTTCTGCTGATGTGCTTGCTGTCTCTGCAATCTGATTGGCAGCAAAAGTGTTGACTCTCTTGGCATATTTTTCATGTGAGAGTAGTCTTCCTGATGGCTTCGTCAGGCTAGGAATACCTTTGTTTTGTAATGCCATGAACCTGTCCTGGAACTTATTGATATCTGCCTGCATATCCTGGCTTCTTCTTTCCAGGGTCTGAACCAGGTTTCTTAGTGTCAGGACCCTTTTGATCATTGAAATGGTCTTAGTCCTGTTGGCAATTCCCATCTTGATCAACTGGGAGCTTGTCCTGTAGTTAAGCACATTTATCATTCTAGTGGAAATCTCAGGCATGTTTCCTAGAGATGCCCTTGCCCTTTGGATTTCTCTGTGTGCTTTTCCAATGAGCGCCATTTGCTCATGAATGGCCTCAATGTACTCCCACTGGTCTGTGATGGACTGGCCAATATTGGCCCATGGGATCCTTTTGAGCTCAGCTGTCACCTTGTCCAGTGTGAGCTCCTTCTCTAGCTCATTTATTCTCTTTTTTAGAGCCTTTACCTCTCTTTCTCTTTCTGCCACATTTTGCTTGGATTTGTCATATTTTTCATTGATCTTGGCCAGAGTGTCTTTGGCCTGATTTAACTCTGACATTTGAGCCTCCAAGGCTTGAATCTCATTTCTCAGCTTCTACATGTTAAGGCTTTTAGCCTGCTCCGTTGTTGGTGCTGAGGTGGACGGTGCTGCTTGTTGTGTCTGCTGACTGGGAGGAGCAGTGGTTTGAGGAGCTTCCTCTAGATTAATTGTTTCTGGGGGAGGTTGTGAAGTTTGTCCTGCCTCCTTTTGCTACAATGCTGCCTGAAGGGTAGCCTCTGATTCCTGCAGCTTCTCTTGTGTCTGGATGAGCTCTTTATATAATGTAACCAGCATAGCAGTTGCATCCTTGTCTTGTCTGAGCTGGGCAATCTCTTCTGTTTGAGGATGAAGAGTTGCTGGGATTTTTATCATTTTCCTCAGTGCTGCCATATCAGCATCCCTCAGCTTCAGAATCTTCTGTACTGCCTTGACATCTTCTAGAGCTTTGATCCTGTTTTCCTTTGCTTGAGAGGATGCCCTTTCCAACTCAAGTTGTGCAGTAGTATTATTTAGGCTATTTTGTAGCATATAGTTCACCAAGGTCTTGTCTGCCAAGGTGGCATACACCATCTCACCCGTTTGCTTGTGCAATTCGATCTGATCCATTGGGTGGATGTCCTTGGCCAGGACCTCAAGGTTGGTCCTGATATAATCGGCAGCTGACTATGGTTGCTGCACTGCTGGTGTGAAATGGCTCATTATCATTTTACCCTCATGTGCATCATAGGCAGACATGAGTCTTTGCTGGTCAGTGAGAGCCATCTTTAATAAATGATTATATAATTGCAGCCTCAAGGGTTCATTCCTCTTTTTGATGTCCTTGAATTGCTGCTTGATGCTTCTCTCTCCTTCCCTCCGTTGGCCTGAGGAGCTAACTTCCCCTCCTGCTGCCCTTTCTTGTTCTTGCTGGAAGGAACCGGCTGAGGCCGCCATGCTGGGCAGGCCTGTACCTGAAGTCTGCCCTATTGGCATTTCTTCTTCAGAGAAAGGGTTTAACCTTTGCCTCTTCTCCCCTTGAGTTGTTGAGTCAGTAAGGGGAGTCTCTCTGTCCCTTTTCCTGTTTACATCCTCTCTTTGTGGGGTTTGGAGGACAGAAGAATCAATCCTTGAGTCTTGCCTGGGAGGTGCCATTTGTTTTGGTTGCTGCTCTGTGACCATTGGGGCCTCTGCTGTTTTCTCTCCTTGCCCTGGCTGCTCCTTTTGTGGCTGTTGTACCTGTTGAGGTTGCTGGACCTGTGCCTGCTGTACCTGTTTTTGTTCCATCTCTGTTTCCTTGCCTTTGCTGTGAGCTTGATTTGTAGTTTGGACTGCCTCCTGATGTGCTGTGGAGGATGAGGCAGCTGCTCCTGCTTGAGGCTTTGGTAGAGAGAATACCTGTGCAGGAAGTTCCAAGTCAGCCATTTTAAGAAGATTTCTTCTTGCTCTCTCATTCAGTTCTTCTTGTGTGATAGGTTCCTCTAGCGTGCCTCTTTTCCATTTTGGTTGATTTGCATATTTTTCAATGTGAGGCAACCTTACATGGTCATAACTAGAGAGCCTTTATTTGACGCTTCTTAATGATATGGAGTGATTGGGATTAGAGGGTTTCCAGAGGAAAATGGTGTTCAAGCTAAGGCCTTCTAGCTTTCTATCAGCTTCTTTCTAGCCTTCCTCCCTTTTGTTCAAAACAAGGTGGCCCAATTGATTTTTCACTTTCAACTGTGCCTTCTTGCCCTTGCCTGAGAAGTGTATCATATCAGCATTCCCAAATTGCCTGAAGTATTCAAGGGCAAATAGTCTCATGGGCACATACTTGGGCAATCTGTATGGGGGCAACTCACAACCATATATTCTGATAACGGTGTAGTTTTGGTAAAAATACCAATCCCCAATGCTGTACACTTTGGACAACTGCAGGATTCTCTGCATCTCATCTGTCAATCTTGGAGGAGGCGAGCTTAGGAACAGAGACATGGCTGGGTGGATGAAGAGGTCTATAAACTCATAATAGGTGTATGGAGAGTAGGCCCTGTAGTGAAAAACTGAGCTCCAGTACACTACCGACCTTGGATTACCTTGTGCATCCATTCTTTTGACAATGAAGGAGAATTTCTCATGCTGATAGTATAGAATTAAGTGGTAGATGTAGGAGGTGTATCTAAACACCTTCTCTCTTGACAGGTTCATAAAATTCTCATGCATCTTATTTGATATGTAGGTGGCATAGTCATAACAGATTGGAGTTTTGCCAGGGGAAAACATCAGCATCATCACCAGTACAGTTTCATCAGTATATTCAACTGCTTTGTAACCCAGGATGGAACTGATCATATCTACAAGGTCTACGCCCAATTGGTTGAGGTAACCAGCAAAAATAGGAGGGTATTGCACAGTGTTAGAGTTAATAAACAATTGGTTCAGCTTTGTGATCTGGGCATCTGTCAGCATTCTAGCTCCTTGGTTTATCAGATCCAACAAAGACAAGGGAACCAATTTCTTCTCAGTCTTAAACTGCAGCATCTCTCTAATGGCCTCAGGGGTGATGTAGAATACAACTGAGCCTGAAGGGTCAAGCACAGCTCTCTGAGTGGGATCATAGCATACAGCACACAGGTGAATCAGGTCAGGGAATTGGTTGACCTGAGGGAGCCTGAAGATTGGGAGGAAGGAATCCCAAATGCCCAATATATCTGTCCTATCTTCATGTTTGGCCTTTAGCTCATTTAGCAGGTGGAGGTGGAACTTGCTGTGTGTTAGGGAGTCTTCTGAGATTTGATAATCTAAGTCTGCTAGATCCCGCCACTCCAATTCTCTCTGAGGGGCATTCAAAGGGGAAACATTGAGGGCCACAGGTGCAACTGGAGTCTCCATGGTTACTTAAACTCTGTTTTGTATGTAGGTTGATGTTACTAGACTGGGCTACAGAAAAAGAGTACTGCCTGGATGAAGAGGTGAATTGCGAAACTGAGGATGATAGGGTAAACTTGCAGCAATTGAAATACTGCACACAGTTACTTGAGAAGGTGAATACTTATCTTTGGCAGACCCTTCTTGATAATTAGGTGTAGGTACCAGGTTTTCTGCTCACGACTGCACGAACAGAATGCAGGTTTTTAATAAGAATTTTGTTTAAACAGGCTCGACTACCGAATTTCGACCGTTCAATTTCCAAATGGGAGGTTGGTGCAGGGTGTTCACCGGTGAATTATGCGTTTTTAGTGCCTTAAGTGAGTTCTCAGCTATTGCAGACAAAAACCAGGCTCAGAGAAGACTTGCAGGGATAAATACCTGGTAAACTCGACGGTCCGGGTCACGAATGCAGGTGGGTAGGCGCGCCGAAGGTCTCTAGGTCGATTTGAGCAGGTTAGTGCAATTTTGGACGTAAAATGCATGCAGAGGGCGCAACAACAGTTTTTGCAAAAAGTGCAAAAAACGCGAAAAATTGACAAAATATGGATTTTTGGGACATTCGCGCCTTTTTCGGATGACGTCAGCATGACGTCATTAGGTGGGTCAGGGTCGGATGACGTCAGCATGACGTCATCAGGTGACGTGGTGGCTTATGAGTGGTCCACGGGGGTGGTGATGTGGCAGAGAGGTGGAGTAATGGTGGACGGGGGTTGCGGACGCGGCGATGACGCAGGCAGTGACGCGGCACTGATGCTGGCAGGCGGATTGGCGGAAAACCGGAAACCACAGCGGTATTGTATCGCACCGCTTTTGATACGGAGAGGAATCTATCAGAGGGGGCTCCGATACGATTTGGGGGCGACGCGTGGCCGAGGCTTGACGTCAGCCTCTGACAGATATCAGACGATATCTTTCGGATGTCGGGGCCGGTCCGATATCCGCGTCAACCGTCGGATGAAAAGTGCTTGATCGAACGGTCGACGGGCTGATGACCCGCGCGGATGATACGACGTCGGGCGGACATTAAAATATTACTTTTCATGGGAATCGTGCCTGGCGGGACCCTTCGAATTATTGGCGGATTGCAAGGTTTTGTAATGTATTTTTTCAAAGGCGCGCTAATCACAAAATTTAGGAAAAAATGGGTTTTTGATGAAATTTCTTTTGCAAAGTCGCGCGCACCTCAAACTTTGGATAAATGCACAAACAATAGTTTTTTCAATGTATTTTGTATCAAACGCGCATACATCCCGAACTTAGGATAAAGCGAAAAAAGTGGGTTTTCAAGGCATTTTTGCCTTTTGAGCGGATTAGAGGGTGCAAAAGGGGTTTACGAAGGTTTTTTAGGCAAAATGAAGGGTTGGCTAGGTAGATGAGTTTGTGAAGGTGGAAAAGAGGTTAGGCTTGGGTTCTCAAACTGACCAGATGTCAATTTGATTCCCTGGTAATGAATCATATGGCTATAATGCCAAGGAGGGGATATCTATAGAATGTTTGGGGTTTATACACCATGGTGTTATAATAGTAGGGAAAGGGTGACATAGGGAGTTAGATAATAGAAGTTAAGGTTAATATGGAGGGAGAAGGTGCATGAGGAGTGATATTACTAAGTTTACTTGAAAACAACTTAGTTTTAGGGAGTAGATCAAAATGAAAAGAATTTTGCACAAGAAATGTGGCTCTTAAAGGAACCAAGAACCAACATAAAACCTTGAATTTATTTCATAAACACAACTGGTGAAGGGATGTTAGTAATGAGTGAAAAACAAGGAAAAAAGGGAGGTTATACATGCTACATTGTGCTGCTTCCCTTGTATTGACCAGCATGATTCAGTTTGAAAAGAACACCACTTCTGCAATCCCATCTACCTACCCATCTACTTGCCTAGCATTTTTTGTTTCTTCTTGGAGGGTGCACTTGGACTTGCAGACCCTTATGTGCCTTTTCTTTTCCATTGGCTTTTTCTTTTGATTGCCTATTTTAGCACTACCCTTATTGCTTCCAAGGCCCCAGATTAAGCAGTTGGGGGCCTTAGTTTCTCTGCCTAACTATTGGTCTGCCAAGATTAAATAGTTTGGACGGACTTCTTTCTCTATTCTACAACAGAAAATTGAAAAATGGCATGATCCAGATTAGACTGTTGGACCATCCATCAAAATTTAGTAAACATGAAGGTATGTACACACCTTGCCTTGTCTTGGAAATATGGGATCTTTGTATAAGCAAAGCAGAGCATATTTGGCATTTGAATTTGCCAATCATGAAATATGAAACCTATTGGTATAGGTATCCAACAGTGGCTCCACATGGGGATGGCTTTTCTTCTTGAAAGACCAAGAACAGCAGGTCAGCGTGCCTTGGCCCTTTGGCTACTGCTTCAAAACTTGGAGTTTTTCTTCCTTGAAACCTCAAAATTGTAAACTATCATATTTATAAAACTTGCTGAACTGCAGCCTTTTCCTGCTTCTGCAAGATCCTTGAAACTAAGTTATTCACATACTTAAAGAGAACACTATACATAGTAAATTATGTACAAGGGGCAGCCATGCTACATTCATGGAAGGTAGTCAAAATAGTGCTTCAACATCCTGCCATTCACAGGACCTTCATCCAAATCAGTTT
>APFE030223896.1:25992-64485 GCA_000404065.3 Pinus taeda | reverse complement strand
TGGGTATGTGTTTAACCTATTTGGAGGTGCAGTCAGTTGGATGAGTAAGAAACAATCTGTAGTGGCACTATCAACTACAGAGGCAGAATACATGGCAGCCACTCATGCAAGCAAGGAAGCAATTTAGTTGCAGAGATTGTGTTCAAGTATGGGGTTAGTATAGGGAGCTATAAAGATAGACTGTGACAGCCAAAGTGCAATTTTCTTGGCAAAGAACTTTGCTTATGATTCAAAGACAAAGCACATTGATGTTTAGTATCACTTTGTGAGGGATATGATAGAAGACAAAAAGGTGTTGCTGGTAAAGTCTACACTTTGAAGAATATTGCAGATGCATTGACAAAATCTGTGAGCTCTGAGAAGTTATCTTGGTGTAGAGAAACAATGGGCGTTTCAGGGCTGAAAAAATGACTAAGCTCTCTTGTGCTCCCCTGTGGAAAGAAAACAACAAGTGGGAGAATGTTAGGTTGTGTTATATTCTTTCCACGACTAGCCCACGTAGTTAACTGGGGGGTTAGAGGGAGGGCGTAGCCCCCTTTCGTTTTGCTGATTGTATGGCGGGGGGGGGGGGGGGGGGTCACAGGGGTTGGGCGTACCCGTAACGCCGCTTCAAAATTTGGGTTGGACACTTGTTAGGATGGGCGGACCCACCTATGGTTCGGTCCATGGATTGGACGCGATGGTTGGTCCAGTATTGGATGCTTCGGCATGTATAAATATGTATTATAACATTGAAAGGAACATAATGAAAAATCAAGCTGGTAGTCCCGGTTTTGGGATCTAGGCAAAATCTCTGTGTATATGTGTTTTATGTGGTATGCTCTCGCATTGTTTATTTTTTGTGTTTTAGAATTTGTATGCAAGTAATTTTTGTACAGGGTTAAAACCTACAGGTTGTTCCTCTATTATTTCATAATGGGGACTCTTAGGATCTTCAACATGGAATCTTCTCTCAGGCTCTCTGTTAAGTCTAACAAATACATCACCTCTAGGAGAATGAATCGTAGCATATGACCAATTCTTTTGAATACTTCTTCCTAGATCAGAGGCCCATTTCTTAGATAACAACATGCCCCAAGCATCAGGAACATCGACTACAACTATGTCCATTACAATCATTATGTCAGGGTAAACTAATAAATGAACTTGTAAATCCTTAATCAACCCATGAACTTCAATCTTCTTAGATCTATGGCACATATGTTGTAGTAAGGCCTAGAAATTTTCAAATTGAGCTGCTCCATGATCCTCTTGGTCATAACACAAGCCGAGGCACCAAAATCCAACATGTCGTTATATAATCTATAACCATTGAACAACAAAGTAATAAAAAATGGCTGATGATCTTTGTTATCTAAATCCAAACTTTACAAATATATGGCGGCACCTTGATAGACAGTCTCAGGAGTCTTCTTTTGAGAAGCATTAACACGAGGAGCTTCAATGGTATTTAATAACTTAGCCTTTTGGGATAGAATCTTCATTATCTCGGTGATAGGAACCGAAATTTTTGCATTGTTAAACCAACTTCCCAAATCAAAATCCAATCTAGAGCTTGAATCAGGGTTAAAACTTCGCAAGGTAATTTGATTATAATTTTGATCCGTATTCCTTCTTTGATAAGTTAACCCTTTATCTTTTGCAATCTCCAAGACTTGCTTTGGAGAAGGCTTTTCACCAAATAATTCAACCATCAAATCCTTTTCATGATCAAAGTTATTTATACTAAAGGAAGATGTAGAAGGCCTAACCTCATGATTATTTTTTTTAATATCCATCCAATCTTCCATAGATAATGAATACTCCTTGCCAACCACATTTATTTGATTACTTGCCCCAAACATCCCACTATCAATGATTCTCTTAATAGTGGGGCAAGTAGCCTTTTCATGAAGAGCATCACAGGCCCTATAAAAGGGGGAGTTTCATTCACAAGATTGGCAGATTCAAGAGGATTTAGCAGTCTATGCTCATTAGATGGGCCTTTCTTCTGCGAAGCATTATTATTCCGATTATTATTATTATTTCTAGGTTGGAAGTTTTGTGTTTGAGACCTTTCCATTTGGACCAACCTAGACTGCAAGGCACTTATGCATGATTAGATATTAACTTTGCTTGGTTTAGCTCCATGCTTTCAAGTTTCTTCATCAAATTTTGCATAGGATCATCATCAAATTCTTTAATCTCTTTTCCTTTAGGCTCTTTCAATTTGGTTGAAGCCCTATCAAAACTTGGGATTTTAGAATTCCTAGATGCTTTCGTATCCTTTTCAAGCTCTTCAGCTAAAGTTTGAGTAACTTTATAGTCATGATTTTTAGCATGTCTTAATTCATAAGAAGTTTCAGCGTTAAAAGCATCAATGTAAAAATTCAAAAGAGATTTATCGAGAGGCTTATAATCTTGAGGTAATATTTTAATAATACCATTAAATCTCCTATTAAACTCTTCTACCATTTCATTTTCCTTCTTCTTTATGACACTAATGGCCTTAACTAGATGCCTTTCTTCTCTCTTATCTCCATACTTGTCCTTAAAGGCATTGACAATCGATTGTAATGAGTCAAATGAATTATTAGGCTTTTCCATAAACCAATCCAAAGCATCTTCTTCCAAGGCAAGAATAAAGAGGCTCATCTTTACATCTTTGTGATTATAATCAGCAACTCTCGCATACTTACCTACCCAAGAACCAAAAGCTTTTAGATGAGCATCAACACTAATTGCATTGTTGCCCTGAAAAGAGGGCAATTTGTTAATCCCATTCTCCGGAAGGTTCTTGAATGTTAGCAAAGTTACAAGGGGCGAACACGTCCATCATGTTGTGCTCAGCCGGGTCAGGA
This sequence comes from Pinus taeda, assembly GCA_000404065.3. Taxonomy (NCBI): domain Eukaryota; kingdom Viridiplantae; phylum Streptophyta; class Pinopsida; order Pinales; family Pinaceae; genus Pinus; species Pinus taeda. The sequence continues at coordinate 61,645 of APFE030223896.1, read as the reverse complement.
AAAAGCAAATGGATATCAGAGAGAGCTTTTTGTCTGAGATTAACAAGAAGTGTACGGGAAGAGAGCTTGTGTAATCGTACTCTGAGAGCCTTTTCAGGATTAGGAGAAGGATTAACCAAGCTACTTGGATGTCTTCTAGTACACACTCCTGTAGAAGATAAAAGAAATGGAGTCGTCACTTGAACATAAATTTAACTTTGATAAACCTAAGATGCTAGGAATGAAATTAGTAAAGAAACCAAGGACAAGAAACTTATCTCTGTGAGAGGTGAAAGGATGAGAAATGAGGAGATGAAAATGATTAAGATGAATGTCGCAAAGCCAAGGTCCAAAATTTGGTCCGCAACAACGGCGCCAAAAGATGTTGTCGCTCAAAATGTATAGGCAATGCGACAACGACTCAGGTCGGGGGTTGTCACTCTAATCCCCAATCTCTCCATTTAAGCTGTCTCTCAACAACAGACTATGGGGGGTAGACCCTATGGAAATGAGATGAAGGAGGACTAGTTGGGTACCAACTAATCTGGGAGACACAATTGAGTGGCCAAGTACTTGTTTAGATCTAGCAAGATCTTAAGGATTCGATTAGATTTATAAAATTTGAAACTAGTGCCTTATGGAGTCAATACTCTTGCTTTACAAATTTTAAGACCAAGTACCGGATGGACAATCACTGCTTTGATGAGTAACTATCTTATATGAAATGCAATTCCTAGGACTTATGTGAAATGCAGGAATCTTGGTTGATTTTACTTAAATGCTTAGTCTAAGTATGATTCTTTGATCTTTATCTATATTGAGCCTAAACTTTAGAGTAAATAGAAGAGAGAAGTCAAGGTGAAGCACACGAGAGTGTGATTAACGATCCCTCTCATTGAAATCTAACATAAACATTGCCTTTGGCGCTGCAGAGGCCGTGGCTTTGACAACTCCAAGGTCATTGTTTTAGATACTAAAAAGGGTAGACTTCTCAAGCGAAGATCCAAATGTGTTCCTATCTCTCTATCAACCAAGCTAATGCTCAGAGGTAAATTTTAATATGCATGATTATCTTAGGATGCAAATGCAAGGTGAAGTTAGAGAATGGTTTTTTAAGATGAGATGTTAAAGCCTTGGAGTACTAATATTACAATTCAATCTGAGTTATACATTAAGTATTTAAGCAAAAGATTCAATGGACAATTCCAATCACCAAGATAAATGCCAATCTTGTAAAGTAAAATAGATGACTGAAATGCACAATTTACCACCAATTCACAATAGAAATCTCAATGTAAGATGCTAATGACAATTTCCAAAACTAGTTATCCAAGAGATGTTCAAATAACCCAAATATTCACTTAGATCCAAACCAATCAACTATCTTCAGATTTTCCAATGTCATGCAATTAGAGTGAATTTCTTTCATTGCCAATTAGTTCAAAGAGAATTAGACTCCAGCAAAGTTACCATTCACTAGTCAAATAACGAGAATATCTTAGAAGTCAAATATCATCAATTTCTTAAATCTGATTACTGAACCCAAATATGTTCTGTTTGAATTCTCAAGAGCAGGTATTCAAACATAGATTCTAATGGGAAATCCTTGATGAAATGAATAATGTGAACAATCACCTCTACAATGAGCCCAAAACAGAAATTATAGTTATGACAGCAGTGAAATTAAGATGCCAAATTAGTGCCAAATATGTCAAACAATTCTGAATCAATGAGCTAACAACACTGATATTTCAGATATATTATTTAGGACATTAGTAAGATATCAAATGCCAAATGTGCTTAACAATCCTAAATTAATTATTTCCTTGAATAAACCAAGATGAGGATGCAATTTACTGCTATGATCAGACTTCAGAAAGCTAAAGACAGTCAATTCAAATTGTAGTTTTAAGCCAAGTTATATCTATGCGATGTGTTTAATTGATGTCGCTGTTATGGTGTTATTTATCTTGATATATTAGACAATGAAGGAATAAGGTTTTAGAAGTGAAACCTGGGGCCCTAAGCCTTGAAGAAATTTGCCCAAATCCTTCCAGTGATGAGCAATCTGAAATCACAAACCTTTACCCAAATTCACTGCCAATTTCGTCGATGCACCCACTCAGAAAATTATCTTCTCTCCCACAGTTCAGATCTGAATGCCAAAACTTTCTTTAAATCAGATTTTTTTTTCAAAATTTTTACGACAGTGAGGAAAAAATTGTGACAGAGTTTGAAGGGCAGCGTAAGGGTTGGAAAGGCTGCTACTGACAGCAGATAGGAAAGGCTCAGGCAGTGTTGTGGTGAGGGTTTGGGCAGCCGTGGAAGGGAAATAGGCCAAGAGGAAGGGATTCACGGGAAAGAGAAGGGAAGAGCGGAGGTAAGGCAGGGAGATAGGAGGCAGTGGAGATGAGGGAAAAGGGAGGAAGGGCTGTGGATGAGGAAGGGAGGAGCTGAGAGGGAAACAGAGGAGGGATAAGGGTTGACTGAAGGCTGAGCGGAGGGTTTTATGAGGGTGTCATGAGGAAAAAAGGCAGAGGGAGGCTACCTGGAGGCTACAATAGGGAGAAAATTATAGGTAAGGGTTGTGTGGAGGAGGGATATGACAGTGTGAGGGTTGCCAAGACAGGGAAATAACAGCGGAGGGAGGCGGGCTTGGACAAGGTTGCCAAGGAGGTTTTGATGGTTGTTTCTGTCCCTAAAAAATAATTTTTTAAGCTCAGAAACTTTTGCCCAACGATTAAATTTTTACTCTAGGTTGATGTATTTTTGCCTTCACTCGATCTTAGAAATTTTTGAAACCCTAGATCTGATTTTTCATTGAATGATCTTGTCGTTTATACTTTCAAATAATATTTGAAACAAGATCTTGTCCTCCAAGTTCTAGATTTGTCTCAAAACTCCAAAATTTCTTGGAAGAATTTCAGATCTCCACTTGCAAATAAAAAAAAAAATACTCAAGACTAAAGATATATATAAAAATTTGAAAATGAAACCCCAAATCTAAAATGTTAGAAAATTAAAATAGAATTACTTCAGATCTATACAATTAAAATACAAATCTACTAGATCTGAGGAGTATGAGTCCAACTTCGCTCCTAGATCTGTAGATATAATCTCTTTCTACCCAGATCTATCTAATGAGTATAGTTATAAAGATAAATAATTTTTTAAAATGAGGCACTAGTCTGAAAACTTCGCAAGAGGAAATCTCGTTAGATAGATCTTGACGTTTCAATCTAAAAAGCTATTCAGATCTTATGCCCTGGGAGTTGGCTAGTCCAACCGAGGATTTCCTCTAACGCCCAAGTTTTTTGAATACAAATGATTTCGCACACTCAAGATCAAGCTGTCAGATTGATAGAGATATAAAATAACAATGTAATCTTAAAGAATTAGAGATACCTTTTAATTCAATTAAATTAAAATGCTATCTTATATCTAATAACCTATGCAATAAGTTATTCCATGAAGGCTAATAATCAACAACTTATAAAACTATTATTCAGTAGAACATTAAGAACAATATTACCATAAGAAGTAGAAGAGGAACACCACCATCAATGAAAACCCCAAAGACTTTGTGCTATTATTATTTCAGAAAAATTACAAGAGAGGTTCAAGAGCTAGTACACGATTGAATGATCGCATGCTTTGTAAGACAAATGACCTCTAATTTATAGATAAATTTTCCAAACGGCGAGTTGGCTTGATCCCCGTCAAAGTAATCTCCACTGTTGATAAAGATTTAATTATTTTTTAATCTCTGTCGTCGAAATATTTATTTTTTGAGGAATTTTCGAATTTATCTTTTAATTCATTTTTAATTAGCTCAAAATTAGTTATTTTGAGTTAATTTCCTCAAAAATTGACTCTGACTTAATCACCAAAGCCCAAGGGTCCAAAATTTCTTGAAATTTTCAACATTCCCTTGGTGAGGGACCTCCAAAAATTAATTTTTCTAGAACCCACGAAGGTTTTGTTTTGTTTTTGTTTGTTTGTTTGTTTGTTGTTTTTTTTTTTTTTTAATTTAATTTTGGAGAATTTATTTTTCCTATAACTTAATTTTGGCTCTAATTAATTAAATTCTTGGTTTAGGATTTTTAATTTATTTTTGCCAGAATAATTTAATTAATTGACACAGGAGGGGATTAATAATTTTTTTCCAACCCTCTAATATTTTTTTCAACAGAAACAGTTAGAGATTTTATTGCCAAAATAAGAGCGAGCTCCAATTACAAGCAACAATAGCTTATGAAAACTATGCTTAATTTCAAAATTACATCGAATACTTTGGCTGCTTTTGATTTCTGTCTTGTTTTCTGAATACTGATCCGTTTGGCACTGTTCTTGGTGTTTCCTTTGCTGGTTGTTCTATCAACATAATAATTGGCATTCTTGTAAGTGAATTTCTGGAGTCTTGATGTCATTCCTGAACTAAAAAGAGGCCCCTGGGATCGATCAACTGAAGCGTACCTATGGCAGAGGGTGGTTCGAGCAGGGTCTTCCATTGAGACTGAGAGTTCCTTGAGATAACAGGCAACCTTTGTTTGCCAGGGAGTCTGCAAGCTTATTGAGATCTCGCAGAATATGATATATTGCCACAGAGTCAAAATATTTCATTGTATTTTTGATTCTCTGTAGTGTATTATTTAAAACGGCATTGCAAAAATGGTTTTCAGAATTTAAGAGCTTAATCAAGAGCTCCGAATCTCCGAAGATTTGGATTCTTTTATCTCCTAACTCCTTCGCGATTTGGCAGGCTTTTAGGAGGCTGTACCTTTCAGCTTGGTTGTTTGTGTTTATGCCTAGGCCCCAACTGAAGCTCGTGTTGTCCGCTCTATCTGGGGAAATGATCAAACCACTTGTGCCTGAGTTTCTAGGATTCCCCTTGGACGCGTCGTCGAAGAAGATTGTGGTGTCCAACGTCCCCTACCACCTCAAAAGGAAGTCCTCTTCGGAGATACGCAAGCGCCATGGAGGGTTTGTCAGGTTTTCTAAGTGCGCATTTTCTTTCTCCTGTCCCACGGGGTCCATGCCATGTAGAGGCTTCTAGAGGTAACTTGAATTCAGACTCTGTGTTGGCAACGATTTCCAGAAGGAGGCCTTTGATTTGGCTGCCACGTCCACCGCCTTGGGAAACCTGTCATTCAAAATCCTATCATTTCTTGCAATCTAGACTTTCCACCAGAGTTATTTGTGAATTGCTTGTCAAATGTTATTCCACTCTCCATTTTTGATTTTGAGCTCAGGATTTCGATCTACCCAGGATATATAGTGAGAGACAACAGATATCTGAGAAGGGATTAGGACGCTGAGGCCTTGGAGAACCAACTTCCAAACAGCTTGTGTGAAAACACAGTCAACCATCAAATGATCAGTAGTTTCGGTTGCCGAGTTGCATAGGCAACATCTAAATGGACCATTAAACCCTCTTTTATTTAGATTTTCTCCAGTTAGGGCCTTATTGTGCATGAGAAGCCAAGTGAAGAAGTTCACTTTTGGGAGGCTTAAGGAGGACCAGACAAATTTCTAGAGCTTCAGGTTCAGCAGAGGAGCATGAATATCTTGTAAAGCGGAGAAGCCTTGGGCAGCTGTGTAGTTTCCTGTTCTTCCCCACCCCCATTTATCCTTGGTTGACAGGTGGACAGGGGCAAGGCCCGAGAGAGTCGAACACAGTAATTTTTTTTGTGGTTCCAGAGGATCAGGGATCCCAGGAAAGATCCACCCTGTCCAATTCCCTTTGCTGCCCTAATCACATATATCAGCGAGACGAAGGAAGCCTTTATTCACCAGCCACATCTTTAACTCAGAGCAGGAGTCAAGGGTGGACAGTGGGGCTTTCCCCTTAATGGAATCCTCCCACAGAAGAGGTCTCAGTCCATTACCAGGGATTCTGTAAAGTTGCTGCTGAATATGATCAATGCTTCTTCTGGCTAGATTCCAAATTGCAGTTCCTGTAGGAGTAGAAGCAGTGGTAAGATTTTTAAGGGATCCTCCCTTTAAGTATTTCTTCCAGAGGATTTTGCTGACAGGGTGCTTTTTATCTGCATAAAGTTGCCATATGATTTTTCCTCCCAGAGCTAAGTTTGCCAAGCTAGGATCCCAGATCTTAAGCCCTCCTTGCTGGAGAGGTCTGTTGAGAATCTCCCATCTAACCAGATGAAACTTGCTATGGTTGCCTTTGCCCCCATTCCAAAGAAAATCTCGAAGGATTTTGGAAATTTGGTTCGTGATAGATTTTGGAGCCAGTAGAAGGGAAGACTGGAAAATGGGAAGGGCGGAGAGGATTGCCTTGATCAAGACTAATTTCCCAGCCTTTGTAAGCCATTGGCCTCCCCAATAGGCTATTTTATTTTTTATCTTGCTGATTACTTCAGCCCACAAGGAGGAGGAGTTAGGACCCAAGGTTAATGGGAGACTGAGGTATTTGATCTTTTCCCATTTGTCAAACCCAGGGAATCCCAACATGCAGGCAATTCTGAGCATAGTTGGGTGATCAACATTCCATCCATACACAACACTCTTTCTTTTATTGATCAGGGCTTCCATGATTAAGCAGAACTATTGGAGAATTTCTTTGAAGGCCTTTGCAATCTTAATCGAGGCCCCTCCCAATAGGAGAGAGTCATCTGCAAAGAGGGCATGATTTATGGGATCAACACCTCTAGCAGCCTTGATCCCGGGGATAACACCTGAATCCATTTCCGCTGTCAATTTTTTGCTCAGCGATTCTACCAAAATAATATATAGAAAGGGAGACAATAGGCAACCTTGGCAGAGCCCTCTGGAAGCTTGGAAAAAATCAGAAGGTCTGCCATTGACTAGGGGCACAATCCAGTGTCTATGAGTGCAAGCTTTTATCAAATTGACGAAATCAACGCTGAAGCCAAAGGAGAGAAGGATTTTATAGAGAAAGAGAGTTTGACTCGGTCGAATGCATTGGACATATCCAACTTAATGAGCATGCCTTTTTCCTTTCGAGAATGGCTGGAGTGGAGGGTTTCTTGCACTTGGATCACGTTGTCTATGAGGTACCTTCCTTTGACGAATCCACCCTACAAGGGGGAGATCAGATTCCCCAACAAAGGTTTGAGTCAATTAGCTAGAAGTTTGGCAAGAATCTTGTAAGAGGCGTTGCAGAGGGAGATGGGCCGGAACCTGTCGAAGGAATTTGGGTTAATTTCTTCAAGGACTATGGCAAGGAAGGTGGAGTTGGTAGTCCCTCCCACCTTGGCTTTCTTTTGAAAGGTTTTTATCATTCTGAGGAGGTCAGATTTTATAACATTCCAACACACCCTGTAACATTGGATGGTGAAGCCATCCGGCCCCGGAGCTTTATCCCGCTGCATTGACCATATGATTTCCTCTATCTCTTTTTCGGTGAAGGGTTTCATAAGACCAACATTTACCTCTGCAGTGATAAGAGAGGGAATTTTAGACAAAAAATCAGCAGCCAGCTCATCATCGGAAGAATTCTCCTCCTGAAAAAGATTCTTGAAATGGGAAGTGGCTGCCTGATGAATTAAGGCTTGTTCTTTGATGACAACCCCCTCACTGTTTGATATTTCTGAAATATGATTCCGGGAAAGGCGAGCTCTGCATTGTCTATGAAAGAAAGATGTATTTTTGTCTCCAGCTTTGAGCTAGAGGCTGCGAGACTTAAGACGCCAATATTCCTCTTCTTGGCGAAAGGAGAGAAAAGAGTTGAACTGGGCAGTTTGTTCTGTGAGCAATTGACCTTTGGTAATTTCAATTCCTTCCATGCCTAGCTGAATCTCGGCAAGAGCCTGAACTGTCTTTTGTTTATCGCTCGTAGGGGTGAAGGGAGGTTTTTTTTTTGTCCATGCTTTTAATGCAGACTTGGTTTGTTTAAGTTTCCGCTCCCAGACAAAGCTGGGGGATCCTTCAACAGTTTGCGACCAAGCATGGACCACTGTATTCAGGAAGCCCTCTCTCGTTACCCAAAGAGGATTGAATCTGAAGGGAATTGGGCTCAGATCCTCCTCTTTCTCTATCAACAACAAGATGGGATTATGATCAGAAGTTAGTTTGGGCAGAATTTTAGAGGAGATTATGTGCTTTCCCTCCATGAAAGGGCTTTGGGCAAGAAACTGGTCTAGACGGGTTGCTATATTGGCTGCATCAACTCTGTTATTGGTCCAAGTATATCGACCTTTCTTGGGTTTATGGTCTAGGAGGTCCTAGGCAAAGATTAAAGACTCCATCGTGCCCAAGTAGGGATCTTTACCCCACACTCCTTTCTTCTCATTTGGTGCCATAGTAATATTGAGATCCCTTGCCAGAATGCTATTTGAGGGGGAGTAGATTTCTAGGAAATCTATTAGCGTATTCTAGCAATCCTTCTTTTCTATGAAGTTAACAGGAACATACAGGTTAAAGAGGGCTAGAGAGGTCATACTTGGGAGATGAAGCAGGTCTGTGTAAATCCAATGTTGGGTAGGGAAGGAGCTTTTAAGCTGGAACCTGTCCTCCAACCATAAGGTAGCGAGGCCCCCTGAAGTTCCACGAGCACTGACTGCTTTTCCTGTGTTTTTTTTCCATTTAGTTCCGCTTGTAGATATAAGAGCATCCTCTTCTATCTTTGTCTCTTGGAGCAGAGAATGTTTGAGGACTCCATTCTAGTTAGATCTTTGACTACTTCAACTTTCAATGGGTTTCCCAGACCCCTGCAATTCCAAGAGACGAGCTGCATTATTTATTGGAGAGAAGAGGAGCAGACCCTCCCTTTGGGAGACGGGTCCTTGTATTTCTACCTAACAACATTTCAATTGTGGACTGAGAGCCCTACATCTTTAGTCGCTCTGCTTCTTCCTCTCTGATCTCCTTGCGGGACTTCCTTCCTGCCTTTTTATTGGATTGTTCAAGAGGTTCGTCTTCGGAAGAACATGGGCTTTCTATCTGTGTTTTCTTTTTGATCATCTCTGCATAGGAGGGAGGGAACTTGTAGTTGTTGGAGCCCCCTGGATTTCTTGATGGATTGCATCTACACACGGGGTTGGTATGGCTTTTGCATATTGTTCTTGAGGTCCTTCATTTGTTCCATCATCTGTTACCTGCTCCATATGCTGTTGCACCTCTCCTTCTTCTAAATCTGGCTGATCTTCTGTGGTATGAAGAGCAGCGAAGGGATTTGAGAAGGTTTTCGCATTTGTTGTCGCTTGGCCTTCTGATAAACTCATCCCAGCAGAGGGGCCTCCTTTCTCTGGATTCCCTCCTTTCTTTCTTGTTCTATAGTTCTGTTTTGTTGTGTCAGTTTTTCTAACTTGTGTCCACTGTACTCCCTTTTCCTTTTCAGAGTCTTCATCGGTTTTCTTCTTACAGTTTTGAGCGAAGTGACCATAGCCGTGACAAAGCTAGCACTTGAAAGGAAGCTGTTCATAGTCCAGTTCCTGAATATGAGACCAGTCAGCTATGATTAGCGTGATCGCCTCTGGTAGTCCTATCTCTAGGTCTACTTACACACATATTCTGGCACACGAATATTGATCTCTCCTTTCAGCCTTGTCTATGTATTTACCTAATTTATTTCCGATTGTTTCCATTGATTCCGAGTTCCAACAGTGAAGGGGTAGATGGGGAAGCCTTACCCAGACTGGAACGGCAGAAGGGGTGTCCTGTGCAGGATCAAAGTCCGGAGTCCACTTATTCAGGTAAAGCCCTTGGGGACCCATGAAATGAGGACCGTTTCTAAAGATGAGGTCTCGATCTTCTGCAGATTCGAAAACAAAGACATAATAACCTCTGCCTACTAGATGATTTCGAATACCTTCGGAGATAGGAGGCCTCCAGTTTCGCTGGACCCATCGTTCAATAGCTTTCGGAGAGGGCCAGAGACTCGTAAATTGGCCGATGAGTCTTCTTTCTGCTAGATTCAACGTAGTCCTGCACGGTTGGTCTGCTGGCAATTCGACAGTGGGGATGGAGTTTGATTTCTTGACGGACTTCTATTGATTCGTGTTCAGTTTCCTTTTTCCATTGGAGGCTACCAGTCTTTTAAAGGCTTCAATCTAAGGGGGGAGTGGAGGGGGACCCTCCCCGGCTTCCATGATGGTTGTAGTCAGCAAAAAAAGAGGCAGGACAGGCCGCGCAGAGGAGTCTGGCAGGCAAGGAGGCCTCAGTAGCAGGAGGCTGCCAAGGGAGTGCTGCAGGGTCAACGGCGGGAAATGCTCACCAGTGGTTCAAACGCCCGATCGTTCCAGGGCCGCGCAAAGGAGTCTGGCAGGCAAGGAGGCCTCAGCAGCAGGAGGCTGCCGAGGGAGTGCTGCAGGGGCAACGACGGGAAACGCTCACCAATCCAGGGCCACGCAGAGGAGTTTGGATGGCAAGGAGGCCTCAGTAGCAGGAGGCTGCCGAGGGAGCGCTGCACGGGCAACGAAGGGAAACACTCACCAGTGGTTCAAATGCTCGATCACTTTAGGGCTGTGATTTTTTCACTTATGTTCAAACCTCTAATATTTTAGCACCATGGCTTAAATATTATTTACATAAGATAATTACATTTAACTTATGATGGGGGGACACCTGTTCGTTATAGAACCTCAATTATTTACCCAATTCTGCAAATCAAATATGATCTAGTAGATAAGTGATTTGTAAAAAAATAATTTAGCCAACTAGCTAAAATTATTCCCAAATCACTTTTACAAAGACTCGATAAAAAACACTAGTACTCAGCCAAGATCTTGATGACAAAATCCACCCTAGCTTTGGGGTGAGGCTAGAGGGAAAAACTCTGTCGATCATTTGTGTTTAGAAACACAGATGAATCAGTGAGACAAAAAACCTTTTATTATGAAAATCGTCATCAAAATAATATGCTTACCTAGTTTGTTACATATATTATGGTCTTACTAAGATCATTTACATTATAAACTTGCGGAATGGATTTATAACTTTGAGAAATTGTCCATTGATGATGAATCCTGGATGATCTGAACACTGAAACATGATTAAATTCCTTTTGCGGAAAAAGGGGTGTACTGCTATAGGGTAGTTGACATGCAGCGGTCAACAACTCTCATTGTGAGCCTTTAGGATTTGTCATCTAGTCATAAAAGTCAATTTGAGTCTATGTCATGTATGAAGGACCTTTCTTGGGCATGTTACATTTTGTCTGAGTCATCAGATAAGTATCAATAGGCCTCCAAGACAAGCACAAGTATCTCCCTTCAAGTCGGCTTCAAAAGGAATAATAATATCTCTTCTAAGGACACACCGACTCATCTTCCTGTCAAGTTGGCCTATTATCATGGAAAATAACTATAAATAGGCCACTCAGACTCATTTCAGAGCAGAGATTTTTGGTTGAGTTCTAAAGTTAGTAAGTGGTGCAAAGGTCAGCGAAAGGAAGCCTCCTAGCCAGCATGAAGAAAGAAAGAAGAGCGAAGTTTTCTTGGGCATCATTTGGATTTGTTTTGGGTTTGTTTTAGAACACACGTGCGAAGAAGGAAGAGGACACTTGCTGCAGAAAGAACCGAGAGAATTACAATCCTCTTAGGTAGCCCAATTGGGAGTAGGGCAAGTTTAAGAGGAAGTCGAAGCAAGCTAGAAGAAGTCCTTATGCAAAAGTGAAGGTCTAATTCAAGGAGGCCGAAACTAGTGAAGGTTTGAAGCAGAAGGTAGCCGAAGTTGAAGAGAAGCCGAGAAGAAGGAAGGAGCAGAAGGTTGACTAATGCTGACTAAGGATCTCATAAAGGGAACTTGTGTCTTGATCTTGGAGTGGCAAATAGGTCAAGGGTCTTGGTCTTGGTATTCGTCAGTTGGAATCTCTATAAGAAGAATTTGTTCGGGTTTGCCTCTCAAGTGGGAGAGGTTTTAGCCCTAGCTGATAGCCTATATTCTGTGTCTCTTGTCTCTTTATGGTTTATGCATTGGTAGTTGTTTGATGAAAAAGAACACTAACAATCTAAGTAAAGGAAAATCCTTATCTAAGAAAGTTAAAAACATTCACAAGCAGTTATTAATAGAAGAGAAATCACTTGAGCTCGATCACTTGGTCACTTGGAGAGTATCCCAACAGTTTTCCAGTGGCAGAGAAGTAGGAAAAGGGAGGCCGAAATTATTCCGCAGAGAGGCCGAGTAGCCAGAAACCCCAGTGCAAGTTGCCAGAGAGAGGTCGTTTCAGTTGCTGGAGGCTGGGAAAGTCATCCAAAAGGCAAAGCAAATTTTTCCGAAGGTAGGGGAAGGAAGGATGACTCACCAGGAGCTAGCTAGCAGGCAGTGCGAATTGTTTCCAGGCCAGCAATGCGCATTTCCAAAAGGCAGTGTGAGTAGGCCAATGGGAGGCCAGTTGATTTGTAGAGGGAGAAAATTCGCTCCCAGATATTTTGCCAAATATTTGCTAGAGGATTGCCAGTGAAGCATCAAGATTATTGTACTCTCCATTTTTTCTGCATAATAATAAAATAAACCCTCATTTGCTACACCAGTTTTCCCTTCTAGGTTTTTCCGGGGATGTTAGTCCAAAATTAGTGTCGATTTTTTTATGTTTGTGCATCTATTTTTCAGTTCTAGTTTATTTATTTCCTCAACGTTTTTATGGTGAAGATTGCAACTGTGAGTTATACGTTAATTGCTGTAAACAATTAAACTGCTAATAGTAAGGAGAATAATATCCAGTAATTGCAATCAAGGAATTTTCACAATAACTATAGGCAATCTAACCCCATCACTGCTAGATGCCTCTCCATTTGGGTTATTGCTTTTCCAGCCAGAGTGGTGTCCTTGACATGTTTGTGTGCTGTCATTTAATATATAAAATCTGCATGTAAGTCTGAATTAATCCAACACACAATGTTGCCCTTGAGTGCCCAAAAGAGAACAGAGATCAAATTACGAATTAAATTATAGAGGGTCGTGATGAGTTTTGATTAGATTGAAAAGTGGCAAAGAATATGCACCCTACATGAAACAGTAATGACAACACAATCCCTGTAGCATGATAGCATATACAAAACAACCACATGAACTCAAAGAACTAGAAAAAAACATATTTGAATCCATTTGATATATTAACGAAGTGTCAGAAAGTAAATCATAGACACAATAATCCACAGGCTGCCCTGTCAAGCTCTGGCATGCAGCAGTGGAACTGCTTTCAAGTCTGAAATGGATGAGGGAAGATGATGAGAATCTCCTGACACCTGTGTAAGAAAATTCACCCTCTAGAATGAAGACTTGCACCTCTCCTTTATAGAACAGCAGAGAAGGAGAGAGAAGATGATCAAATTGTGGGTCAAAGACCTGTGTGCTGGATCATTCTGGATGTTACAATTCCTCTCCAGTGAATTTGCTCTAACTAGGTTTGTTGAAAGTACAAACCAGCTCAAAACACTTCATAGCTGATGTTTTCCTTTAATTGATAAATATGCTGAAAGTATCTTTAGGGAGGCACATGTCTTCTAAGAAATGTGCTGTTTTAGCATGTAATACTCAGCGTCATGCATTAAATGTATGATCAGCAAGTCAACACAGCACTGTGGCACTGCTTCTCCATAATATCTGTTGTTTTCTGATTATGATGTTCAAACCTACAGGAAATAGTTCAGTACAATGCCCCCTTTTGTCATAACTTGCTGTTTTCCTCAAGTAACCATATATATCTGCTTACTGCTGTTTGAATGGCTGAAATACAAACATTGCCTAGAATGATCCTCCTAGAGCACATCCTCTCCAAGACTGTTTGCTGTTAGCATGGTTGAAACATGAAATCTGCCAATAATAATCCCTTTAGAGTGCATCACCTCCCAATGTTTTCCTTTCTTATTGTAATAATTTGCATGTGTGGACGAAAGTAGGTCTAACTCAACTTCATCAAGAAAGTGACCTTGCATGTATGGCTAGGCTGAATTGCATCATGATAGAGTTTCCAAGAAGAGGCTTACATGCAAGGTGTGGGAATAAAGGTTTATTTTCTCTAAAATAGTATGATGGCTAGAGCAAGGCTGCTTGGAAGCGGGAAGCGGGAGCGGGAGTGGGGAGCAACAATTTTCAGAAGCTTCCAGGTCAGGGGCGATTTTGGGAGCATTTTTTATATAGTATTGTTATATATATGTCAACAAAAGCATGTAGAATGATAAATTAGTTATAAAAAGCATAAAATCATGGATTAAACCATATAACATCAATCATCTAGTAGTTATAATGCAGCGAACAGAGTTCGTTCTTTAAGTTATATACTCCAGAAGACTTGGAATATGTAGATCTCTATTGATGATACAAGAATATATATTAAGAAGTATAAATAAGAATAATGATACAAATGAGAGTGAGAGGCCTGCTTATATACTAGGTAGTGCCTCTTCATGGAAGGTCATGTCCCATTTAGACATGTCTCTTCAGTACTAATTACTAATTAACTAACCATTATTACAATTATCCTCATTATTTATATTTATATATATTTTATTGGTAACATTGCTTTCCTCAAAAAAGCTGTCCTCAAAGCTTGTTGATGAAAGGGCTTGATCTCTTTTTCTGCTACGAATATCTTCTCGTCTCAGGACAATCATCTTTGTTGATACACGTTGATATGTTCCTTGGAGTGACATATAAATTTGTGGCACGAAGAAGGGATCGGACCATCCTACCTCCATCTTTTGTGGAACCTTGCGGTGATCGGAAACTTGTGATGAATTGTTATCACTGGACTAAGTTGTGTGCACTTCAATATTCTTCGGAACATAAATTTGTTGTTTATGTTCTGAGTGACACGGATTCGTAGGTTGATTGAGATGTCTGTTCTTGTAATTTGGATGTAGATAAACACTTCTTTTAGTTTCCCTCATCATGTGTGTTGCGAGAGTTTGATTTACTTCAGGTTCCGATGTCATCGAGCTGGTTACAAAACCTTCACTGGGGATGTTCATCGTTTGAACTGCAACATCTAAGTTTGTATTTTCTTCAACTTGCTTGTCTTCTTTTTGAGTTGTGACATTCACTGGATCGGTATTTGTTACTTTCTCTTCCACTTGGACTTCTACATTCGATGCTTCCTTCTCGATAAACTGTTGCACCTTATTTTCCAATGACTTTTGGTCCTTCTTAAGCTTCTTAATTTGTGTCAATAATTTTTCACTATGGTCTTTAAGCCTAGAAACTTCTTCATTTTTGTCAATGATGCATTTGTCAATTTCCCTTTGCATATTTTGCATCTTTTTTACTTTCTTGAGAAATTAATTCTGCAATATATTTCATATCTTCTGGTGTTATAGAATTTGGCTTTACTGTAACATCCTGTAGTGTTATTTTTTTCTTTTTGTATGAAATGTCAAAAGGTTCTTCGTATTTAGGATGAAGGACCCTAGTGTTTCCATCTAGGGTGAACCCAAAACAATGTCACTTTCGTAAAAAAAAAAGGTTTTCACAGTGAATTGCGAGATAAATGTACAATCCCCAATATTTAGTTGTAAATTGCTTATGTCGTATTGTTTGTCACTTGTGTCAACAAATTTCGTTTCAATTATATTCGATTAAGGAATCACTAATTGGTTAGCATATTTAGGACTAACATAATTACTTCTTTTAGTAGGACTGATAGAGATTATGATATCTCTTCTTGTGAGTGATCCTTTGATTTTAAATAGTGTATCAACACATGTACTAAAGGTTTTAAGAAATCTTTCGTTACTGGTCTCCATTTTCTTGGATGAACTTAGGGTTTTTTAAAGTAACCTTTTTTAATACTTAAGAAATTCTTCGTATTTTTTTCTTTTCTTTTCTTTATAATTCCCTTTTTATTAAAGCCTTAGATGTTAGTATTTTTATCTTTACTGAATATACTTTCCAAAATATAATGAAAGGCCCCTTTGTTTCTTTAAATATTAATACCTTCCTCAAATGATGATATTTTATATAACCCTTTCCCCTCTTACCATATATATATATATAATATTTATGATTACCTTTTCTGTTGATATATTGCAATTTTTATGATTACCTTTTATTTTGATACCAAATGGAGCGAACAAAGTTCGTTCTTTAAGTTAAATACTCCAGAAGACTTGGAATATGTATATCTCCATTAAGGATACAAGAATATATATTAAGAAGTATGAATAAGAATGATGATACAGATGAGAGTGAGGGGTCTGCTTATATATTAGGCAGTGCCTCTTCATGGAAGGTCATGTCCCATTTAGACATGCCTCT
This sequence comes from Pinus taeda, assembly GCA_000404065.3. NCBI lineage: Eukaryota > Viridiplantae > Streptophyta > Pinopsida > Pinales > Pinaceae > Pinus > Pinus taeda. The sequence continues at coordinate 45,493 of APFE030223896.1, read as the reverse complement.
TCAGTACTAATTACTAATTAACTAACCATTATTACAATTATTCTCATTATTTATATTTATATTATTTATATATATTTTATTTGTAACATTGCCTTCCTCCTCAAAAAAGCTTTGTCCTCAAAGCTTGTTGATGAAAGGGCTTGATCTCTTTTTCTGCTATGAATATCTTTTTGTCTCGGGACAGTCATCTTTGTTGATACACGTTGATATGTTCTTTGGAGTGACATATAAATTTGTCGCACAGAGAAGGGATCAAACCATCCTAGATCAATCATTTGTGGAACCTTGCAGTGATCGAAAACTTGTGATGATTGTTATCGCTGGACAGAGTTGTGCGCACAACATAAGTTTGTTGTTTATGTTTTCGAGTGACACAGATTTGTAGATTGATTGAGGTGTCCGTTCTTGTGATTTGGATGTAGATAAACACTTCTTTTAGTTTCCCTTATCATGTGCGTTACGAGATTCTGATTTACTTCAGGTTCCGATGTCATCGAGCTGGTTACAAATCCTTCACTTGGGATGTTCATTGTTTGAACTACAACATCTAAATTTGTATTTTCTTCAACTTGCTTGTCTTCTTCTTGAGTTGTGACATTCACTGGATCGGTATCTGTTACTTTCTCTTCCACTTGGACTTCTACATTCGATGCTTCCTTCTCGATAAACTGTTGCACCTTATTTTCCAATGACTTCTTGTCTTTCTTAAGCTTCTTACTTTGTGTTAATAATTTTTCACTATGGTCTTTAAAGTGAGAAACTTCTTCATTTTTGTCAGTGATGCGTTTGTCAATTTTCCTTTGCATATTTTATATTACTTTTTTACTTTCTTGAGAAATTACTTCTGTGATATCTTGCATATCTTATGGTATTATGGAATTTGGCTTCACTGTAACATCCTGTAATGTTATCTTTTTCTTTTTGCATGAAAATGTCAAAACTTCTTCTTCGTATTTAGGATGAAGAACCCTAGTGTTTCCATCCAGGGTGAACCCAAAACAATGTCACTTTCGTCAAAAAATAAGGTTTTCATAGTGAATTGCGAGATAAAAGTGTAATCCTTAATATTTAGTTGCAAATTGCTTATGTCGTATTGTTTGTCACTTGTGTCAACAAAATTCGTTTGAATTATATTCGATTCAGGAATCATTATTGTTAGCACATTTAGGACTAACATAATTTCGTCTTTCAGTAGGACTGATAGAGATTATGATATCTCTTCATGTGAGTGATCCTTTGATTTTAAATAGTGTATCGACACATTTACTAAAGGTTTTAGGAAATCTTTCATTACTGGCCTCCATTTTCCTGGATAAACTTAGGGTTTTTTAAAGTAACCCTTTTTAATACATAAGAAATTCTTTGTAATTCTTTTTCTTCTCTTTATAATTCCCTTTTTATTAAAGCCTTAGATGTTAGCCTTTTTATCTTTACTGAATTTACTTTCCGAAATATAATGAAAGGCCCCTTTGTTTTTTTAAATAAAAAGGCCTTCCTCAAATGATGATATTTTATATAACCCTTTCCCCTCTTACTATATATATATATAATATATATATATATTATAAATTACCTTTTATGTTGATATATTTCAATTTTTATGATTACCTTTTATTCTGATACCAAATGGAGCGAACAAAGTTCATTCTTTAAGTTAAAAACTCCAGAAGACTTGGAATATGTAGACCTCCATTGAGGATACAATATTAAGAAGTATGAATAAGAATGATGATACAAATGAGAGTGAGGGGTCTGCTTATATACTAGGCAGTGTCTCTTCATGGAACGTCATGTCCCATTTAGATATGTCTCTTCAGTACTAATTACTAATTAACTAACCATTATTACAATTATCCTCATTATTTATATTTATATTATTTATATATATTTTATTCGTAACATATAATCTTCATCAACCACAGGTCCACAAGTTACAACATCAGGGGGTTGTGGGGGGGCTTGCCCTCTCACTAGTGTTGCATGGGGGGCAGCAACAACCTTTGAGTCTCCCTTGGCGGGGGTTTGGGGGCAGCATCAATTTGGACCGTTCATTAGGCAAAAGATCTGATAATGGAAGTTATGTTAATTCAGGGTTTCTTGCCCTAGAAGGCAACCCTCCATTTGTATGATGGAATTGCATCGTGTTTGGGTATTATCCTTTACCTATTCCTATCTTTTGCTAGTACTTGATCACAAGTTTTGAGTCATATAGTCTTATTTTCGTCACATGGCATAATCTTGTAGAGATGCTTTCTTACGCAAGTATATGAACTAGTGTAGGTTGTTTTACAATGGGAGCATGTAAAATTTGTTGTTCCAACCGTTTTCTTTTTCACTAGCTTTATCACATACTTTTACAAGGGTTTTTTTGGGAAGAAAAGCTAGGGAGCATTTTTTTTTTGAGGGAGCGCGCTCTTGAAAATCGCTCCCAAACAGGAGTGATTCGGGAGCACACTCTCGGGGTCGCTTTCTGAGTGCTTTCGTTCGAAACGCACTTCGGGAGCGGGAGCGAGGGGGTGGGGGCACTCCCCCACAGTGTTGGGATAGAGACTAAAATAATAAAGGATAAAGTGTGTAAAAATAGCAAAAGGCCCTCAAGCAAGGCACACCTCCCTAGACTAGAGTAGCACTCTTAGGCTTAAACACATGCATGCAAACAATCTTTAAAGCTAGCGCTTCACTATCAATAAGAAATATTCCCCAACTCCACTCAACTCAAAAATAAGACACCACACTTCCATATGAGAAGCAATTGTCACTAGCTCAACTTTGAAATTGAACAATACATCTTCCACCCAAACTGGAACCCAACAAGAAGTCCAACATTGTGTGTTAGAACTATGAAATTGCCTTTACACCTGCCGAATATACATCTGGTAAAAATAGACATGCCAAAAATAACATTTCCATATCCTAATGGTAGGAGTATTGGAATATGAAGATAAGTTCTGTGTCAACACTTACTATAAATAATGCCTTTAAAAATAGAGACAACTGAACATAAGAATTGCTCACATGTCACTAAAAATAGTCTTATTGGATTCATATTCATGCGAGGAACTTGGAGATGTGCTCTAATTCGACATGCAAACCATGAAACCCTAATTGCTAAAAATAAAAGTTTCTTGAAATACGTTGCATGTCACTAAATCAGAGCTCATCAAAATCATGAGCTCACAAGGGCCAAGAATATGTAGCTAAATTTGACATGTGGGCCTTGAAACTCTTGCGCCTATAAAGTAAGAGAATTGCTAAAAATAGCAACTCCATAGAATCTCATTGTGTAGCAGTATTTGATCCATGTGAGACTTTGGATTTACTTGTAGATAGATCATCACAGTGAAATCAAGTTGGGACTTAACCCTCTAGTTGCACATGCAATCTGGGGGTTAACAGAAGCACTTCCATAGATTTCATTATGAACTATGGAAAATTCTTTGTTTGCTAATTCCACTTACACAAAACAATATTAACCCTTGCAATGAAGGCTTGAGCCTACTCCTAGCTAGGCTTTGATGCTTTGGTCTTCCGTAGAGCTCACCATTCTTCCTCAACAGACAGGCTAATCTTATGCAAATCTAGGTACTTAGTATGTGCCGCAAGCATGTAGTCACACAGCCTTCTTGGCATTGTTTCACTAGCGTCAAATATCTTGTGAATATCCTCATCAACCTGTTGCACTTCATCATGCTTAGCCTATTGCTGTAGAGGCTCACTCATGCCATGAGCCTCCCACTCATTCCACGAACCGCCTCAGTTAATTTGACTACTCTTTTATGTATCTTCTCTACAGGTTTTGCCCTTGCTTCAGAATATTGTGCCAATCTTGCTCTTTGATATAAATGGTCTTTCTTTGCTTGGGTGCAACTTGAAATTGTCTCTTTCTTTTCTTAGCTACCTCTACTTGAACATATGCCTTGTTTCTTCTACTTCATCTTTTAGGGATTTGCATTCTGTCTTCAAACTATTGAGATTCACAAGTGCTAGTAAGAGAATCGAACTGAACCAAAACTAACCCAAATTTTGCAATAAGGAAAGAGATAAACTACACTAGGGAAACAAAGAGGTGCAACCCTAGAGAGAGAATAGAGCTTAGCACAAATGTGCTATAGAGGGAAATAACTCAAGCACAAGAAAATATATTAGAACTACAACAAGAATTGAAACTAGTTGAAGGTTAGATGAGTATGGATTCAACCCGTGAATCAATCTGCTAAAAATAACATAAAATATGCAAAATTAATATATAGATATATATTAATTTTTACATATTTTATGTATTATAGACACACAAACACATTGATGTAAATCCAAACCATCAAACACTAAATATATGAAGTTTGCTTGTTTTAGGATTTGGAAGAAAGGGGGGATGGGATTTTCTCTTGTTTTTCCCCTTATTTTTTGTTTTCTCCTCTGTAATAACTATTAATCTTGCTAGTTTGCATTAGTTGTGAATTGGTCAGTTTAGCCACTGGTACATGGGTTAAAGAGTCTAGATTGGTCCAGATTGGTCTGTTCTTATAACTATGAGAACAAGATAATAATCAAACGAACAACAAGAGAACCCAATGAATGAAATGAAAGACCACAATCTGTGAAAATACAAATAAGAGTTGTGTATTTATACACAACTTAAGAGGTTGGGTGTTTTCCCTAAGGAAGGTTATTGAGCCTACATTAAGTTGATTAGGTTATCCTTAACGAAAACCTAGAACTATAATATAGAATTACAAATAATGCCGGTTGTGGTCAAATGTGAAGATTGCACTCTTAATCTTAACATCCCCTCTTAAATAGGAGACATTGCATTACATCCCTCCTTAATGGTGGATTCCCACAACAATATGACTCAAGTAGTTGGTGAAGGTGGCCTTTGGTAGAGATTTGGTGAGAGTATCAGCATGTTGATTGGCTTAAGGGACAAAAATTGGCATGGGCCATCTCTGAGAATGGAGGTACTAAATGTAGGGCATGCAAATATAAACGTACTTTGGCTTTTGATGGTCCACATGGTTTTGAATAAGCTGAATGGTGCTTTGATTGCCACAAAATAGAGTGGTGGGAGTTTCTTAAGGAAGACCAAATTAGTCAAGAATCATCCACATCTAAGCAAGGTGCTTATTGGAGGCAACAACGTTAGCATATTCGACTTCTGTGGAATAGAGATCCACTATCTATTGCTTCTTGGAACACCAAGAAACTTGTCTAGAATCAGGAGAATAAGTACCTTGAAGTGGATTGCAGCCCATCAAGATCACTAGCCTAGTCAACATCAGAAAAACCATGGAAAAAGATGGGAACATTGACTAAATAATGGATTTCCGTGTGAGTAGTGCCTTTGAGATCATGCAAATACCTTTGGCAGCTTGTTAGTGACTTCCATGAGGCTTCTACATATATCTAGAGGAATTGTTGAGAACATAAGCAATGTTTGGACAACAATGAGCAAGGTAGAGGATGTTTGCTACTACAAAGTGGAACACTAGCATTAATTAATGGAGAAGGATAATCTACATGAAATTCCATCCCAAAAGCAAAACGGGTGTGGATATGGTTACAAATTACAATCCTCCATCTTGAAGTGTTGCAAAAGATTCAGGATACACTCATATCGAGAGAGTGATATCCCTATGGAAGACTGAGTAATTTGAAGATCGAGAAACTAGTGGAGTAGGCCCAAATCAATCATTTGAAAAGAACCCTAAAGTCATAGATTCAGTGCTTTTAATCATGGATGGTGAATGGTCAATGACGATGAGGTCATCATTATAAAACAAAACAGTAAGTGTTTGATTGATATGATGGCAATTATAGAAATCATGCTCAACCTTGCAATGAAAGAAGCCAAATTTGAGAAAGTGTGTAGATTTTCTCATACCGAGCTTGAGCTGCTTGTTTAGGCTTATACAGAGACTTCTCGAGCTTGCAAACCAAGGGTAGAGGCCCATTTTGAACAAATCATGGTGGTTGTTGCATATAACTTTCTTCTTGAAGGTATCCATGAAGAAAGGCATTTTTGACATCCATTCGATGAACTTACCAATTCAGTGAACCGACAATACATAGTATCATCAGAATTGATTCCATCCTAGCAACCAAAGAAAAAGTCCCATTGTATTCAACACTCTCCTTTTGTGATAACATAAGATAAGAGGTTGAGACTCTTTCCTTACGGAATCCTTATGGAAGGAATCTTAATGATGCCCCCCCAGTATACACTCTTCATAGACCCACTAATATGGAAGATCATCATCCATTTATAGATGAGTCATATTTCACAAAGACCATGCAAGGAAAGCACGACCAAGGCAAGTGAGAAGAAAAGCAGGACAAAGGAAAGTACATGAAAAGTAGAGAAAAATGTGGAAGAGAATGTCACTGAGAGCACAATAAAACATGTACTTGAGAAGAGTGATCAACATGCTTGACACAATGAGTGTACCGAGAGAAGATGAAAGGCCACATGAAGGATGTCATGTGATAGTCATGGGTTTGAAGCACCAAAATAAGCTCAGAAAGAAGAAGTGCAAAGTCTCAGGAGGATCTAAATAGTTAGTTGGTATAGAATAGATACAATGGCAAGTTGCAACTATTAGAGACAAGTTGGCTAGTCATTAGAGTGTTTGTAGACTTTGAGGTGTCAGTGAATTAGGCCTATTGCACCTTAGCTGCTCCAAACATCCATGCCCAAGGAATTGTGTTAGTAGTGAAATCGTTTGTTTGCACCATGAATGGAAATGGTGGTTAGACCACTATGCATATCAATTGCATCTCTAGCCCTTTCCAATATTGTGACATAGTCAACATGGTTGAAGCTTTTAAGATTTATGTATCCAGTTTTCTTAAGAGAATATGGTAGGTTTGGAAGTTGGTTTCCAAGTAATTATTTGGATGATTATCGAAGATGTAGTTTGGTTGCATGCTCCATATAGACTTTCTCTAGTTATCAAGGACTTGGGTTACTTCATGGCCCCATTTGGAAGGACTAGCTATGGTCTCATGGGAGGCCTTTGATGCATTTTCACTCTAAGAATCTCAATGCTAAGGTTCAGTCATTTGGTTTGATTGTAGAGCATTTAAATTTGAAATACGAAATGTTGATTTCTAAGCTAAGTGGAATTGGAGATGTCAAGGCATCTAGAAGTCTTATTCTTCTTTTAAGGCACATGTATTGGGGTGGTAGACTCTCCACAATAATCTCAAAATCAAAGGATTGGTTAATTGCTCTAGTTTTACTGATATATGTTGTGTGGGTTGTCACAAACCTGAAACGGTTAAGCATGTGTTGTGAAATTGTTTGGTTTCCAGAATGTTCTAGGCTTTGATAGTTGCTTAACTAGGTCTGCTCTTTGTTTCTCCCTTTCCTTGGAAGGGAGTTTTGTTTGGAGACAAGTGATAGTTCAACAAGTTGGCAGGAGTATCTAGGATGTGATCAGAGTGACAAGATTATTTTTCTTCTGGAGATGTTATTGTTGTTTAACATTTCATGAGGTGCCATCTTTGTTGGTTTGATATAGGTTTTGACATTATAACTTGTTTACTCTCCAGGTTTCAGCTCGGATTGACATGTTTAGGAATGATATAGATTCTTTGTCACCTAGAGCCTAAGTAAATATATTGGTGCTCTTGGCCTATGTAGGCCAGGGATCCCCCTCAGCCTACACTTTGGCCCTTGAATATGATGATCTTGTTGTACATATTTATTGATTTTTAATGAAATATATGTCACTTTTTCAAGCAAAAAGTGAAACCCAATGTTCTTGACATATGATCTATTTTGGGAGATAGTGTTCACTTCTTTTCAAGTTTGTTCTTTAGCCTTTTTAGATGAGATGGTAAGAAACAAGAAGCCGGCGTCATATTTGAGTAAACATACTGGAAGCAATAAACACATCCTTCAATTGGGGAAGGAATTGATCCGGATTGGATAATTATATTGTTTTCCATCCATCTTAATGCATTTGGAGTGGAAAAAGTGGAGGAATTAGCGCATGGGACCGCTTTTACTGGTGGGACCCAATTTGGCAAAATGGGGTTTGAAACCTTTTGGGAGCCTTTTGAGGCATCAAATGACGTTTTTTGGTGGTATAACTTTGCCTCTTTAGCGTTGCACCATTTCATGCTATTTTACATAGAAAGATCTTCCCAACGATGCAAGAAGCGTGTCAATCGGAGTCCGTATGCAAAAGTTATGCCACTGAGAAGTTGACCTTCTTGTTTTCACACCTATAGTTCGGGAAGATGCCGCGTCAGCCCCCATTATTCATGGAAAATGGGCTAGCCACGTGATTATGATGTAAAAGGCTCTAGAAGAGTCTATATTGTAACTCTAGTTAAGAGTTGTAGTCAAAATTAACCACTATTAGGCTATCGGGTTGTGTTATAACCGGGCCACTAGGAGGAAGAGGCATTCCATTCTTTCGAGAGTATTTTGTTCCATAGTTGAGCAAAGATAGCCAGGAGAGATAGGAGGTAGAGCACACAAAGAGGATCTGTGCATTGTAGCAGCCCACGGGCCACAAAGATTACTTCTTTGTACTTGCAGCCATATTTCCAGAAAGAGAAAGAGAGCGAAGCGGCCTCACCTTCCAGCTGAGTTTTCTCCCGAAAGGGTTTCCCACAGAGCATATCTCGTGTCTTATGTGTGTGTGTGAGCTTATTTTGTTGTTCTTTACTTTTCTGCATAATTTCTATTCTCATGCATGCACTAATTACAGTTAAGTTTACAGATCTTAAAGTTTAATAAAACTGTAATAGTGTAGAATCTCAGATTTTTAATATAATATTATCAGATCTATTGTGACAAACTTTCTAATGGAATATCCATGGAAGTTTACGGATCAGAAATACATATATGAAATCTAACATGTTAATCTAAATTTTCTGATTAATTCGCGCTTACAATGCTTCTCCAATTTGATGTAATACTTTACAGATTCTGTTGAAATGATGAGACTGCTTTGAGACATTGTTTGCCTCCCTATTTGTACAACACATATCAAGATGGTTTTTTTCTAATAAACTATTGCGAGTCATATAACAAAAGCAAGAGATAAACAATTGCCAGCCATATAAGAAAACATCACTTTGAGTTTAAGTTTTGTTTCATCACATTCTAGCATACCTGTAGGAAAGAACTCGTATCTTTTGTAGGAAAGGAGCAGTTGAAACTGAATGGTGCTTGATCATGGAATGTCTGGCTTACGAGGACATTCATAATCTGTTTGAAATCAATCTGAAGGTGGACAGTTTGAATGAGCTGTTTGAGGAAGCAAGGCTTCACAAAACTGCGAATTTCTTGATCAAAATTTATTGCAAGAGGCTGTAATAGAGAGAACTTGATATGTTTTTTTTGTTTGGAGCTATAGGTCCTTTAGACTGCTTGGTCTTGTGGATGTCATTAAAATTCCTTCAATTCAATTCAATTCAACACCCGAGCATGCACGTGGAAAATATTTTACAGTTAATCTAAAAGTTGTTTTCAGGCATTCAAGTTGAAAGAAAGTTCTAATAATGGTCTAAACTCTAAAGACTGACCTCAATTCTATTGCTATTTTTATTTATTTATTTATTTTTTCTTTAAACTAGATGCCAAAAACAGATACCGGACAACAAACCGGCAGGATGAAGATGAATGGATACAATACAAGAATAGTATGGATTTTGTCGTAAAGGAGAGTGGCCTAGAAAAGAGAGCCTTCTTTGATTTGCGTGGAAATCATGATAAGTATGGGGTACCCTATGCTGGAAGCTATTGGGATTTCTTCTCAAAGTACAGCATTAGTGCGCAGTTAAATAGAACAAGTTCTATCCAGACTGTTACTCTTATGGTAAGTTATTTCTCTTTTGCCTGCACCCCAGGTGTTCTTTCACTGGTATCTTTTTTTGCTAAGCTAACGTAAATTTTTATGACCCATCATGTTATGCATTTTTTTCTAAAGAGGACTATCAAGCTGTGATATTTTGAAGGCTGTATTGCAAGCGGAAAGAGTTACAGTTTAAATTGACTCTGTTTATATTGATGATACGGACTAATAGTTTCTAGTCGTCATTCAATGTATTGTGTTGACAATTGTTGTCAATCTACTAGTTATAATTCAAGCACATGAGTATACTATGTAGTCTGATATATGACAAATTCCAAGATGTTATGACTAACAATAGGAAATGTGAAACAATTGTATTTTTTACTAGCTTATCCATCTGAAATATAAATTTTAGGAGAAGAAAGGATTCATGGACAGGTTCAGGATCATAGCATCATAGCATGTCGTGTTTGTTTCTATGAAGGATTTGTTTTAGAGTATTATAATGCTTCAATTCAGGTGCTTATATTGTGCATAGCTCATGCTAAGATGATGCTATAAATCATAAGTTTAATGTCACGGAAAGGCTTTAGTTTAGAATGTCATACCTTTTCATCCTACTTTGGCATTTTCTGTTCTTAAATGATGCATCAGAGATTTACTTTTTCTGCTGTTGTTCTGAAGGAAAATAATGTGAGCTGAATTTGCTTTCTGGAACATACTCATGGAAATGGTAATATAAAAAATCACCACTTTACACAATCCTGTTGCAGAGCAAGTTTGGCAAAGACCAAACTGCAGACTGCCTTGAAATTTGAGCAATTGACTGCAAATTATCTTGAACCTGCTGTAAATCCAAAGAAAGAATGAGAACAAAATCCCCAAATACCCATAAGAAAATGCATATTTTTAAAACCATCCATTGTTTGAAGTGCTTCGAGGAGGAATTCACACATTTCGTAATTATTATGAAGCTGCGCAGCTGCAAGCTGAAAATAAGAGTCAAGAATCACAGGTTGGCATGGACAAGAGAAAGTGTTCCTGATCCTTTACTCCTTTTTCTCCGTGCCATAACAATCCTAATTTTAAAAGAAATATCCAACCTTAATTTTTACAATATTTTGGTAAAATAAATATAATGAAGTGTCATTAGATTTTAGTAAAACATAAAATATAAGTTGGACCTTATTACTTTTTGTTGAAGGTTTTGTAGGCAAAGATTTGGAAATACCATTTTGTGGGAATAGACGATACTATGAGTGTTGGACTCCGTGGGCCTTCAAACTTGTTTGGACATCCAAATGATGATAGGATTCAGAAAGTGGACTCAGAACTTGGATATTGGGATGGTGAATCAAATGAACCTGTGTCTAAGATAGTTTTTGGCCACTTTCCATTGTCGTTCACTGCATCGACAGAAACAGGCAAGCGCTATGAAAGTGTATTTGCAAAGCATTCTGTCTCTGCCTACATTTGCGGGCACTTACATGCAAAGTTTGGGAAGCACCTCTGGAAGCATCACTTCTATGAGTGGCAAAATGTATCTAGCAGCAAAGGGGACAATAGACAAGGGCAGTTTTGGGAGTGGGAGCTAGGGGATTGGAAAGTAAGCAGATTGATTAGGGTGATTGCTCTTGATGGAGGACAGACATCATTTGTGGATGTAGATATTTCAGGCAAAGCTCTTCCAGATAAGGGTGTACAGTCAATAATTTTGCCCACATATCCTCCTGATTCAAGGCTATTAGGACATGGATCAAGAAATTTGAATCTGTGGAATTCTGCATTAAAAGATGTCATACGTGCTTTGGTTTTCTCTGAGAAACCCGTAGTCAGTGCTATTGCAAAGATTTTTGATTCATCATCAGGTGCTTTAAAACTAGTTGAGGAGCGGTCTCTCCATCTCGCTACATATTCTAGAGGGAATTTACCCTTATATCAAATTGCATGGAATTCAAGCAGATATTCTGATCCATCACCAGCTCGCTTCTGGCTGCAGATCATAGTGACTGACAATGATGGTACAGAGACAGCTAGCACTGCAAGGCCGTTTTCAGTTGATGGCAGACAAAGTCGACTCAGCAAGACATGGCTGGAATCTTTGATGATTGATATTAGATGGGAGGTTGTATATCAAGTCCTTCTATGGAGCAATATTACTTTCCTTCTTTCATTGCTGCTACTTCCAAAAGCCCTCAATTATTACTTGGAGAAAAAATCTATCTATCAGAAATGGGTTGCCTCTGTCTTGAACCCTTGCTCCTTGCAAAGAAGAAATGCCTTTTTCATCCCTATTTGGGTTCTCATAGAGGGCTCAAGACAGACAAAGCTGTGGTGGCTTCAGCTTTTTTATCTATTTTATCTTGTTAGTTTTCCATGGTTCTGGGGAATTGCCACAGTAGAAGAACATCCAATTGGCAGTATGTCCCTAAGGGGATGGAGTATCCAATTGGCTGACATGCCATCTCGATATTGTGGTGTGGGTGTTCCTGATATTATTGGCATTGTAATACCGTTCATGTATCTCATTGTTACACCAACATTTATTTTAGTATATTGTCTATCGGCTGAAAGAAAAGCTTATTATTTTCATGTGAATAGCAAATTCAAATGCACACGTGAAGTCTCAAAACATAGTGCGCACAGGATATCTGGGGTTCCTTCCAAAGCAGAATTTCCTGTGTATTCAACAGTATCAGCGTGCGGTATATGTCGAGGATGGCTCAGAGCTTCTCTTTTGATATCATGCTTCATGATACTATGTCTGCATTTGCGGGTAAAGTTGCTTTTTTTTTATCCCTTTTTGCTTCGCTCCAACTATCCCATCCCATCGCATCGCATCGCATCCCAACTGTGCAAATATGACAACTAGAAAATATTAATATTAGCGTAGTCACATGCCAAAAACATGAAATACAAATCTCAAAAGTATAGAGCATAGATTCTAGTCACGCCAAAGTCCAAATATTCATTGTCATTGACATGGGATTGGAATAGGAGCTATTTGAAACAATACTGTTTGCAATCAGATTTATTATTCTTGATCTGAAATAACATTTTGGTTGATTTATTTTGATTTTGGTGTAGCAATGCTACTTTCTCAAGGGAGGTCATGGAGCCAAGGCAGTGATTGCTTCCCCAGGTTTCTCCTGGATCCCACCACTCTTGCTGAGTCTTGCAGTCTGCTCAACTCGGTCTCAAAAGAGTAGGGCCCTATGAATGTGCATTCTGGGCTTATGAGAAAACAAGCCAATTCAATTCAATTGTTTGGGAATCTCGGATAATAAATAAGTTAGTGATCGCATGTAATTTATCTTACTTGTGCTGCCAACACAGTTTTCTTGTTGAGTATATAAACAAAATCTGGTGAAAGATTTAGGGCTGCCAAGGATGGAACTTGCCACATGTATCTGACGATTTCAACTACTAGGCATTTTACAATATGCTTGTGCATAATTTGATGTATACTTGTATGAAACTGTAGTAAATAATTACTGTAAGTGCATTGTTATCTCTGTTTCTTATCAATGTAAGATAATTTTGGCATTTCTTAATTAGTCATCTATTTCTTTTGAATTTCACATTTTGAAGGGTATTAAATTTAAATCATGAGTGGATACACATGATGAGTAGACTTGTTGGTTCATATGGGTTTTTAGTGCCCATAAGGTCTCAGGTTCAAACCTTATGGTAAGGGGCTAGGGGTGGGAGCTATCTATTGGGGAAACAAACTATTCTGTGGGGCATTCAGGCTCAATTAATTCTAGCATAATTCTGCTGACAACATCTCACTGGTGGGTAGATTGTTATTCTATTCAATGTAAGGGCTGTCCCTGGCCTAGTGTTTACCTAGATGGTAAAAAAAATCATTGGTCCCACATTGGTAGCTCGAGTGGTTGGAAGCACGATTTGTTCTTCTATCCACCCAGGTTCAATTCCAAGGGACATGTTTGACCCGTTGTGATAATAAGGCTTGAAGAGTAGGCGCCCTTACCCACATGATGTCTCGGCTCATGCCAACTCATAAGTTGTTGGTATGTCTCTCTTGTGGGCTGTTGGAAATACTCTTGGTGTTATAATGGCAGCTGGAAAATTTGATTTTGGGCCTTACTAAGAGAAATCCAATGTGTTACTGATTCACCATGGTTAAGAAAAAAATATCAGATCGTTCCGACTTGTATTTGTTATAATACTCATCAAGCTAAAAAAAAATTATTCCCAGCTAAATAAATAGTATGAGTGTTTTTTATTTTTAGGGAAAATAATAATACACATTTAATTAAAATTCAAAGCATTACATTATAAAACACGTGAGTACAGTAAAGTTTACTGGGAACATATTCCATTTGACGTAATTAATATGTTAGGGTTCAAATAGGCTTTCTGTAATAGACTTAAAAGTACAACGGGCTCAATTTGATGTAATTAATATGTTAGTCTCCAAATATACTTGAAAATACCTGGGAATGAACTGTTGGGTAAGAAATTGCTTTCATTCGCTCCATGATTTCAAATAGACAAAAACACATCGTGAAAATGAATTAGTTGGTAATATGGTTTCAATGCACCTTACTCATTGCCTTAAACTTTGGGATACAAACAAAGGAATATACTAATTAGATGATGAAGAGAAGATTCTTAAAGACTGATGTTCTTGTGGTAACATAACAGTGATGTTATAGTGCTTATGCAGATTTTTATTTTATTTCACTTGAATTATGCAAAGGTAAGGTCTTGCTGAACCCCCCTTAGAATTAAAAAGGTGATTGGTCATCTGTTGATCCTCCTTTAGCTTTGTGAAGGTGGATAAGGTTATCTTCACCCTAGCTTTGTGAAGGTGGATAAGATTATCTTAACCCTTTTAATAAAGGAAGGGTTGACCATTTAGGATCAACCCTTTCTACTAATGAAGCTAACTATATCTCTTGCAAGTTGCCATAAAATAGAGAAAGGTGGTCATATTTGGGTAGATTTAAAAGCAACATGATGACGATGATTCGAAAAGTGGCATGGTAGCTCTTTGCAGATTTAAAAGTAGGATGATGATATTGGAATTCAATAATTCTCTATGAACAAAGCTGATGCAAAAGGTAGTAAAAACTTACGAAAAAATAGCCCGTGTTCATTTCTCCTTTAACATTTTTGTGTCAGCGCTTTTGGTGAATCATTAAATACTTAAAGGATTTCTAAAGCAAGCTTACGTGTCATTGCAATTGATTTCTACCATGTTCAAACTACCAACTACTTTATACTATTACTATGATGGGATTTTTGTGAGAATAAATCTTACAATGGAGTTTGGTTAGAATGGTAGTTTCAAGAATTGCCTTACACGTTCTCCTATATCACCGAGTTTCAAGAAAAGTTTAGGAATTTTAAATATATGATGTGGACATATCAAATGAAAAGAGCAAACATAAACATAAAAAGGACAAATTGATTGCACGTCCTCCTATATCACCGAGTTTCAAGAAAAGTTCAGGAATTTTAAATATATGATGTGGACATATCAAATGAAAAGAGCAAACATAAAAATAAAAAGGACAAATTGATTGCAACTTAAAAGGGAAGAAGTCTTGGGAGTGGACTCTTTTATGTTTGGAAATCAAAGTAGAGGTTGATCTTCCTCACATCATAATTACTTGTGAACTTTGTTAGCTTTTTGTTAAATTATTTGTGTTTTTTTTCTTCATCAAGAAGTTACCAAAATAAAGGCATGAAGATCATAAGAAACAATAAACAAAAGATATAGGCTCCATGCTAGGGCAAAACCCTACTCTTGGGGAAAACCCAAACAATCATTTTCTTCCAGAATCAAAGCAAAATGAGATATCAAGACCAATACCAAGACTCTTTCCTCCTCAAGATTTAGAAGTCAACCCTTATTCCAAGTCACAGTGAAAATCAAGCTTCTTCAAATTTCGGCCTTGTCCCAAATTGCAGCCTTCAGATTTTCAGTTTTGTCACAAAATTACAATTTGCTTCAGATATTCGGTCTTGTTACAAGGCTTCAAGGAACTCGCATATTCTTCCATAGAAAACATATCCCAACCACTACCACTCGCATACTTCATCAGAAATATTCAACCGAACTTTTGTCTTTTTGGTGGAGGGTTCACGCCTATATAGTTGTTCGTCACTATGAAGGGTCATGACTATTCAGCAGACCAACTTGACCAATAGGAAGGCCGACTTGGTCTTATGGAGGAATATTTGACTCTTTTTAAATGAAAATTTTCTTTTCCCTTTTCTTACAAAGAATCCCAATGGACTTTGACTCAATTTTTAATCCTTTAACAAAAAAACCCAGAAGCATGAAGAACATGCTTGGCCTAGACTTGAGCATGAAACCCATGCTTAAATAAAATTATTTTTCTTCTTTTTTCATAAAACACAAATTGATACAAGTACATAAATAATTATGAAGACTGACCTAGTTACTTTTCCAACACTCCCTCTTAACTAGGAAGGTATTCATAATGACTCAACATGTCCATCTCAAATTGAAATATTCTCATAAGAAGGGATCCAGATTGATAGGCATCAAAATATCATCAACATTGTCACATTACCAAGGCCTTGACAGGTACACTATATCTCTCGCAATATCAGAGCATAATGTTGGGATGGGACACCACACCGCTTCACCAAGGTACATACTCCACCTAGGATACTCAACATGTATCTTTCACTAGACTATTTCCCTTAAGGAAATGTCTGTCCATCGAAACATTCTTATATAAGTCCATGTGACTTAGGATCTCTATCCTAATCCATCACACTACATGACTCAAGAATGTCTATCCAAGATGCTTATCCAATCCATCATTCTCCTTATCCATGTCCATGTACTTGACTTAGGATATTAGTCCTAATTTGTCATAGTACCTGACACAAGGAGAACCAAGCTAATTCATTGTTTTCCCTATTTGTGATGCATGCGCTAGAATTGCGACTGTTATTCTCGACCTAATACATGACACAAGGAGACCAGTGTTCAACCTTATGTCCTCTCAACTTGAGAGGAGAGATTCATGATCACTCCCTTTCAACTAGGGAGAATTCATGAAGAAGCCTAAACTTGTGTCAGAAGTATTCATACTTCCCTTACATCAACTACCGGTTATAATTGTAGCTTCCCCGACCATTCCTCTTATCATTGAGTTTGCTCAACTTGCAGCTTCTTGAACTAGGGCTCTAAATCTGCCTCTTGACAGATCATTATCCTGTACTTGAGGTCTTCTCCTACAACATCCTGAACTGTGTGCAAAACTACTTCATACACTGCTACCTACCTTGAAGATAATCCATCACACAGTTCCTTCAACTGACAAGGTTATCACAAGGTTAGCCAATCCATTGTTCAATACAATTTTGCTGACCTTTTCAATCAATCTCGATCAATGAACATAGCTCCACGGTCACAAATAATTCTGCCCTCTAGCTGCTATCCTGCTCCACCAAGGTTGCCAACCATAGAATTTTCAACTAGCTGCCCTCAAACTCTGATATGTTGTTCCAAATCACAGAACTAGGGCTTGAAATTCTGCCCTCCAATAATAATTATGTTGCTCCAAAAATATTGTTCATAGGGTCTTCTAGAGTTGCCCTTACACAGTGACAAGGCTGCTCCTTTGTCACACAACCTAGGGCATCATCAACAACCTATACAACATTGAATAACCTCCTCATTCAATGTGCTTAGGGAATTTGCACATATGTCTGCACAACAATGTTTAAATTCTAGAATTCATTGTTCTTAAGGCTTCATACCAACCACTAACAATTCAAAAAGAACATTGTTCATAGGTTTCCTTCTTGCACTGCTTAGTTACACCACTAATCACTGCACGTATGGTCTTTCAATCTGCCCTCATATCAAGGATAAGGTTGCTCCTTATTTACTAAACTAGGGTATCACATTAATCAACCCTCACACCTTCCTCTTTGTTCCTCAAAGATGATAGAATTAGGGCTTCTTGCACAACCCACTTACAACCCATTTACTCCACCAAAGATAGTTGATCTAGGTCACTTCATACAACCCCCGTAACAATGACAACACTGCTCTCTATCACTGTACTTTAGGACTTGTCAAATCATCCCATACAACAATCCTTCTTGCCTTACAAAGAGATTGTACTTAGGGCTCCCTTGGGCACCTACTTGCTGCCCTCTAATAGTCCTAAGGCACCCAACCAAACTATCCATACTGGTCCCAAACTTAGACCCAACGCCTAGAAACAATAGAAGAATAACATACCTTGCAAACATCTTTGCATACCTCTATATTTTCTGCTCACTGGTTAGGGCACACTTGTATTCTACGTCAGTCCTTCAACTGTGGTCAAACCTCTTTTAAAAGCATGTGTTCTCTTTCCCTTTACAAGCCTTTGCCATCCACCGCCTTAGAATACAACCACCTGTTTAGGACTTTTTAGCTCTCCCAAATGTCACTACAGGAGCTCGACCCTTTCTCCTTAGGTGACAGAGCTTCTCGGCTTGTACAATCAGAAAGTTTTCTACAAACTATGCACATGATTTCTACCTTCTACTTGGCATGGTATCCTTCCCAACTTGGCTTCGACTGTCATGATAAATGAGCCCTAAAACAAATCACTTCCTCCTCTTTGCCAAGCTTCAAGGTACTGTGGCCATAAAAAAAGTATTCTTCCTTTTTCAAGTTGCTCTTGTGTTGCTTGTTTTGTCTCCTTCTCGTAGCCCTACTAGGCCTCCATAAGACTTATATTTTTATTATATTTCTTGATCAAGAACAAGTCCTCCATGATTGTGACTAGATTACAAACCCTGGCTTACTCCTTGAGAGCTTGATCTTTCTTGACAAAAATCTTCTTGAGAGTCTTAAAGAGAACTTGTATCATTATTGGTGTAGCTTGTACTATTGTGATGTAATGCCTTATTTGAATCATAGAATAATTTGTATCACTCCTTCAAATCTTGTGAAGACTTTAGATCACTATCATTCATACTTAATTTGGATGAAAGGGACTTGGATCATATTGTTATGTTTGCATTGATTTCAACAAACCTAAGCGCATAGAATAAGCAAACCACTATAGTCTTAGATGCCATCCATAGGTATAAAGATGATCTTTGAATACCTTAAAGAGTGAGCCATATATCATTTCCTTCTTGTAGCTCCATGTTTGTCATTTCAAAATTTTGAATATTGTATTACGAAACCTTTTGATCTAACTTCAGTTTGATATATTAACTTGCATCACTGTATCAACAAAGAATTCACATCATCAAATCAACTTTTTCATCAAACTTGGATTCTTGGATATAGATATCAGATTGCATTTCATTTCAGAGAGAAATTTGTTGGGTTGTGTTATATTCTTTCCACGACTAGCCCACGTAGTTAACCGGGGGGTTAGAGGGGGGGCGGAGCACCCCCTTCGTTGCGCCGATTGTGTAGCAGGGGGATGTCACAGGGGGTTTGAGGTGTACCCGTAACCCCACTTTATAGGGTCTGGGGCAACACCCCAGAAAATTTTGGTTTTGGACCCTATGTTAGGTTAAGCGGACCCACCTATGGTTTTGTGCATGGTTTTCGGTCCATGGTTTTGGATGCAATGGTTTTCGGTCCATGGTATTGGATGCTTCGGCATGTATAAATATGTATTGTAACATTGAAAGGAACATAATGAAAAATCAAGCTGGTAGTC
>APFE030223896.1:2558-19790 GCA_000404065.3 Pinus taeda | reverse complement strand
ATCTGGTGGTGAAAGAAAGATTGCGAGTAGTGGAAAGATAGAGATCGAGAAATTTAATGGTCAGAGTTTTGAGTTGTGGAAACTCAAGATGGAGGATCTGTTGGTGGATAAAGATCAGTGGATCGCGGTAGATCTGGGTATTAAACCAACGAGCATGTCCGATGAAGAGTGAAAGAAGTTGGATCGAAAGGCAAAGAGCACAATACGATTGTGTGTCTTAGATTCAATATTGCTGAATGTATCAGGGAAAGCTACAGTAAAGGCTTTGTGGGACAAGTTAGGGACTTTGTACCAATCTAAGTCTCTGGTGAATATATTGTTCCTACGGAAAAAGCTGTATAACCTGAGGATGAAAGATGGAGACTCGGTGACAGAGCATCTGAATGCATTTAATACTGTGGTAAGTCAGTTAGCATCTATTGATATTAAAATTTCAGTTGAAGATGAGTGCATCAGTTTGTTGTGTTCTCTACCAGATTCGTGGGATAGTCTAGTTATTGCAATAGGTAGCAATGCAACTGCTTTGTTGTTTGATGAAACAGTCTCAGCCTTGCTGACGGAGGAGATGAGATGGAAAATATGGAGAGCCAAAATGGTGATGCCTTCTCTGTACGAGGACGGTCTAGAACAAAGATCTTCATAGGAAACTTGAATCAACCCACATTCAGATTTGTATCATACTTAGGATCCCTCTTGTAGTAGACTTTCTTTCTTCATTATCCCAACAACTTGTGATCTTCTAGCCTCCGTCGAACTTAGCTCTGATACCATGTTAGAAAGTCAAGGTAAATGCTGATTTTCCTTACATGATATCTACTTGTGAACTTAGTTGGCTTCTTATTAAATCATTTGTGTTTCTTTTCTTCATCGAGCAATTACCAAAACAAAGGCATGAAGATCACAAGAATCAATAAACACAAGATATAGGCTCCACGCTAGGGTAAAACCCCACAACTGGGGAAAACCCAAACACTCCTCTTCTTCCATAATTAGATCAAAATGAGATATCAAGACCAAGACCCTTTCCTCCTTATGATTCCCAAATCAGCCCTCCTTCCAAGTCATGGTCAAAATCAAGCTTCTTAAAACTTCAACCTTGTCCCAAGTTATAGACTTCTTCAGATTTTTGGTTCTGTAAAAAGTTACAGGTTGCTTCAGTTATTCGATCTTGTCACAAGGCTTCAAAGAACTCGCACATCCCAACCACTGCCACTTGCATACTTCAGCATAAAAACTCAACCGAACTTTTGTCTTTTTGGTGGAGGATTCACGCCTATATATAGTTGTTCGTCACTATGAAGGGTCATGATTGTTTAGTAGGCCGACTTGACCAATAGGAAGGCCGACTTGGTCTTATGGAGGACTATTTGACTCTTTTTAAATGAAAATTTTGTTTTCCCTTTTCTTACAAAGAATCCCAATGGACTTTGACTCAAAATTAATCCTTTAACAAAAAAACCTAGAAGCATGGAGAACATGCTTGACCTAGACTTGAGCATGAAACCCATGCTTAAATAAAATTATTTTTCTTCTTTTTCATAAATTACAAATTGATACACGTACATGAATAATTATGAAGACCGAACGTGGTTACTTTTCCAAAACTTTGTTTTTTCAAATTGATTAGGTGGTGGATGAAAACAATGACACTGAAACAATGAGTGTATTATGTAAATCTTTATTGTTGAAATAGTGAGTGTAGTTTAAAAATTCAAGCACAAACAATTATGTGATGGCATAGACTTGGAGAGGCATAGAATAAATGATATTCATTAAGAGGGAGACACAACAATTTTTTCTCCACTTAAATGGTGCCATTGTTGTTGGAAATTGTGCTTACATTTTTCGTTGCATGGCCACTTTGATATAGGAAAAAACAATGGTTACCCATGCATGAGCCTATCAATGATGTTAAATATGTGAATATTGAAGAGAAGAGACATTAAGTTTATTGGAATGAACTCACTAGCAATTTGACACAACATTGCAACTTCTATTAAAAGAATTACATATCATATTATTTCTCACGTACAACATCCACATCCTATTTTTTTCTTAGTGAGGGGGAATAGTGGATTTTATTGTAAAACAATGGAAACTTATACTTTAAAAGCTCACACATTGCCCAAGTTAATCCTAAAGAAACCACAACTAACATAAATATTGAAATCAAAATAAGTGAGAAGCTTACATTTGGGGTTTTAAACCATTTGGAACACTAAACACTTTTTTCTAATTTCTATGCTCAAACACTCTTTGAAACAATTTCTTCCAATTTTGCAATGAAATTAATCATTTTAAAGCTATTTTCCCTATCTAAAAAATGTTTAAAATACCTTGCTAAATTGTTGAAATTCTGGATTACAACAATTAAAATACAAGCAAATCAATAAATTTCATTCATTATAATCTTTATACTCAAACAATGAAGTAAGAGTAAGAATTCAATAACTACCTCATGTTTTCCAAGACTCTTGAGTTTTAACTTTCAAGGAACACTAATGAAGTTTAAATATACAACTTGGACATTTCAAACAAAAAGAGAATATTAAACATAAAAAGCACAAGATGACTTGATAATAAGGCCTTCCATGGGTCTTAAACTAATAGTGTAAAGATAAAAACAATGGCATTGAAACAAGAAACATAATAGATTAAACATTATCGCAGTAGATTAAAAGTTACAATATTGTTTGTTTGTTTGTTTTTGTTTAATCCAAGGAAAAAACTTTTATATTCAATATTTCAAGTGGAAATCATAACATACATCACTACCTTGAGAGGCTCAAAATGATCAAACTTAATTGTGTCGTGCATCAAGGTCTTCTTCCCCTATCTTGTCACTATGCATTACAGTCTTCCGAGGCTCCTTCAGGGGTGCCTTCAAAAAACTAACTTATCAAGTTTATTTATTTTTCTCTAAACTCATGAAGTTTATTTATTTTTATCTAAATCTTTATCAAAATTCCAATCTCATATTTTGAACACAATCAATATTATGAACATTTTACTAATCCAGGCGGGCTGTCCTAGGTAGCCCCGCCTTAGCTTGGTCCTTTGTTCTATGGTTTGGGGGTGCCTTTTCCTTGCTTTGGATTCACAGATCCAAAGTCCCACTTCTTCTGTTTAAACTTTTGCTCAATCCTGATAACGTACCGGTACGCTGTGCCAAGCGAGGAAATGTCTAGGAACTCCATCTCGTCCTAGATGTACTTGTGTAGACAATCGCGGTACTTGAGCACTAATGCCGCTCATTATCCTTGATACCCAACTTCGTGCGAAGGGTATGGAAAATATTTGTGAACTTTGACACATCTTGGTCCCTTCCTTGTCATAGTGTGGTCCACTTTATGTATTTATCTTCATAGCTCTCGACGGGGTAATATTGTTCCTTGATGGCATCTTGGAAAGAATCCCAAGTGGGTGCGGTTGAAACAACGAGGGTTCAATCTCGTCCTTTTGTTCACAATATGTTTCCCACCAGTCTTTGACATGTGGGGCGGCTTTGAGAAGTGCAAAAGGAATCTTTTCCTGATTGGAAAAGTCATGAACTGAAAAATATCCTTCCAACAGATTTAACCATTTATCTACGGTGTTTGCATCTATCGGGCCTTCAAATATGGGAATATCAAAATTAACTTGTACCTTAAAAGGAGTGGTGCCTCCAGAGTGGCTGTTGGATGAAGATGCATTGCCTGTGGGTAGCCGTAGAAGGATCTGGGCAAAGTTATCCATCATCGCGTCCCTCTGTCGCTGGAGGGCTTCCTCGAGCAACATTTTGAAATGATCTCCTGCCCCATCGTCTTTATTTTCTTTTGCCATGGGAGGTCATCGAGTTTTGCGAGGCTGATCTTGCAATGGTTCAACCAAATTGAGCCCTAACTCCTTACACCCTAACCTCGTTTGGGACATGCAAAGAAAAATAGAGAAAGAGAAGAGCGCTCTGATACCACTAAGCCGAACTTTAAATAGAAATGCAACAACTTACAGATATAATCATAAATACAGAGATGCAATAGAAAAACACTTCATTTCATTAATAGAAAAATATTGAACTATGCTTACAAACAGAATGGAAATAAGATAGCTCGGGCGATGGTAGCGTATCTATGAGAAGAGATGTGGCAGCTACATGCCTCTGAACTGTGTTACAATGAGACTCAAAGACCTATTTATTATTGAGAAATAATGAAAAACCCTAAACATCCAAAACCCTAGGAGATGAAGCACCAAAACTGTGGGCTTTGTTTGGGTAAATTGGTACATCAACTTCTTGAGGTTGTAACTTTGGGATACGATCTCCGTTTGGTTATCATAATACCTCATTTCAAATATCTGGAAGAGAAGGCCAAAACAAATCAATAAACCAATTTGGGGACATTTTTGGTCTCTCTGTTTTCCCTAAAAACGTCATTTAAGGCCTCAAAAAAGCTTCGGAAGTTCAGGACTTGAAAAATGCCAAAAATAGTAAAATGTGCCACAATTAAGGAAACCGAAAAACTGAAAGAGAGCGTTGAGGGTCCAAATGGACTGGGCAGGTGGCCACCAATATCCACTTAGGAAGCAATGTTCCCCATTGCTTTGATTGCCTCCATGAGATGGGGAAACTTCTGCTGAACTTGGTCCCTAGTGAGCCACTTGCCTTGGTGAAGGAGTTGGCTATCTTTGACAACCCGATATAGTTGGATCTTTTGCCGATGAGTGTTCTTGATCTGTGTGTCCATGATCCGATAGGTGGTGGCCTATTCCATGCAGTATGTATTTAACTCTATTGGTGTGAGCTGTTTTGCAATGTCAGATGTGTCCAACAATGGTGGAAAGTATGGCTGAAGGCGGTCTACATTGAACACTGGGTGTAGAGCAAGGAATGGTGGAATGCTAAGCTCGAAGGCATTGTCGCCTACAACCTTGGTGATGGTGTATGACCCATATCAGAGTGGGCGAAGCTTGTGGTGGGGTCTAGGGAGGCGCTCCTTCTGCAAATGTAGCCAAAGTTTGTCGCCCGCCTAGAACTTGTGCAACACCTGATGTTGATTGTGGCACTGCTTGTACTTAACGTTTACTCTGTCTAATATATCATGGACCTACTGGCGGATGTATTGAATGTGCTCAATGAAGTTGTTAGGCCTGTGGGATTCGGACTGGACAGGAGCCGAATCTGCTGGAGTAGTTGCAAATTGTATGGCCACATCAATGGGACATAATGGCTGAAATCCCAGCCCTATTAGAAAGGGGCTGTGGCCTATTGAGATGTGGAGAGCTCTGTTGTAGTTGTGCTGGACATAGGGGAGGATTTCATCCCATGTGCGTGGATGCTTCAAGTTGTACATGCGTAGAATGTGTACGATCATCCTGTTGACAACCTTTGTTTGGCCATTAGTTTGGGGATGGAAAACCATGGACTTAGTAAGTTTTGTATGCAGCATTGGCCAGAGACTTAACTCAAATTCACTCAGGAATCTACTGTCCCGATTTGATACAATGGACTGTGGGATCCAAAAGTGTACCCATACTCGCTCAAAGAAGAGCTTGGCAGTGGCCTCTGTTGTGACACTCTTCTTGCAAGTTGCCATGATGGCCATCTTAGAGAATCTGTCGATGACCATGAAAACACAATCGTTGTCGTGCTTAGTAGAAGGAAGGGCCGACATGTAATCCATGGAGATAGATCCACAAGGTCGACTAGGAGTAGGTAGAGGAGTATATAGGCCTTGCTTCTTGATGGTTGGTTTGGCAAAGACGCATGTGATGTAGGATCTAATGTACTTCCCAACATCCTGACGAAGTTTCGGCCAATAAAAATACTTTTGCAAATCCACCACTGTTTTCTCTACTCCAAAATGTCCAACGACCCGACTATAGTGCGCCTCCCAAATCATCTTTGCACGCTCGCTTGAAGGAACACAGATGTGTCCCAGGTGACATAACAGTGCATCTTGAAGGTGAAAATTTGGAACTTGCTTCACTTCCAAGAGTGTTTGGTATGTACTGCCAAATTCTGGACCGCTCTTGTAAAGATGTGGCCACCCCGATGTCTCGTGCCCACAAGAGTCAAGCACAGTGATCAACGCCATGACCGGTGGTCGGTTGAGGCAATCAACGACATTATTGGTGCTTCCCTTCTTATACTTAATGTTCAAATGGAACTGTTGCAGGTAGGTGGACCATTTCTGATGGCGATCGTTCTGCAACTTCCCTTATGTTTGTATGAAGTTTAGAGGTCGGCGGTCTGTCTGTATGATCGTTTCCTTCCCCATAATGTACTGCTTCCATTCACGACATACTTGCACAATGGAATAATTTTTTTTGTCGTAAGTGGGGTACTTTCGGGCTGTGTCTGAAAGTGTCTCACTATGGTAAGCCACTGGATGCCCATACTGAGTAAGAACCACACCAATAACATAGTCAGAGGCATCTATCTCAATCTCAAATAGTTGTTGCAGGTCTGGTAATGTGAGCAATGGTGCAGAACAAAGGTGATTCTTCAACTCGGAGAACGCTTTCTATTGGGTTTCAGACCAAAAAAACTTTTCTTTTGCTCCACCCTTGGTGACTTGACTTAAAAGCCAAGTGATATGAGAGAACCCCAACATAAACCTACGATAGAAATTGGCAAGACCCAAAAAATTCTGGAGCTCTATTAGAGTGGTTGGGGCTGGCCAATACCGAATGACTTGTATCTTGGATGGGTCCATGTGTACACCTTTCTCATCAATTATGTGCCCAAGATATTGAACCTGGGTCAGGCCAAAGGAGCATTTCTCCAAGTTAGCACACAACTTGTGTTGTCGCAGGGTTTGAAGGACTTGTCAAATATGGTGGAGGTGCTCGACCCAACTTTGGTTGAAGATCAAGATGTCATCTAAATACATCACCACTAATGCATTGATGAAGGGTCACAAGATGTTGTCCATTAGTCTCATGAAGGTGGCAGGGGCGTTCGTCAATCCGAACAAACCATTCGAAAAGGCCCTCCTTGGATTTGAAGGTAGTCTTCCACACATTAGAGGGTTCGATAGGCACCTGGTGATAACATGACTTCAAGTCAATCTTGCTGAAACATTTGGCCCCCTTGAGCTGGTCAAGAAGGTCATCAATCTGCGGGATTGGGTACTTATTCTAGACAGTGATCTTGTTTAATGCCCAATAGTTAATATAGAGCTTCCCGGTCCCAACTTTCTTTTGTACCAATATAATTGGGTTCCCACAAGGTGATGAGCTTGCGCTGATGTGCCCTTTCTACAATAGTTCCTGAATCTTCCTACCGATCTCATCGTTCTCCATAACAGAGCACTGATAGATCGACCCATTGGGTAGCGACGCGCCCAGGGTTAGATCGATTTAGTGCTTGACATGACAGTGCAGAGGTACCCTTGTAGGTGAAGCGAAAATATCCCTATACTCCTCCACAACCTTGTACATCTGCTGCTACTGTGCAAAGGAGCACTTCCTGGAAGCTATGGCCACAACCTTCTTCTTTCCCTAAGGGTGAATCATAAGGAAAACAAATTTCCTGGTCTAGGAAATGATCTTACTGCATTGCTTTGTAGTGATCAAAGAGATGGCTGTAGGTAGGGCTACCTCAGGTATCCTGTACAACTTGTTGGCCAAGGTAATATTCACAGAGCGAGGTGTAGACTCATATACAACATATCGTTTCCATAAGTATGGTTTTCCTAACAATACATCAGAAAATTCAAGAGGAACAACATCACATAATACCTCATCTGTGAAGGGCCTGATGCTATAGGGAAGGCGACACTACTAGATGACGTGAAGATCTTGTCCTTGGTGAAGCCACTCGATGGTGTACGATTGTGGATGTGATGTAGTCTTTAGGCCTGACGGCTTCACGACCTCTACTGAAATGAGGTTCTTTTGGCTCCCGCTGTAGAAAATTTACTTCATCGGAGAACCCTTCACCCACACTCGTGAGTGGAAGAGGTGTTCCCCCTCCTCTGGATCTTAAGGCTTAATCTTTTGGATCTTGGTGGTGGCCATAGTGGCACTCGACTCCACACCAATGATCTGCTTGCCTTTGTCAGTTCTCTTATTGGGTTTTGATTTAGAGTCAGAACATGCATCTGATTCAGAAGCCTTCAGCTCGGCCAACATTGACTACTTGGCTCGACACTCACTTGTATTGTGAGTGGAGCTCCTATGGAACTCACACCATTTTCTCATGTCCTTCTTTGTCTTCATCATTTTGTTCTTTTCTTGCGGCTTTAGCGGGCAGTCTTGGGTGGCCCCGCCTTAGCTTGGTCCTTTTTTATGTGGTTTGGAGGTGCCTTTTCCTTGTTTTGGATTCGCAGATCCAAAGTCCCGCTTCTTCTGTTTAAACTTTTTTTCAATCCTGACAGCATACCGGTACACTGTGCTGAGCGAGGAAATGTCTAGGAACTCTATCTCATCCTAGATGTACTTGTGTAGACAGTCGCGGTAGTTGAGCACCAAATGATACTTAATATCCTTGATACCCAACTTTGTACGAAGGGTATGGAAAATATTTGTGAACTCTTACACATCTTGGTCCCTTTCGTGCCGTAGTGTGGTCCGCTTTATGTATTTATATTTATAGCTCCCTACATGGTAATATTGTTCTTCGATGGCGACTTGGAAAGAATCCCAAGTGGGTGCGGTTGAAAATAACGAGGCTTCAATCTCGTCCTTTTGTTCACAATATGTTTCCCACCTGTCTTTGACATGTGGGACGAATTTGAGAAGTGAAAAAGGAATATTTTCCTGATAGGAGAAGTCATGAATTGAAAGATATCCTTCCAACAGATTTAACCATTTATCTATGATGTATGCATCTATCAGGCCTTCAGATATGGGAATATCAAAGTTAACTTGTCCCTAAAAAACTGACAAAGATAGTAAACTATGCTACAATTAAGGAAACCGAAAAACTGAAAGAGACAGTGTTGGGGGTCCAAGAAGAATAGGCAGGTGGCCACCAATATCCACCTGGATCATTCCTCCCCCCTTAAGAAGTAATGGTCCCCATTGCGTTGAGTGCCTCCATGAGAGGGGGAAACTTCTGCTGAACTTGGTCCCTGGTGAGCCACTTGCCTTGATGAAGGAGTTGGCCAACTTTGACAACCCGATATAGTTGGATCCTTTGCTGGCGAGTTTTCTTGATCTATGTGTCCATGATCCGATCAGTGGTGGAATATTCCATGCAGTATGTGTTTAGCTCTGTTGGTGTGAGCTATTCTGCAACATTAGATGTGTCCAACAATGGTGGAAAGTATGGCCGAAGGCGATCTACATTGAACACTAGGTGCAAACCAAGGAATGGTGGAATGCTAAGATCGAAGGCATTGTCCCCTACAACCTTGGTCATTGTGTATGGCTCATATCAGAGTGGGTGAAGCTTGTAGTGGGGTCCAATGACGTGCTCCTTCTGCAAATGCAGCCAAATAGTGTCGCCCACCTGGAACTTCTATGGCACCCGATGCTTATCGTGGCGTTGCTTGTACTTAGCATTGGATCTATCCAATATATCATGGACCTACTGGAGGATGTATTGAATGCGCTCAATGAAGTTTTTATCCTTGTCAGCTTCGGACTGGACAGGAGCCAAATATGCCTAAGTAGCTGCAAATGGTATGGTCACATCAATGGGACATAATGGCTGAAATTCAAACCCTACTTGAAATGGGATGTGACACGTTGAGTTGTGGAGAGCTCTGTTGTAGTTGTGTTGGACATAGGGGAGACTTCCATCCCATGTGCGTGGATTCTTTGAGTTGTAAATGCGTAGAATGTGTATGGTCATCTCGTTGACAACCTCTATTGTCCCGATCTGAGGCAATGGACTGTGGGATCCAAAAGTGTACCCATACTCGATCAAAGAAGAGCTTAGCAGTGGCCTCTGTTGTGACACTCTTCTTGTAGGCTGCCATGATGGCCATCTTAGAGAATCTGTCGACGACCACGAAAGATCAATATTTGCTGTGATTAGTAGAAGGAAGACCCAACATGTAATCCATGGAGACAGATTCCCAAGGCCGACTAGGAGTAGGTATAGGAGTATACAGGCCTTGCTTCTTGATGGTTGGTTTGGCAATGGTGCATGCGATGCAGGATCTAATGTACTTCCCAACATCCTGACGAATTTTTGGCCAATAAAAATACTTCTGCAATACTTCCACTGTTTTCTCTACTTCAAAATGTCGAGCGACCTGACTATAGTGCGCCTCCCAAATCATCTTGGCACATTCTCTTGAAGGAACAAAAATGTGCCCCAAGTGACATAAAATTGCATCCTGAAGGTGAAAATTTGGAACTTGCTTCCCTTCTAGGAGTGTCTCGTATGCACTACCAAATTCTGGATCACTCTTGTAAAGATGTGGCCACCCGATGTCTCATGCCCACAGGAGTTGAGCACAATGATCAATGCCATGATTGGTGGTCAACTGAGGTAATCATCAACATTATTGGTGCCACCCTTCTTATACTTAATGTTCAAATGGAATTGTTGCAGGTAGGTGGACCATTTCTAATGGTGATCGTTCTACAACTTCTCTTGTGTTTGTATGAACTGTAGAGGTCGGTGGTCTGTGTGGATGACCATTTCCTTCCCCAAAATGTAATACTTCTATTGACGGCAGACCTGCACAATGGAATACATTTATTTGTCGTAAGTGGGATACTTTCAGACTGTGTATGAAAGTGTCTCACCGTGGTAAGCCACTGGATGCCCACACTGAGCAAGAACTGCACCAATAGCATAGTTGGAGGCATCTGCCTCAATCTCAAATGGTTGTTGCAGGTTTGGTAATGTTAGAACTGGTGTAGAATAGAGACGATTCTTCAACTTGAAGAACGCTTGTTGTTGGGTTTCAGACCAATTTTTTTTTTTCTTTTTCTCCACCCTTAATGACTTGACTTAAAGGCCAAGTGATATGAGAGAACCCCAACACAAACCTACGGTAGAAGTTAGCAAGGCCTAAAAAGTTACGGAGATCTATTAGAGTCGTTGGGGCTGGCCAATCCCGAATGACTTGTATCTTGGATGGGTCCACGTGGACACCCTGCTCATCAATTATGTACCCAAGATATTGAACCTCGGTCAGGCCAAAGGTGCATTTCTCCAAGTTAGCACGTAGTTTGTGTTGTCGTCGGGTTTGAAGGACTTGTCGAATATGGTGGACGTGCTTATCCCAACTATAGTTGAAGATCAAGATGTCATCTAAATAAACCACCACGAATGCATTGGTGAAGGGTAGTAATATGTCGTCCATCAGTCTCATAAAGGTTGCTGGGGCTATCGTCCATCTGAACGACATGACCAACCATTCGAAAAGGTCCCGCTTGGATTTGAAGGTAGTCTTCCACACATCAGAGGGTTCGATAAGCACCTGGTGATAAATTGATTTCAAGTCAATCTTGTTGAAATATTTGGCCCCCTTGAGCTGGCCAAGAAGGTCATCAATCCACGGGATTGAGTACCTATTTCAGACAATGATCTTGTTCAGCGTCCGGTAGTCAATACAGAGCCTCTAGGTCCCATCATTCTTCCGTACCAATACAATCGGTCTCCCACATGGTGATGAGCTTGGCCTGATGTTCCCTTTCTACAATAGTTCCTGAATTTTCCTATCGCTCTCATCGTTCTCTAGAATAGAGAGCCGATAGATCAGTCCATTGGGTAGCGGTGTGCTTGGGGTCAGGTTGATGGAGTGCTTAACCTGACATTGTAGAGATACCCCTGTAGGTGAGGCAAAAATATCTGTGTAATCCTCCACAACCTTGTCCATCTGCTACTGTTGTGCAGAGGAGCCCTGCATTGAAGCTGTGGTCACAACCTTCTTCTTGCCCTAAGGGCGAATCATAAGGAAAACAAATTCCCTGGTCTGTAAAATTATCTTACTGCACTTCTTTGCAGTGATCAAAGAGATGGGTGTAGGCGAGGCTACCTCAAGTATCCTGTACAACTTGTTGGCCAAGGTAATAATCGCAAAGCGAGGTCTAGACTCATATTCAACATGTCTCTTCCACAAGTATGGTTGTCCTAACAATAAATCACAAACTTCATGAGGAGCAACATCACACACTACCTCATCTGTGAAGGGCTTGATACTATAGAGAAGACGACACCACTGGATGATGTGAATATCTCGTCCTTGGCAAAGCCACCGGATGGTATACAACTGTGGATGTGTTGTAGTATTTAGGTCCAACCGCTTCAGGACCTCTTTTGAAATGAGGTTTTTTTGGCTCCTACTGTCGAAAATGAACTACAATGGATAACCCTTCACCCACATCTGTGAGTGGAAGAGGCGTTCCCCATCCTCTGGATCTTTAGGCTCAATCTTCTGGATCTTGGTGGTGGCCACGGTGGCACTCGGATTTGCATCAATGATCTGATTCCCTTTGTCAGTTCCCTTATTGAGTCATTAGGGGATTTTTGAGGTCTAAAATGGGCATCCTAAGGAAATTATAAAATAATAGTGGAAATAATAAAATAAGATTAGATTGAATCATCAAATTTTAGAGGGAAAAAAGAAAAAAATGCTATTTTTTCAACTCGTATTTTCAACTTATCTCTTTATGGGTTTACTCAAATTTTGAGTGGAAATACTCGTTAAATGCAGAAATCAATTCCTCATCCAAGGAGTACCCATGTTTCATACTTTCGATGGCCCTACTACACAAAAAATGAGAAATACATGAAAAACATGATTGCAATCATGTTTTTCCATGTAGTCCTCATTTTTCTTGTAGCAGGGTCCATCGAAAGTATGCAACATGGGTACTCCTTGGATGATGAATTAAATTTTGCATCCAAGGAGTACTCCCGCTCAAAATTTGAGTAAAACCTTAGGGAGATAAGTTTAAAATACGAGTTGAAAAAATAGTTTTATTATTTTATTATTTTTTAATATTTTACTTTTTTACTCCAAAAATGGTGAATCATCCCCCATGGTTGACATCATCAATCTTATTGGTTCTTATAAAGTTTATTTTGGTTGTACATTTTTCTTAGAAGACCCATTTTAGACCTCAAAATTCCCCTAATGACTGATTTAGAGTCGGAACATGCATTTGATTCAGAAGCCTTCAGCTCGACCACCAGTGACTGCTTAGCCCGACACTCACTTGTATTGTGAGTGGAGCCCTTATGGAACTCACACCATTTTCCCGTGTCCTTCTTTGTCTTCATCATGTTTTTCTTTGCTTGTGGCTTTGACGGGATGTCCTGGGTAACCTCACCTTGGCTTGGTCCTTTGTTCTATGGTTTGGGGGCACCTTTTCCTTGATTTGGATTTACAGATCCAAAGTCCCGCTTCTTCTACTTAAACCTCTGCTCAATCTTGACAGCGTACTGGTACATCGTGCCGAGTGAGGAAATGTCGAGGAACTCCATCTTGTCTTGGATGTGCTTGTGTAGACAACCACAGTACTTGAGCACCAATGTCTCTCGATATCCTTGATACCTAGCTTCAGGCAAAGGGTATGGAAAATATTTTTGAACTCTGACACATCTTGGTCCCTTCCCTACCATAGCATGGTCCACTTTATGTATTTATCTTCATAACTCCTGAAAGGGTAATATTGTTCCTTGATGGCGTCTCAGAAAGAATCCCAAGTGGGTGCGGCTAAAAACAACGAGGGTTCAATCTTGTCCTTTTGTTCACAGTATGTTTCCCACCAGTCCTTGATGTGTGGGGCGGCTTTGAGAAGTAAAAAAGTAATATTTTCCAGATTGGAAAAGTCATGAACTGAAAAATATCCTTCCAATAGATTTAACCATTTATCTATCAAGCCATCAAATATGGTAATATCGAAGTGAACTTGTACCTTAAAAGTAGTGGTGCCTCTAGAGTGGCTGCTGGATGAAGATGCATCACTTGTGGGTAGCCGTCGAAGGATCTGGGCAAAATTATCCATCATCACGTCCCTCTGTCGCTCAAGCACTTCCTCAAGCAATATTTTGAAGGATCTCCTGCCTCCTCGTCTTTATTTTGTTCCACCATGGGAGGTCATCCGATTTTGCGAGGTTGATCTTGCAACAATTCAACTAGATTGAGTCCTAACTCCTTATACCCTGACCTCGTTGGCGACAAGTAAAAAAAATAGAGAAAGAGTGGACTGCTTTGATACCACTGATCCAAACTTTAAACAGGAACACAACAACTTACAGATATAATCATAAATACAAAGATGCAACAAAAAAACGCTTCATTTCATTAATAGAAAAATACTGAACTATGCTTACAAACGAAATGGAAATATGATAGCTCGGGCGATGGTAGCTTATCTTTGAGAATAAATGTGGCGGCTACATGCCTCTGAACTGTGTTACAATGAGGCTCAAAGGCCTATTTATTATTGAGAAACAATGGAAAACCCTAAACATCCAAAAACCTAACCCTAGGAGATGAAGTGCCAAAAAAGTGGGCCCCATTTGGGTAAATTGGTACATCAAATTTCTGGGGTCGTCTTTGGCATACGATCTCCATTTGGCTATCATAGTACCTCGTTTCGAAGATCTCAAAGAGAAGGCCAAAAATAAACCAGCAAGCTGGTTTGGGAAACTTTTGGCCTCTCTGTTTTCCCTAAAAATGTTGTTTAGGGCCTCAAAACAACTCCGTAAGTTCAAGACCCAAAAAATTTCCAAATATAGTAAATTGTGCTACAATTAAGGAAACCGAAAAACTAAAAGAGATAGTTTTTTGGGTCCAAGTGGAATAGGCGGGTGGCCACCAATATCCACCTAGATTATTCCTCCCCCCTTAGGAAGCAATGGTCCTTGTTGCGTTCAGTGCCCCCATTAGATGGGGAAACTTCTGCTAAACTTGGTCCTCGGTGAGCCGCTTGCCTTAGTGAAGGAGTTCGCCAGCTTTGAAAACCCGATATAGGTGGATCTTTTGCTGGCAAGTGTTCTTGATTTATGTGTCCATGATCATATTGGTGGTGGCCCGTTCCATGAATTATGGGTTTAGCTCTGTTGGTGTGAGTTGTTCTGCAACGTCAGATGTGTCCAACAATGGTGGACAGTATGGTCGAAGGCGGTCTAAATTGAACACTGGTTGCAGACCAAGGAACGGTGGAATGCTAAGCTCGAAGGCATTTTCCCCTAGAGCCTTGGTGATGGTGTATGGCCCATATTGGAGCGGGCAAAGCTTGCGGTGTGGTCCAACGAGGCATTCCTTCTGAAAATGTAGCCAAACTTTATTTCCCACTTGGAACTTGTGCAACACCCGATGCTGATCGTAGAACTTCTTGTAATTAGCATTGGCTCTGTCCAATATATCATGGACCTGCTAGAGGATGTATTGAATGCACTCAATGAAGTTGCTAGTCCTGTCGGTTTCAGACTGGACAGGAGCCGAATCTGCCTAAGTAGCTGCAAATGGTATGGCCACATCAATGGGACATAATGACTAAAACCCTAGCCCTACCTGAAAGGGGCTGTGGCCTATTGAGTTGTGGAGAGCTATGTTGTAGTTATGTTGGACAAAGGGGAGGCTTTCATTCCATGTGCGTGGATGCTTCAAATTGTACATGCATAGAATGTGTACAATCATCCTGTTGACAACCTCTATTTGGCCATCAGTTTGGGGATGGAAAGCCATAGACTCAGTAAGTTTTGTATCCAACATCAAATAGAGACTTGACAAAAATGCACTAAGGAATCTACTGTCCTGATCTGAGACAATGGACTATGGGATCCGAAAGTGTACCCATAATAGCTGAAGGAAGAGCTTAGAAGTGCACTCTGCTGTGGCACTCTTCTTGCAGGCTTCCATGATGGCCATCTTAGAGAATCTGTCAATGACCATGAAAATGCAATCGTTGTCGTGCTTAGTAGAAGGATGGCCCAACATGTAATCCATGGAGACAAATTCCCAAGGCCGACTAGGATTAGGTAGAGGAGTATACAGGCCTTGCTTCTTGATGGTTGGTTTCGCAATGGTGCAAGATCTAATGTACTTCCCAACATCCTGATGAAGTTTTAGTGAATAAAAATACTTCTGCAATACCACCACTATTTTCTCTACTCCGAAATGTCCAGAGACCCGACTGTAGTGCACCTCCCAAATCATCTTGGCACGCTCACTTGAACGAACACATATGTGTCCCAGGTGGCATAGAAGTGTGTCCTGAAGGTGAAAATTTAGAACTTGCTTCCCTTTTAGGAGTGTCTAGTATTTGCTTCCGAATTCTAGATCACTCTTGTAAAGATGTGGCCACCCCGATGTCTCGTTCCCACAGGAGTTGACCACAGTGATCAACACCATGACCGGTGGTCGGTTGAGGAAATCAGTGACATTATTGGTGCAGCCCTTCTTATACTTAATGTTCAAATGGAACTACTGCAGGTAGGTGGACCATTTCTAATGGCATCCGTTCTGTCACACGGAATGAGTTATATTTGCGGACAAATCCAACCTTCCTAGGAGTCTAAGACTCTCTAATGACAAACAAACCAAACAAGAGCTATCCTTCTCTAGATACACATCATTCTACGAGAATTCAAATGTTTTCGATCTTACCTTAGGTCCTACGCTTGTTGTAGCAGTCCAGCCTTGCTGATCCAGATGAGCTCCTCCTTCACTTTCAGACTTGCATACACTAACAAAGCAAACGATTACATAGCATCTGAATATTCATCATAAAATAAAGCATATTTATCATATTGACCAAGGAATACATGAAATAATTCATTAACAAATCATTGAGAAGAATGGACTTATTTGTATTAAATAATCAAAGGAACCATTACAACCTGAGCCTTGGTGTTGTGCAAGCTCCTCCCAGGGTCCAGCAAGAGATTTCCTCTACTTTGACAAGCTCACCCACTCCCACTATGGCAACAAGGAAGGATAGTGATCTCTCCTCACAAGTCAACAATGGAAGTCCTAATTCCAGCAGCATTTACCCTTTAGAATGTTCAGCTTTCAACCTCCCCTCCTCTGGCCCAATGCCTGTATTTATAGTATTCTAGAGGAGGTTATTCAGTTCCAACATCAATGGGGTACTCCCTCTTTTGGATGGGGTAGCTCCTCTCTTGATGGGATAAGCTCCTCTATCATAGGGATGCATGAACCATCTGGAGGCGCTCAATACACGTCAAACACTCTTCTAGAAGGCTCTAGAAGTGACCACAAGTAACTTTTTTAGGATGAAACTCGCGCCTTTTGACCTTTACAGGGGTACGTACCCATCCCTTGACTTACAGAGCGTACAAGTATGCAGGTACAATGAGTTTGGGATGCG
>APFE030223891.1:616856-628324 GCA_000404065.3 Pinus taeda | reverse complement strand
AAAACCTAGGGAAGGAATTCTAAAAGGAAGGAAAAAGATTTTAACCTAGGGAGAAAAACCAAAAGGAAAATTACCTGGGCCTATAAATTAACACAAAACCAACACCTAGACCTAAAGACAAAAGACATAAGAAAGGAGAGGGAGGGAAACTTACCTGCTTGCGGCCATTACCTATTACCAGGGGAAGTTCTTGCGCTTTTTATTTCCTTGATCAATGGCAGCCAGCTCCCGCTAATCTCCACGCCATTATCTCTGTTCAGATTATGAGGGTGTTTGATGATCTCAAGGGCTTCTCTGATCTTTCGTCTTTGATATTGCTCTTCCCTCGCAATAATTGATGCATTTTCCAGACATATCTGGTGTTTTGTCTTTAAGGAGTGCTCTGCAAGGGCTGAAGTACGTGATCTTTCGTTCTTAATATCCGCGCCATGTTCTTTGAGTCTTGTGTGGAGGGAACGACCCGTTTCACCAATGTAGCACTTTCCACAGGAACATTCTATTTTATAAACTCCATTAAGCTGCTGCTTGTCTATATCATCTTTAACAGACCTCAAATTTTGTCTAATAGTACCAGGGGCAGAGAAATGAGTGATAATGTTTTTCTTTTTTAGGACTTTGGCGATTTTGTCCGTAACTCCATGGATATACGGAAGAAAAACAGTACCACATTTTGGCTGATCTTGAGCCTTAGGCTCAGGGGACAACAACTTCCTTTCAGCTTTCTTTATGGCCTTATTAATTTCATGATCTTTGTAGCCTATACTTTTAAAAGTTAGGATTAGGTGATTCTTCTCTTCTTCTAGGTGCTCTGAGTCGGAGATTCGAAGGGCTCTGATGGCAAGCGTGTTGAGAACACCGGTCTTTCGTGCAGGGTGATGATGGGAATCGACATGGAGGTAACTCTCGGTATGGGTTGATTTCCTGAAGACCTTGTGGCCTAGAGAGCCATCTTCTTTTCTGAGGATTAGGACGTCTAAGAACGGAATGCTCTTGTTATCCTCGAGTTCCATTGTAAACTTTATATCTGGAGAGATCGAATTTAAGTGAGTGAAAAACTTATCGAGCTCCACTTTACCATGGGTCCATTTTATATTGGTGTCATTTACAAAACGCTTCCACCAGCCTGGTTTCAAAGGATAAGAACTTAGAGCCTTCTTTTCAAAGTATTCCATGTAAAGGTTGGCCACTATTGGTGAAAGGGGGGACCCCATTGCCACACCGGATGTTTGTTCATAAAATACTCCTTGGAAGGTGAACACAGTCGACCTTAGGCAGACCTCAGCCAGATTTGCAGTCCCTGGATCAGCAACATCTCTTATAACCTGAATGGCTTCATCGAGAGGGATCTTAGTGAATAAGGAAACCACGTCGAAGCTTACAAGGATATCATCATGCTCCAATTTTTCATTCTTAATAAGGTTCACAAAGTCTTGGGAGTCCTTGAAGAAGGAATCAGTGTTTCCAACAAGGGGTTTGAGAATTTTTGCAACATATTTCACAAGCTCATAGGTAGGGGAACCAATAGTATTAACTATTGGTCTAAGGGGGACCCCTTCCTTATGGATTTTGGGTAGTCCATAGATTCTAGGAACAGTTTCACAGGAGGGGGTCAACTTCTTTTTTAACTTTTCGTCAAGGTTTGAATTAGAGATAATCTTTTTTACATCCTTCATGATCTTGGGGATGGGATTGCTGCTTAGCTTCTTATAACTCCCGCAGCTTAGGTGATAATTCATCTTACAGATATAATCTTCTTTGTTCAGAATGACCGTAGCTCCTCCTTTGTCAGCTTTAAGAACCATGACTAAGGCTGAGGATTTCAACATGGGTGACAAAGTTTTCAAGTGGGATTCAAGAAGGGAAAATAAAGGAAAACATGGAAAATTTGATTCCCTTTGGAGAGGACCATTTATCATCCAAGCAGTACAAGGAAACAATACTTACTTTTCTATTAACACCTGATCGAAGACTTGATTTGGATGAAGTCCCTGTGAATGGGAGATGATTAAAGCCACTATGACTACCTTTCCATGAATATAGCATGGCTCTCCCTTGTACATAATTTACTGTGTATAGTGTTCTCTTTAAGCATGTGAATAACTTAGTTTCAAGGATCTTGCAGAAGCAGGAAAAGGCTGTAGTTCAGCAAGTTTTATATATATGACAGTTTACAATTTTGAGGTTTCAAGGAAGAAAAACTCCAAGTTTTGAAAGAGTAGTCAAAGGGCCAAGGCATTCTGACCTACTATTCTTGGTCTTTCAAGAGGAAAAACCATCCCCATGTGGAGCCACTGTTGGATACCTATACTAATAGGTTTCATATTTATGATTGGCAAATTCAAATGCCAAATATGCTCTGCTTTGCTGACACAAAGATCCCATATTTCCAAGAGAAGACAAGGTGTGTACATACCTTCATGTTTACTAAATTTTGATGGATGGTCCAATAGTCTAATCTGGATCATACCATGTTTCAATTTTCTGTTGCAGAATAGAGAAAGAAGTCCATCCAAACTGTTTAAATTTTGGCAGACCAATAGTTAGGCAGAGAAACTAAGGTTCCCAACTGCTTAATCTGGGGCCTTGGAAGCAATAAGGGTAGTGCTAAATAGGTAATCAAAAGAAAAGGCCAATGGAAAAGAAAAGGCACATAAGGGTCTGCAAGTTCAAGTGCACCCTCCAAGAAGAAACAAAAAATGCTAGGCAAATAGATGGGTAGGTAGATGGGGTTGCAGAAATGGTATTCCTTTCAAACTGAATCTTGTTGGTCAAGATAAGGAAAACAACACAAAGGAGCATGTCTAACTTCCTTTTTCCCCTATTTTACACTCATTTACTAACACCCCTACACCAGTTATGTTTATGAAAGAATTCAAGGCTTTATGTTGGTTCTGGTTTCCTTTAAGAGCCACATGTCTTGTCTAAAATTCTTTTCATTTTGATCTACTCCCTAAGCTAAGTGGTTTTCAAATAAACTTAGTGACATCACTCCTCATTCACCTTTTCACTCCATATTAACCCCTAACTTCTATTATCTAAATACCCTATATCACCATTTCCCTACTATTATAACACTATGGTGTATAAACCCCAAGCATTCTATAAATATCCCCCCCCCCTTGGCATTATAGCCATATGTTCACTACTAGGGAATCAAATTGACGTCTGGTCAGTTTAAGAACCCCAAGCCTTACCTCTTTTCCTCCTTCAGAAAGAATTTAACCTATTCAACCCTTCATTTGCTAAAAAACCTTGTAAAAAACCCTTTTTCACCCCTAACCCGCTCAAATGGAAAAATCACATAAAAAACCCACTTTTTCCGACTTATCCAAAGTCTTGGGGCTATGCGCGATTTTATAAAGAAATACATTGAAAAACCATGCAAATCCGCCAATATACCAAAGTCCCGCTGGGCACGAATTTCATGAAAAATCAATATTTTATTGCCCGCCCGAAGTTGTATCATCCGGAAAAGTGATTCACCCGTCAACCGTCCGATCGGGCGCCTTTCATCCAATGGCCCACGTGCATATCGGACCGGCCCCGACGTCCGTGAATTACCCTCCAATATCTGTCAGAGGGTGATGTCAGGCCTCTGCCACGCATCACCCCCACAGCATATCGGAGCCCCTTCTGACATTTCCACTTCTGTATGGAAGGCGGTGCGATATCATACCGCCTACGGTTTCCGGTCTCCACCAACCCGCCTTGCCAACGTCACTGCCAGCGTCATCGCCGCGTCAGCGCCCTCATCCGCCATTGCTCCACCTATCCGCCACCTCACCATCCCCATGGACCACTCTTAAGCCGCCATGTCACCTGATGACGTCATGCTGATGTCATCCAACCTTGACCCCACCCGATGACGTCATCCTGACGTCATCCAAAAAGGCGCCAACGTTCCAAAAAATCCATATTTTGGCCAAAATTTCGCGTTTTTTGCACTTTTTGCAAAAACGACTGTTGTGTCTTCTGCATGTATTTTACGTCCAAACTCACGGCAACCTACTAAATTCAACCTGGAGGCCATCGGCGCGCCAACCCACCTGCATTTGTGACCAGGATTGACAGTTTACCAGGTATTTATCCCTGTGAATCCTCTCTGTGCCTGGTTTTGTCTGCAAATAGCCGAAATTAACTTAAAACACAGAAAAAACAGATAATTGACCAGCAAATCCCCTGTGCCTAGCTCACATTTGAATTCACAAGGTCGAAATTCACCAGCTAAGCCTTGTTTACCAAAGCTTTCACTAAACCTGCATTCTGTTCGCGCAATCGCGAACAGGGAACCCGAACTAAACCTAATTACTGTGAGAGAGTCTGTTAAAGACAAGTGTTTGCCCTTTCTTTAGTGTTGTGTGTAGTATTTCAATTGCTGCAATTGACCCTTTTGTCCTCTATTTCTCAATAAATCACCTCTCCTTTCAAGAAACACTCTTTTCTGTTACTCTGCACAGTAACACTAATTTACATATAAGCAGAGTTTTAAAGTAACCATGGAGACACCAGTAGCACCTGTGGCCCTCAATATTGCCCCTTTAAATTCCCCTCAGAGAGAATTAGAGTGGAAGGCATTAGCAGATTTGGATTATCAAATCTCAGAGGAATTTCTAATGAACAGCAAGTTCCACATCCACCTGTTAAATGAATTAAAGATTAAACATGAGAATGGAACATATATATTGGGCATTTGGGATTCCTTCCTCCCAATCTTCAAGCTTCCTCAGGTCAATCCATTTCCTGACCTAATTCACCTATGTGCTGATGGTTATGATGCCACTCAGAGAGCTGTTCTTGACCCCTCAGGCTCAGTTGTTTTCTATATTACCCCTGAGGCCATCAGAGAGATGCTGCAATTCAAGACTGAGAAGAAATTGGTTCCTTTATCTTTGATTGATCTGATAAAGCAAGGAGCTAAGATGACAGATGCTCAGATCACCAAGCTGAACCAACTATATATTAATTCTAATACTGTGCAGTACCCTCCCATTTCTCATGTTTACCTCAACCCATTGGGCAGGGACCTTGCAGATATGATCAGTCCCATTCTGGGTTATAACTCAATTGAGTATGTTGATGAAACTATACTGGTAATGATGCTCAAGTTTTCCCCTGGAAAAACTCCAATCTGCTATGACTATGCCAGCTACATATCAGACAAAATGCATGAGCAATTGATGAACCTATCAAGGGAAAGGGTGTTCAGATACTCCTCCTACATCTACCACTTGATTTTATACTATCAACATGAGAAATTTTCTTTTGCTATGAAAAGAGTGGATGCACAAGGAAATCCAAGGTCAGTAGTGTATTGGACCTCAGCTATTCACTGCACACCCTATTCTCCATACACTTACTATGAGTTTATAGACCTTTTTATTCACCCAGCCATGTCTCTTCTCCTGAGCTCACCTCCTCCAAGACTAACCGAGGAGATGCAGAGGATCCTTCAGTTTTCCAAGGTATACAGCATTGGGGCTTGGTAGTTTTACCAAAATCACACCGTTATTAGAATATACGGCTGTGAGTTACCCCCATACAGACTGCCCAAATATGTGCCCATGAGGTTGTTTGCCCTTGAATAC
Source organism: Pinus taeda (assembly GCA_000404065.3). NCBI lineage: Eukaryota > Viridiplantae > Streptophyta > Pinopsida > Pinales > Pinaceae > Pinus > Pinus taeda. The sequence goes on along the minus strand of APFE030223891.1, from coordinate 622,739 downwards.
TTCAGGAAGTTTGGGAATGCTGATGTGAAGAATTTTTCAGACAAAGGCAAGAAATCACAGCTGAAGGTAAGAAACCAATTGGGCCACTTTATTTATAACAAAAGGGAGGAAGGCTGGCAAGAGGCAGACAGAATGCTAGAAGGCCTTAGCTTAAAGACCAGTTTCCTCTGGAAACCTTATGACCCCAATCACTTCATAACCTTAAGAAGGGTCAAGTATAGGCTGTCCAGTTATGACCATGTGAGGTTGACTCACATAGAAAAATATGCAAATCAAACAAAATGGAAGAGAGGCACCTTAGAGGAACCTGTCACACAAGAAGAATTAAATGAAAGAGCATGAAGAAATCTCCTAAAAATGGCTGACTTAGAGCTTTCTGAACAGGTATTTTCTCTTCCAAGCACTCAAGTGGGAGCAGCTGCCTCATCCTCCACAGCACATCAGAAGGCAGTCAAAGCTATAGATCAAACCTCTAGCAAAGGAAAGGAGAAAGAAATGGAGCTATAGCAGCCACTTCAGGAAGAGGTACAACAACAGGAAGTACAGCAACAACAACAGGTATAATAGCAAGAAAAGGAACAGCCAGTGCAAGAAGAGCACACAGCAGAGGCCCCAATTGTCACTGAGTATCAGCCACCACAAATTGTGTCTCCTAGGCAAGAAACAAGAGTTGAAGCTTCAGTCCTTCAAACTCCACAAAAGGAGGACATAAGCAGGAAAAGGGATAGAGAGACTCCCATCACAACATCAACAACTCAAGGGGAAAAGAGGCATAAAATGAATCCTTTTTCAGAGGAAGAAATGCCAATAGGGAAATCTTTGGGCATGGGCCCACCTAGCATGGAGGCCTCTGCAGGTTCCTTCCAGCAGGAACAAGAGAGGACAGCAGGAGGAGAAGTTAGCTCCTCAAGCCAACAAAGAGGAGGTGAACTGAGCATCAAGCAACAATTCATGGACATAAAGAAGAAGAATGAGCCCATAAGGATACAATTATATAATCATCTGTTGAAAATGGCTTCCACCAACCAGCAAAGACTTATGTCTGCCTATGATGTCCAGGAGGGCAAGATGATTATGAGCCACTTCATGCCAGCCGTGATGTAGCCACAGTCAGCTGCAGACTACATCAGGACCAACCTTGAGGTCCTTGCCAAGGACATCCACCCGATGAATCAGATAGAATTACATAAGAAAACGGGTGAGATGGTATATGCCTCCTTGGCATATAAAACATTGGTGAATTACAAGCTAGAAAATAGCCTAAATAATACAACTGCCCAACTTGAGTTGGAGAGAGCATCCTCTCAAGCAAATGACAATAGAATCAAAGCTTTGGAGGACATCATAATAGAGCTTGGGCATGATCCCAAGGATGTCAAAGCTGTGCAGGAACTGTTGAAACTAAGGGATGCAGATATGGCATCATTAAGGAAAGATGATCAAGAATCCCACACTCTTCATCCCCAAACTGAAGAAGTTGCCCAGCTGAGACATGACAAGGATGCAGCAACTATGCTGGTGTCACTATATAAACAGCTGATCCAAACACAAGAAAAGTTGGGAGAATCAAAGGCTGCACTGCAGGCAGCATTGCAACAGAAAGAGGCAGGCCAAACTTCTTAGCCCCCTCCACAAATAATCAATCTAGAAGAAGCTCCTCAAACCACTGCCCCTCCCATTCAGCAGACAGAGCAAACAACACCCTCTACCTCAGCACCAACAACAGAGCAGGCTCAAAGTCTTGACATGCAGAAACTCAAGAATGAAATTCAGGTCTTGGAGGCCCAAATGACAGAGCTGAATCAAGCCAAAGAGACTTTGGCTAAACTAAATGAAAGATATGATAAATCCAAGCAGAATGTAGCTGAGAAAGAAAGAGAGATAAAGACTCTCAAAAGGAGGATAAATGAGCTGGAGAAAGAGCTCACACTTGATAAAGTAACAGCTGAGCTCAAGACAGTCCTATGGGCCAATATTGGCCAATCCATCACTAACCAGTGGTAATATATTGAGGCTATTCATGAGCAGATGGGGCTCATTGGAAAAGCACATAGGGAAATCCAAAGAGCAAGGGCATCTCTAGGAAATATGCCTGAGGCTTCCACCAGAATGAGCAAAGTGCTTAATGATAGAACAAGTTCTCAGCTGGCCACAATGGGAATTACCAACAGGACTGAGACCATTTCGATAGTCAAAAGTGTCCTGACAATAAGAACCCTAGTACAGACATTAGAGAGAAGAAGCCAGGATATGCAGACAAAGATTAATAAATTCATGGACAAATTTATAGCATTGTAGAGCAGAGGTCTTCCTAACTTAATGGGCAGCGCAGGAAGACTACTTTCCCATGAAAATTATGCCAAGAGGGTCAACACCTTTGCTACAAATCAGATTGCAGAAAAGCCCAGCACTTCAGGAGAATCAGGGCCAGCATCAGGACAGAATCTCTACAACAGGGTAGAGAACTTATTTTTTATCATGAATGAAATCAATCACTTGTTTGATGTGCCTCCGAATTTCTATAAATATGCAGAGGCGGATGAGACTATAGAGGCAATTTTAAGACATCAATTGCCCACACAGGAAGTCTGGAATGGATTGATACAATTAATACTGTAAAACCAGAGCCAATAATCAAGTTTTTTCCATTGAAATATGTAAGTTGTCATGCACAAGAAAATTTTGATATATCAGCATGTATGGAGAAAAGAGGCTGAGCCAACTTAGCGAAACCATTCGGCCACCACAGTAGCACTGACAGTCACAGGTGACAGGGCCGAAAAGCTACAGGAGGACAGAGCTGCAAAGACACGTCATTCTTCATTTATAATGAAGCGTTCAACCGACTCAGTGACCTCCAAAGGTCAAAATCTTCTGACAGAATTAAAGAGCATTCATGTTGTATTGAAAGCTGCAATAACTTCTTATCTGCTATTTCCTGTACGAGTTGGTGAAGATATTTATTTCTCAGATGACTCAATGCCTGAGATATTTTGTATGAAACATTTGTATATATACCCCCTCGCATGAGTTTGCAGGGGGGTTGTTGTTGATGTCTCTTCTAGAGTTCTTTTATTGTAAATTCTCAGAGAAGTAATACTAAAGCCGATGGAATTTCCAAAGCTCTGTGTTATTTGATGCATTGTGGTGTTTAACTGAATGTTACAGGATTCCTACGTACTTCATGGCACAATAAGTTTTCCCTAACCTCTTCGTTATGTGTTTTGTTATCTTTTCATATCTCTTTCATGCTTCTGTGCTTTACAGTTAGTGGCAAGGAAAAAGAATAGTTTCAGGATTTAATCACAGATTACCCTGAACTCAATCTGAGCTATTATAAATGTTTTCTTCAGTTATAGTAATAAAGGTGTAATTCTTAATTGCTACCCTTTCACACTATATCTTTCACAGTGATTATTGTTTCAGGAATTCAAGTTTTCTCCTGAGGAATATATCTCTTTCCCACACCCCAACTTAGTGGAAAATTCTTAATTGCTTTTCACTGGTTATTTGCATTTCACCATCATAATTTCAAGTTTGTTTTATGAAGTATTCAAATGGCCCTGTAATTTCAGCTGCTCAACTCAAGATTTCAAACAACCAGTAGCCACAGACTCCATTGCCCAATGGACTAACATTATCTGCAGATTTCCACTTTAGGAACAGAAAGACATCCTTTCAACCAAACATAAACCAAAACCCTTACTTCATAACTAGCCTAAAATCTCCACAGAACAGAGACAAACCTCAAAGAGAGAGCCCTCTATGATTACAGTTGGGCTAGAAGCTGTAATCCAAAGATTGGTTAGTGGTTACCTCGGCCGTATTCCCTTGGGAGTCAAAAGGGAACAACCTGGGTGTTAACACCAAGAACATGTTAAATACTTCACTCTTGAGTTTTAGGAAGTTTACCCAAGTGCGTCTGGAGAAATCATCAATGAAAGTTAAGAAATACTTGTAGTGAGAGAATGAAACAACTGGAAGTGGACCACATAAATCACTATGCACAAGTTGTAAAGGGGCTGGGGCGTGCTAAGAGGCACGTTTCTCAAAACTATCCCAATGATGTTTCCCGAGTACACATCCGAAACAAACACCATCTCTGCAAGATACCATTGGAAGAGTTGTCACCATATTTTCTTTACAGAGATTCTGAAGGGAGCGATAGTTTAAGTGACCAAATCGCTCATGCCAAAGTTTGTTCACTTCATCAGTATGAGCAACAAATACTGAGGTAAGATTTGACGACCCAAAGTTGTTAAACTTATACAACCTTGTAGAATCATCAACAATGCTAGTAGCTAAAATCTATCTAGGATCTCTTAGGTCCTTAATTACAACATTGTGAGGTGAAAATTCAACGATTTTATCTTCACATGAATGAGTTATCTGATATATAGATAGAAGGTTGCAGGATAAGGTTGGAACACAATACATCATTAAATTGACCATTGTCTATATGAACGGTTCCAATCCCTACAACACTTAGAGATCTATCATCACCAACATATATATTTTTGGTGTTACAATCATTTAAAGAAGAAAACATGGCTTCGTTTTTGGCCATGTGATAAGAAGATCCAGAATCAATGAGCCACTCATGAGAATGAGAAGAAGAAGATACATTTAGTGCATAACCAAACCAAGATGCTTGACAGCCACATGCAAAAAGTGCTATTCCTGAAGATGAAGTTGAAATTGAAGAGTGCTCCAAATAGATGTTATGCTTCTTCATTGCTTCTTCCAAGGCTTCCATCTTCTTAAAGCATTTGGATTCTAAGTGGCCATCTCGATTACAAAAGTGGCAATGTCTATCAGTCTTCTTCCCTTTGTTTTATTTGCTTTATTATTTTGTTGAAATGATTTTTCATTTTGAGACTGAAATTGCTTATGACCCTTGTTTGGTTTAGGAAGTTGTTCTTAAGGGGGGATGTTAGGATATTCCGACACATAGGAAATAGTTAAGTATAACTTGGTTCGGTGTAGAGTTAGGTAAAGTGTGTTTCTTTACTATGTACTTTTGTAACTTACAATCCGACGGTCACGATATGTTCTAGACATGAAGTGATCCGGCGGTTCATTCTCTCCTCAGTATTACCGACACTTGATCCATGGCTTAACACCCGATTGGTCCATGATCTTAATCTAAAGAGCATGGAGGGTCATTTGTAAGAAAACCGTTCATGAGAGAAGCTTATGTAAATTTTCATTCTTTTATTAATAAATTTCCTGAAGTGGCCATGTTGGCTCAGGCCGTGGACTATTTCCCTCTTTGAGGGTTTTAACCACGTCAATAATACTGGTGTATCGATCTGTAATCTGTTTGTGAGAAGGGTCATTTGTAGGAAACCCGTTCATGAGAGAAGCTTATGTAAATTTTCATTCTTTTATTAATAAATTTATTGAAGTGGCCGTGTTGGCTCAGGCCGTGGACTGTTTCCCTCTTTGAGGGTTTTAACCACGTCAAGAATACTGGTGTATCGATCATTAAATTGACCATTGTCTAAATGAACAGTTCCAGTCCCTACAACACTAAGAGATCTATCATCACCAACATATATATTTTTGGTGTTACAGTTGTTTAAAGAAGAAAACATGGCTTTGTTTTTGGCCATGTGATAAGAAGCTCTAGAATCAATGAGCCACTCATGAGAATGAGAAGAAGAAGATACATTTTGTGTATAACCAGAACAAGATTCTTGACAACCACATGCAAACAGTGCTAATCCTGAAGATGAAGTTGAAGTTGAAGAGTGCTCCAAATAGATGTTATGCTTCTTCATTGCTGCTTCCAAGGCTTCCATCTTCTTAAAGCATTTGGATTCTAAGTGGCCATCTCGATTACAAAAGTGGCAATGTCTATTAGTCTTCTTCCCTTTTTTT
>APFE030223891.1:595514-616846 GCA_000404065.3 Pinus taeda | reverse complement strand
TACATAGATTCTGAAGGGAGCGATAGTTTAAGTGACCAAATCTCTCATGCCAAAGTTTGCTCACTTCATCATTATGAGAAACAAATACTGAGGGAAGATTTGATGACCCAAAGTTGTTAAACTTATACAACCTTGTAGAATAATCAGTAATTCCAGTAGCTTAAATCTATCTAGGATCTCTTAGGTCCTTAATTACAACATCGTGAGGTGAAAATTCAACGATTTTACCTTCACTTGAATGAGTTATGTGATATACAGATAGAAGGTTGCAGGATAAGGTTGGAACACATAATACATCATTAAATTGACCATTGTCGATATGAATAGTTCCAGTCCCTACAACACTAAGAGATCTATCATTACCAACATATATATTTTTGGTGTTACAATCATTTAAAGAAGAAAAAATGGCTTTGTTTTTGGACATGTGATAAGAAGCTCCAGAATCAATGAGCCACTCATGAGAATGAGAAGAAGAAGATACGTTTAGTGCATATCCAGACCGAGATGCTTGACAACCACTTGCAGAAAGTGTTATTCCTGAAGATGAAGTTGAAGTTGAAGAGTGCTCCAAATAGATGTTATGCTTCTTCATTGCTGCTTCCAAGGCTTCCATCTTCTTAAAGCATTTGGATTCTAAGTGGCCATCTCGATTACAAAAGTGGCAATGTCTATTAGTCTTCTTCCCTTTGTTTTTTTTGCCTTATTATTTTGTTGAAATGATTTTTCATTTTGGGACTGAAATTTCTTATGACCCTTGTTTGGTTTAGGAAGTTGTTCTTAAGGGGGGATGTTAGAATATTCCGACACATAGGAAATAGTTAAGTATAACTTGGTCTGGTGTAGAGTTAGGTAAAGTGTGTTTCTTTACTATGTACTTTTGTAACTTACAATCCGACGGTCACGATATGTTCTAGACATGAAGTGATCCAGCGGTTCATTCTCTCCTCAGTATTACCGACACTTGATCCATGGCTTAACACCCGATTGGTCCATGATCTTAATCTAAAGAGCATGGAGGGTCATTTGTAGGAAAACCGTTCATGAGAGAAGCTTATGTAAATTTTCATTCTTTTATTAATAAATTGCCACAAGTGGCCGTGTTGGCTCAGGGCGTGGACTGTTTCCCTCTTTGAGGGTTTTAACCACGTCAAGAATACTGGTGTATTGATTTTTGATCTGTTTGTGAGAACCTGGGTGACTCATCTAACTTTGTTGCTTGGAAAATCAAGTTGGAAATCATGGTTGATAACAATGATGTTTTGGAATACATTCAAGGATAGGTACCTAAGTCTCCGGAAAATGCTTTTGTTGCTTCCAAGAACAAGTACAAAAATGTGAGTTAAAAGCAAAGCAAATTATAAGTGACAGTTTACAAGATAATTTACTTTCATAGGTTGGAAATTCGAAAAAGTCTAAGGATATTTATGATAAGCTAGCTGGCATGTATGAAGTCAACAATTTGAATGAAATCATATCCTAGAAAGATCAACTCAAATATATGAAGATGAATAAAGGAGAGTTTGTGCAATCCTACATTATGAGGATATCTCGTCTAAGAGAACAATTGTAGAGAGTTGGGGAAACTGTGCCTGGTAGGGAATTGGTGATTGTGACCCTTAGAGGTCTCCCTCCTATTTGGGATACCTTCATTACCACTATAAGCAATAACAATGTTGTCCCATCATTTGATGAGCTTGTTGGAAATCTCACTCAAGAAGAATCAAGGATGGTTTCTAGAGGCAGGATACAAAAGCACGAAGAAGGAGAATCTGTTGCTTTCATCACTCAAAACAAGAAAAAGAAGGGAAAAGGAGGTCCATCAAATTCAAGGAAGCCTCCTCCTCGAAATTCAAAAGGAATGAATGAAAGAGAAGCGTCACACATTGAATGGTAGAATTGTCACTATGCTTGAGATTGCCCTGATAAGAACAATGGTCCACCCTACAACACTAGAAGCAACAATAACAAGATTAATAATCAAAGAAGAAGAGATGATCAACGGATTGATCATAATATTAATAACAGAGATGATAGAAGAAGAAGAGATGCTCCAAGTGATCATGAAGAAGACTACCGTCCTCAAAAGAAATCAAGAAACACTGGGTATGAAAGTAATGTTGCAAATCAATCTGAATATATTCTTATATTTTCACTTTATAGTTCTTCTTCTCCAAATACTTGGGATAGTTGGTTGGTTGATAGCGGGGCGTCTCATCATTTCTCTAGGTATAAGGAAATTCTCTCTAATTTGGTAGAGAGGGAGTCAAGTTTAAAAATTATTCTTGGAGATAACTCCACTCATCCTGTGAAAGGCTTTGGGTTTGTTAAATTTAATTGGAACTCTTGGGAACCTTTTTTGCTTCATGATGTGATGTATGTGTCAGGGTTGAAGAAGAATTTGGTATCTATATCTGCTTTGGAAGACAAAGGGATGAGAGTTGCCTTCATCAAGGGAAAAGTACTTACTTGGCCGGTAGGAACCCCTATGAGAGATGCATTCACATTGGGATCTAGATTTTAAGGATTCTATAGAGTCAATGGAAGACATCTTCTAGCATTGGTACATGATACTAATCATCAAAGTGAGCTATGGCACAAAAGATTGGCCCATCTACATTATTATGCCCTTCCGAAGTTGAAGAAATTGGTCTTTGCAATTCCCAATGTTTATGCCCAACATGATGGAGTATGTCCTGGATGTGCCAGTGGAAAGAAGATAAGGGGACCATTCCCCTCTAGTGAGAATAAGATGAAAGACATCCTCCATCTCATTCATTCTGACATATGTGGTTTGATGCCCGTACACTCACTTGATGGTCATCTCTACTACATTATCTTCATTGATGATTTCTCAAGGAAGACTTGGATATATTACTTGAAGCATAATGATGAGGCCTTCGATTTGTTCAAAAATTTCAAGGCTTTGGTCGAAAATCAAACAGAGAAGAAAATTAAGATCTTCAAGTCTGACAGTGGTGGAGAATACAACTCAAATGAATTCATAGATTTTTGCAAGAAAGAGACAAGTGTGCTTTATAATCTCGAACAAAATGGAGTAGCCGAAAGGAAGAATAGGTCTATTGTAGAAGTTGCCCGTGCCATGCTCCATGATTAAAATTTGTTGAATTTCCTATGGGGGGAAGCAATTAATGCAACTATATATGTTCAAAACAGTGTACCTCGTCAACCATTGGACAAAAAAACTCCCGAAGAAGTATTCACAAGTGTCAAGCCCGATTTTAGTCATCTCTTTATATTTGGCTACCCCGTATATTTTCATGTGCCGAGGGACAAAAGGAACAAGCTAGAAGCAATAGGAAGAAAAGGTACATTTACATTTGTTGGATATTGTGAAGATTCTCTTGGTCAAAGGCAGTTTGAAATTAGCATAAATGTAACGTTCGATGAAGATGTTGCTCTTGGGAAAGCAAGTGACCTTCCTCCACATCCTCCGCTTGAGAAGAAGAATGATGATATGGATATTTTGGATTGTCCTTTCGTGCTTGAATTTGAGAGAGACATTGTTGATGATCCCATGGAGCCCATGGACCCATTGGATTCTCCTCCATGTGATCCTCCTGCCAAGAAAGAGGCCACTTTGGCTTCATGACACATTACATGATGTCAAGGGACATTCCCGCCAAAAGATCATTTAGAGAAAGCAAGAAGCCATGTAGGTACCAAGGATATGTTGTACCTATGAGCAATATGATTCAAGTTGAGCCTCACACCTTTGAAGAAGCCATAAAAGAACAAGTTTAGAAGGATGCTATTGTCGAAGGACACAAATCAATTATGAAAAATGACATATGGGTTGTTGTGCCAAGACCGAAGGGAAAACCTATGGTGACTTCAGAATGGCTATTCAAGATCAACCATGGAGTCGATGGATGCATTAAGAAATATAAGGCAGCGTTCATGGTCCGAGGATTCTCCCAAAAAGAGGGAGACGATTACAATGATATATTTTCTCTTGTGACTCGATACACCACCATTCGTTCGATAGTTGCCCTTGTTGCAAGTCAAGGATGGACCCTTCATCAAAGGGAGGTGAAGACAACATTCCTTCATGGCATGTTACAAGGAGAAGTATATGTTGAGTAGCCACAGGGATTTGAAGTAGAGGATCGAAAGACACATGTTTGTAGGTTGAAGAAAGCATTGTATGGTTTGAAGCGAGCCCCCAGAGCATGGTACACCCGCATAGATAGTTACCTGATGAAGCTTGGATTCATAAAAAGCAATGCCGATCTCAACCTCTACTTCAAGGTAGTCCAATTTATGCCATTGATTTTGGTTTTATATGTTGCAAATATATTTATGATAGGTAGTGAGCCTTTGATGATCGAGTGTAAGAGTGAGCTAGCCTCTGAATTCGAGATGAAGGACCTTGGACTCATGCACTACTTCCTAGGCCTTGAGGTGTGGAAAAGGCCCTATGGGATCTTCCTTTCACAAGGAAAATATGTTGTGAAGCTATTAGAAAGATTTGGAATGACAAAATGCAAGTCCTTAGCCACACCAATGGAAATGAATTTCAAGAAGCTATGTAGAGAAGCTATAGGACCGGATTTGGCAAATCCATCCAAGTATAGACAATTGATTGGGGATTTGATGTTATTAGTGAACACTCGTCTGGACATATGCTATGCAGTGAGCACATTGAGTCAATTCATTACTGAGCCTCTCCATGCACATTGGGTTGCTTCCAAACACATTTTGAGATACTTGAATGGGACAATCACCCTTGGTCTGAGATATTATGCCGGAGATGTTCGACTACATGGATATACTGATGTTCATTGGGAAGGAAATGTTGTTGACGAGAAGAGCACTTATGGATGTTGTTTTAGCTTTGGATTTTCCGTGATATCTTGGATGAGAAGGAAACAAAAGTTCGTAGCATTGAGTACTACTGAGGTAGAGTATATTGTCGCTAGCATGGCTAGTTGTGAAGCACTTTGGTTGAAAAAGCTCTTTGGAGAGTTGTTTAAGTAGGTCCTAGACACTGCAGTGATATATTGTGAGAAAAAGAGTGAGATCCGTCTAGCAGAGAATCTCGTATTTCATGACAAGTCCAAGCACATAGAGATCTGATATCATTACATTCGAGACATTGTGCAAAGAGGAGTCGTTAGACTCCATCACATTTTGACAAATGAGCAAATTGCAAATATTCTCACTAAGGCTTTTGCCAAAAGGAAAGTTTTTGGTCTTCAGAGAGTAGCTTGGACTGTTGGATGTGACCCCTCCTAATAAGGGGCATCACTGATCAAGGACACTGAGCCAACTCTTCCCCCCTGTCTGAACTTCCAGGGTGAGGAATTGAGATGAAGAGCTCCTAGGGTTGAGGGATCTCTGGACAATAGGGTATCACCCCTATCTGTCACCCATAGGGTGGAAGATGTTGCTCCCCTATCTTAGTCTAGCAGAGTACACCATGGTTTGCATCGTACCCCCATCATGGATGCATGAGTTACCAACTTAGCCTTTGTTTTTCCTCCCCTCTTGTGCACCTTTTATCTTTTCTTGATTTTTCTTTGTATTACTAGTCATAGCTCAAAGGGTTAGAGCTTGCTTTGTATGATGTATAGAAATTATTATTTCCTTAATGATGAGACAACTCATTTCCCATCAGGGGTTAGGACATGCAAGGGTTCCTTCTCATAATATGAAGAGCAACATGTGCTCAGGAATCGGGTGATGGCCATAATGAATGAGGTAGAGCTCATGCTAGGCTTTTGCCCACATGATAATGTGTATGTCATGGCCATCCTTTGCATTTTGATCTTCTTTTGGTTTTTCTTGTGGCCACATATGATTTTTCTTGTTCTTTTAGCTGCATCAACCTCCTACGGAAAAGTTTTTTGCCTTACCTAGGTATGAGGTTGTATGGTGCCAAATCCCAAAGAACCAACAATCAGTTGAACCTGAAGAAGGGAGGTGGAATAGAGGGCTTATGTTGTAAGCTGAAAAGTGTTAATTATGGAATAGGGAGAGATGGGACTACACTATCTCAATCAGGGTGTTCCATGTAGCTCCCCTTCTATAACCATTGGGCCATTAGGGGAGGTCTCACTGGACTAGGGTGAAAGATTATCCCTCCATTTAATGTGAGGGAACAAGACCACAATCGAAACCCCTCGGCTTTCTAGGTTACCCCATAAACCTTGTTGAATAAAGTACCTTTTGATCGGAAGCCCACCTTCCAACATGTGCTCTTTCCATATGGGCAAGGAAACATATGACTGATGTAGGTGGCAGAGATATGAATGGCACTTTGTCATCGAGTACTAGTGGCTGTTAGGGGCTGTTGGATATTTGGCTGGAAGAGATGATGGGAGAAGAATTTATAGACAGTACATTTAGGTCACCTAGGTGGATCCACTCAATGGCCTTAAGCCCAAGATGGTCGTATGTGTTGCATGTGTCATGGAGATGAGAGGTGACCTCTTTGTGAGACCACCCTATACATTTTACCACTAGATGCATGCCCTTAGGATCCCTCTTGACCAATTCCATGTTTGTTCTTGCCTGAAAATCTAACAGATCTTGTGAGAGGCCTCACAAGACAAAAGGAAAACTAAGACACAAGCATGAGGTGCATGCCATTGTCACCTTAGCACTCCACCTCTTGCTCTTTAGTGGGATTTTATCACGTGGGGGGCTTCCCAGTATAGGTCACCTAAATGATATTCTAGGTCAAAAGGATCAAAGGTTAATATTTTGATATGCTTAATCAAGGTACTCAGACTAGGAACAAGACTCGATTCTTTGTAACAAGGAATAACGTAGCTATGAAGAGGCCTATAATGTGAAGTTTGTAGCCTAGGGTTTTCAATATTTGGTCCAACAATAGAATAATTAGGCATACAAGAGGAAGGAAAACGTTTGCTTGAAAGGTATGATCAACAATAAGAGCAATAAATCTTCAAATGACCCTAATTTAAAGAATTAATGCAGAATTAGGGTTTTTCAAGCCCTAGAATTGCCTAAGGTTGATGACAAGCCCTAAGGAAGCACTTTCAACCATGCAAATTGCTAGATTTTGATATTTTAAGGTCCATCAAGTTGAAATGACTTCAAATCATGTCAACATCCAAGCCTTAATTGAATTCTGCCTAAAACACTAACCCTAATGGCTTGACTTGAAGGGCCAAACTTCTAGGAGAGAGAAAAATATAAAAAATTTAAGTTTTGATCACCAAGATGGGTGCTAGTGCCTTTTGTCTACTTGGGTGATGGAGGGATTTTGACCATGGAAATATCAAACCCTTGAAGGGAGTTACCCTGCTCGGCCTGGTTTTACCACCCCTCTAGTGTGCCTTTTACTTCCTTTCTATAATCCTTTGTATTTTGGTGCATAGCTCAAGGATCAAAGCTTGCTTGTTATGATATAGCATTTAATTTACCCTTTCAGATGAAGTAGTTTATTGCTCATCAGGGTTGGGACATGCAAGGGTTCCTTTTGATGAGATGGAGCATCAAGTGCTCATGAACTGGGTGATAGCTAATGAGGAGATGGTAGAGCTTCTGCTAGGTTTTTTTCCCACACACTAACTTATGTTCCAACCATATTTTGCATTTTGACTTTAGTTTTTCTTTCATTATGGCCATACTATGCTTGTCCATTTGTTTAGGTGCACCAACCTTTAGGGAAATATTTTTCGGCCCTACTTAATCATGTGGATAAAAGGATGTCAAATCCTAATGATCCAATGTCAGTTAAACCCAAAGAATGGAGATGGTATCAAAGGATAATAATGTGATGTGGAAAGTGTGAAGTATGATCAAAGGAGAATGAACATATTGTTTCAATTCAGAGCTTCCAAGTAGTGCCCCTTCTATAATCCTGAGGCCTTCGTAGAGGTCCCATTGGACTAGGGCTAAATATTAATCCCCTTGATAAGCTGAGAGAAGACATTTACAATCAAGATTGGTCAATCATCCGGATCACCCCTTTATCCATACTAAATGCCCAAAACATTAAGTAAAAGCACTCAATTGCAAAATGAACAAAGTACTAGCATATCTTCATCACTGATCAAATGTGTCAGGCTATTAGCTGGTTGGCTATCCAAGATACGAAAAAAAATATTTCTCTTATGGGGTTACCCATTTTGTTGGGTAACAGTTCTCATTGGCTTCTAATGGAAGCTGACCACCATATTCCTCGAGAGAACAAGGTTTGTAGAATTGAGGCTTCTGTGATCCATCATAGTTATAAGAAGAATTTCGGCGTAAATCACATATAGAAGACATTTGTCGACGCGTTTCGAACCAACCAGTGTGGTTCATCGTCAGGACAAGTTGAAGAAACAGATCCAGTCCAGCAAGTTAAATAGTTTGAGCAGAGACTCCAACGGCTAACAAGATAAACGGCTAATTTGACTTGAGGCCCAGGTCAAATAATTAATATTATTATTATTTTTAGAACTAAGATAAATTAGGTAAGAATAAGTAAATGGTTGGTTTCTATTTATAATAATTCATTTATTTATTCAAAATTAAATAATTAAATACATATATAAATATTATAATAGGATTAAAATTATATAAATAAATACAAAAATAATCAAGAATGGTTAAAAAGTAAATTAAATTATTTATTACTAATTACCATTCTTGTTAATATTATTTCCTATTCTTATCTATAAAAATAAAATAGAAATGGTTAGTTTAATTATAAATAATTCATCATTTTACTAAATTGTTATATATATGTATATACATAAATATTCTAATAATAGTAGGTCATTAAGAGAAAAGCTTAGATTTAAAAAGTTATTTTACTTGATTAATAAATTATTTAATAATACTTACATACAAGAATCCTAGATGGATGGGCATTTCATTTCCCCTCTATTATGAGATCCAAAGTCTATTCCATTGACTTTTCAAGAAATTCTAAAACTTGAATCAACAGTGCTTGGCTCTATACATGAGGAAGGCTGCAAGGCTTTAACTGTCTATGCTAAAATCACCCCTGCCACTAGACACTACCAAGATGATCATCTCCTTCTTAGTTCTCAATGAGAGAGGCACTAAGAGGTAGGCAGAGAGTAGTTCCATCTTAGCTTTTGAGATCCTTTGGATCTCAAGGAGACCCCCAACCTCTGCATGTAAGACCCTTCTAACAATGTTGAGTTTGGGTGCAAGATAGTTCTTTTCTTCATAAAATACATCCTACTTCCCACTCGACTAGATCATAGCAAAGAGCAACCCCCTTCTAGGTATCATATCATTCTAAGATCTTCTAGGTTTTCTAGTTGAGTCAAATAAGATCTGTCAGGGGGTTCTTCATTTCAGCCTCAAAAAGTAGGAGAGATCCATGAGTTCTAGTATATATACAAAGGAGAGCATCTCCTCTTGTTCCTCATCAGAAGGGAATGAATCCTAATATTCTATAGACCTTGAGAACATACTCTGCAAACCTCCCATCACGGATTTTCTCTTGCCTTTTAGAGTTCTTGAGAAGGATCCGTTCTTAGTTGTGACTCTTAGCCTTAAACCTATCTTTTTTCCTTAGATGACGATAAACTTTAGACTCTATGTCTTTGAGCTTAGAGGTTAGATATGATTTTATGGGAGAAGCATTAGTACTTTCATTGTGTAGTGTTTCTAATGGGCCTAGCAGTTTGTTTGGCTTATTTATGGTTAATTGTTGGACATTAATAAAATTATCTTCTCTTTCATATATGTAAAGATTTAGTCATTCATATCATTATTTGCTAACATAAAATATTACTATTATTGGTTGTTGTACAGTATTCTATATTTTTTTAAGACATACAATCATACAAGCATTACCCATGTAATAACATCTCTATCACAATGGGTTGTAGATGGACCTTACTTCTTCTCTTGGTGCAATAACTAAGGAAGAACCGTAGCCCAAATGTTAGTTCTAGTATTGCTTAAAGAAAATTTATGATACTAATAAATTTACATGATTTGTATGTTATTATTATAATTTTTAGATTATCTTCATTCTGCTTTGTTCTACATGTGCAAGAAACATGACAGACTGGGAAAGCAAGGCAGTAACTGCTAGAACTATTAAGATGGGATTGGAATTCTTAAATCTAGGACAGATTGGGAAAGCAATGCAGTAACTGCTAGAACTATTAAGGTGGATTGGAATTCTTAAATCTAGTACTTTCACTCATGATTATTTATTAGTACCTATGGCTGATGAAACACTGATTATTCTCTCGAGAAGATTAGCGAGAGTGTCACTTTTTAATATGTTTTCTGCATAAATATTACTTACATGTTAAAAAAATGCAACTGTTATTATCTCCATGGTATTTCTATCCAATGTATATAGAAGTCTCATGTGTGGCTATGGGATTAGTTGTCATATAAACAAATTAACTGATGGGTTTTGCTACTGCTCAAACTCAATAAGGGAAGCCGAAGGATGCAAAAGCCTAAAAGAACTATTAGGTAAAAGATGCAAAAGCCTACAGGAACTATTAGGCAAGCCACCCATTGTCATCTCTAATTCTGCGTTACCCGTCACCACCATGGTAGGCCTCTATCCTACCATCAAAAGTTGATAGGGCAGGTGGCCTTGCCTCACTTTTCGGACGAAGGAAATAGACTACCCTAGTCATTGGGAGTAGGTGGGGGACGGTGGGAATCTGTGAGAATCTGTATTGGGTAATCCAAAGAAATAGTTAGCTTAAAATGATTATTCTACCAAAGCAATTCACTCTTAAAGAGGTTTGGATTATAAGAAAACAAGTGCGGTGAATTTGTCAAAACAATCCCAGAAGAAAATGTGAATATGACTCCAGCTTTTAATGTTATTACCAATGTATCATGCAGTATCCCAAATGATGTTGAATATGTAAAATATTTGTTGCAACTTAGAGAAAATAGATTTTAAGATCCAAATCACAAAGTAATGCTAAATTAAAAGATGAAATGACCATCCAAGTGTGAATGTCACAATAAGTTATCCAGAATGCTGAAGTATATCCATAAATTTGTTCATCACATGGATTTATAACCTCTCTCTCAAAGCAATAACCAGTAGTGATATTAAACGATACAGTTAAACAATTTTAAAGTGATTTAAGTATTCAAGAGATATGTTGCTGCTTGATATGCCAAGCTGTATACAGCGGATTTGTTGTTCACAATACAACCATATCCCATTCACGAAGAGAATATATTAACTAGGCATAATGCCATGACGTGCTCAGAATTAAAGAGAGATAACAGCCAGTATTATGGTGCTTCGATTATGAACCATGAGACTCAAAGCATTCTCACAAAGCAATATTAAAACAAGAGGGGCTGCAGAGGCAGCAAGTCCCTGCCAACTTAATTTCTTAATATGCATAATCAAGATTTTGTTTGTTCGAGTTCTGAAATTGGATCAGACTCTTCCAAAGAGTGCCTTCCCAAGCCATTTGAGAGAGTGCCTTCATTGGAAGTAGGCAGCCCTGAACCTGAACTTTTTGTACCTGCTGTCTGAAAGTTTGGTCAAACTTCTACAGATGGTTGGGACTAAGATGAAGATCTAAAATTGGTATCGTTAGAGCAGATTGCAGAATCAGAGCTTCAGAAATCAACTGGGACCATGCACAATAACGTATGAGCTAGGATGCTAGAGGATGCAGAAGCAGAAGCACTGATACAAAAGTGGAGTTTGGATGTAAAAGCTTTAAAAAATTCTCGTAAAGGTCCTTCAGGTAGATTAGACAGTCCTCAATTTGATAATAGTAAAATCAAGGGAAAATTGATCGTGCAGGTATCAAAGCCTCTTGCAGTGCCTGCTGAAATGGGGTCCAGTGTTATTGATGTTTTGCATAGATTAGCTTCTCCTGGAGCTGAAAAACTTGCTATGCAAGCTAAAGCAATGATGCCTCTCGAAAAAATCACTGGGAAAACTATTCAGCAAATAGCATTAGAATCAAGGTATGGGTTAAACTAATGCTATTGTTGTTTTTTTATTTCTGTCTCTAAATATAATTCATTTCACTTGAAGATCTGCTATGGAGAAGATAGAAGCTCTAGCTATCGAGGGACTCAAGATACAATCAGATAGAAGCATTTTCTCTGACCTCAGGTCAAGATTATAAATTGTCCTGCCAAGAAAAGGAAATGACAGTGAATGGTGGAACTCTGTTTTCGGAAGATTTTTGGGTGCATTGGCAGATCAAAGGCGAAAGCGAGTTGAACAATGGTTATGTCGAACACAATGGATTTTTCCAGTTCTGATGAGATGAAAAAATGACAATTATAGGCTGGGTATTACATAAATGAAGCAGATGTTGTCTGTTTGCAGATGTAAATGAAGTTATACGATCAGAAAAGAACACTCAGAATATGTACAACTTCCATGCATTGTTCTCCACTGTAATGCGTTTACGGTCAGTTAATGTTTCAACGATTATAGCTAGAACGATCGCTGCTGACATTGCACGGTTACAGTCAGAAGTGAATGCAGAGTTTACAACCCTTTGTTGATGATAATGCACTTGACCTTCAGCTGCTAGGGCCGCCATGATGATGTTAAGCCGGAAAAATCAAGATGTATGATTGCAGTAGAGGTATTCAAGTATGGAAGTATTATGATGATGGTAAACTAGAAAAAATCAATATCATCTCAGTTTTAAGTTTCTGGGCATATATGCACATGCAGTCCCTCCCGAGTCCCAGGGTGCATCGAAATGAGGCTGATGAAATGATCACATTTGTTGCACAGCAAACCAGACAATATGTTGTGAGAACATGACCACTTCAGAACTGAGGATTTAGTATGGAGGAGTTTCAGAATATCGTGAGGAATTAATTGGGTGTTGACAGAGCAATCTCAGGCCTTTCAGAATGGCCTTCAAAATATAGCAGGGTACTGAAAGAGGTTAATAAAGTGAGAATAAGTATCTTATATTTACAGTTTTGTTTGCAAAGAAAATAAGTATCTTAGCTTTACAATTTGCATATTAGAAATTAAGTGGATTGGTTAAAAATTTAAAAATCTTGAAAAAGAAATCTATTTAAAAAAAATTCCTATTGTTATAAAATATTTCACTTAAAATACATAGCTTGGGTTGGTTTAAAGCCAAAGGAGGAAAATCGCAACCCGTAAGACAATTATTAAGACTGCCAATGAAAGTGTCTCCACAATCCACAATCTCCTGCAACAAAATAATCACAGGCCTAAATACTCACAGGCTTATCATTGCGGGGAAAGGAAATTGTGGGGCTTGCCAATGATGGAAGGCAAAATCCGCTATTAAGGGACAGGAAGAAAAAGAGTATCTGAAGGCCTTAATCTAACAATAGAATAAAATCCAACCATCCCTTCACGAATGGTCCCTTGCAAATACCTTGGTCTTCTGCTGTATCTTTTATTGATCTCTTCCCCTGGGATAATGCAATTGCAAACTATGCAGTAGTGCAATAGACTAGCTGTTGTAAAGCAGCATGTAAGAGTTCAGATTTGAGCTTGCTTTACTTCTTAGCTTTCCGAGATAAAAATTGATTATTTCATATACAGGAAAAACTGTAAATAGAAAAAAATGATTAAAAATTATACTTCAACGAATAACATGGAAGAGCAGGTTTGCAATAATTAGATGCAAAGGATGGAAAGAAAAGTGTTGATGGATGGTTGGAAATGACCATTACTTCAAACGAGTGGGTCCAACTAAATTTACGAATGGATAATGAGGGAACAAAGGAAAGGATTTCTATGATCCTTCGCGCTTACACTAGTGTTTGTTAAGAGTCAATCATGAGAAGGCATACCAAAGATGATAAGGTTGATATGGGCATCAGGAAACAGGGTTTCATAGGAAATGCTGATAATGATTTTGAGAGTTCGGTTACATGATCCTTTTCGGCGCTATGAACCGGTGGGAGCTCCTATGATGGCTTTAGTGTAAGCAAAACAAATTGTACGGTCTCTACGTCTCGTAATGGAAAGGACACTGTCAGATATAGTGCATGATAGAATCCCTGAAGAAATGAAGGATAGAAAAGAAGCACCATGCCACCATCTCAGTTCAATGTCACAAATGTAAATGTGGCAGGTCGAGAGTTGCAGGAAAGCAGTAATCTGAAAAGCTGGAGCAGTCCAAAACAACAACTCTCGGGTATTTGTTGGTTGATTGCAAATGCTATGGACAAGAGTACAAAGCAATCTTTATTGAATCTAAAACAGATGGCAACATTAAAGCCACCATCAAAGACCAGAGTTAAACACAGGGACACTCTCTAGAGTATTTCCACTCGTGTTCATTGCAGTGGAAGATGGAAGGAGCTTGCCACATTAAGTTTTTACTTTAGAAATCCAAACATTATACTTCCCAGTCAGAAAAATAAATTGCGATAGACTGTATACATATCAACTTGAGGAAACATGGATTAGTATTTTACTGTTTCAGGGGTTCTGCAGTTGTGACTACAACGTCAACTAGGGTTGGAAGCGACTTTGAAAATCTGGGCCAATCTCTTATGTATTAATCATACCCCTTTTCAGGGATGAATTTTTTGATATTGTTGGTTTGCAGTTGTAACCTTTGGAACAAGTGGACTTTTGACTGTTGATTGGCTTTTGAAAATTGCCACATGGAGTTCAGTAATGTTCCCATGTTAAGAGGGAGTTCATTGCATGTATTTTACTACAAGAAGCATGTTAAACTGAAGGGAGAGACAATCTAGCAGAATATGTGAGAGTATGCTTGCTTTGTTATTGTCCAATTGCACAATTGCTATCAACAATATAAGTTAGCTAAGTCTCTAGCATTGGACTCTTTGAGGTTTCTGTTATTTGAAAACATGGGTGTCTAGTGTGGTTGACATATTGCCATGAATTTGAAATTTAATAACATACACTTGATTCTCTTTGTATTACACATTGCGGCCAGCCAAAAGAAAGAACAAAGAAAAGAAATATACAATAAAATTAAATCCAAATAACTGTCTGGGTGCTCATGCTTTGACTTGATCATCTAAATCCAGTGATGAATTCTCGTTTTTCAGTCAAGATTGATGTAAAAACAAAAAAAACTGCAAAATTGAAATTTACATAAGATAAGGAAGGCAGGCCAAAGACACACATCTATGCTTCCACGCTTCCTTAGTTGCTAAGAACAAGGAGTGCATAGAAAGATGACAGCCGAGTGGAGACAAAAGTTGATCGTCTCGTCCAGTATGATACCCCGACGGAGTTCGTTGGGGCGATTCTGTGTGTGCAGCTAACGTTGGCTAGTGGGGGCTTGGAGCACATATCAGGCTCTTTTTACCTAGTCCATCATGGATCACCTCCCCGCGCTTTCCGGTATGGAGATGTTCGCTCCAAGGCAGTAAGTTTCTGCACTTTTATACTTTGAAAGGGCCAGCTACCGATGCATTTTCACAACTCCGTTAGCTGCAAAGGAACGAATTACAGTGCATAGCTAGAGCTTAACCTCATAGGCGCTCATAAATGGCGACATCACAGGATTCTAGAACATGAATGAAGTTATCTAGGGACCAAGAAGGGGGTATCCAGGGCTTGTCGATCATCGCAACAATGGAATCAGACCATTCAAACCCCTAACAAAATTAAGTTAGCACAACTATCAATATTAACAACAACACAATCACGGAGCCAGAGCCAAAGCCAAATGCGCACAACTGTCAATTTTAACAACCACATTAATCAAAGAGCTAGAGCCAGGTATGCCAACACAATCAAAACATATAATTTTAACTAAGTAATTTTAGTAGCATTACTCAATTCTGTCTCAAATTCTCAATAAAATGCATTTTAACCATAAGTTTTGTTGCTATGTGCCTTGAAAAGAGGCTAAATAAGAATTCTAAGTTTTTGATTGGTTAACTGAAAACCTTTCCAATGTTCAATAGGCGAAAGTGAAATAAATCATATACGGCCAGACTTTGGGTTAAGTATTTGTTATTTATATATGTACTCCTATTCCAATACATAACGATTACAATAATCCCTACTGCCTTACGACAGGGACTAATGAGATCCTTGTATATACATTTAAGTGATTATAAGAACCATTAATCATATATATCTAGGTCAATTACATGAATTCATATGTCACAAGTTATCAATGTTTAGATTGTTGCTTATGTGCGACTTCTTATAGATAGAGATAATGCTTATGTGAAAGTGTCAAAGCAAAATGTTGTTATTATTCCTATGCAGGAACAATTAAAACCATAAAGATATTGCAGGAGAGACTGTGTGCAAATTAACTCGGATTTCAAGATGTAAGTGGTACTATTCCGGAGCAGTTTGAATTTCCATATGACACCATCATTAATCGTGAGACTTGAGCAGTTATCACCAATTCTAGAACGACCTTAGTGTGTAAGGTGAGTGAAAGTATTCACAAGAGAAATAGATGATTGCTCAAAAAAAAATTCATGAGGTTTAGCAAGCCATCTTTTGACTACCTTTTAGCATACAAACTTCGCTCATACCTAATGGGTTGAAATACACTAGAGACCACATGCTTTTCTTGTGATAAAATGTCATCTTTAAGAGATTAAGGTGTAGCGACCAGTAAATATACTAGCGCTTGAATAGGTAAATTTTTTAGCATTTAAAGTTATTTAGGACTCAAAGGGCTGGTGCGAGCTTTGCACATCCTCGAGAGTTTGTTTCAAGTCGCCCCTTTTGTTGGTAGGATCTCCGACCCTTCTATTCGAGGACTTCTTTCTATAAGATCGAGATGTGGAATCCTTGCAGTTCGCAGCTTAATGGGTCTTGCACAAGCCTGGATTCAACAGAATGAAGAACGCACAACAATGGACGCAGTGAACCTGCTTCATCCTCCATTAGCTCAGTGGCTCAGCAATTTGGCCCCATTTTGATTCAACATTTTTCCCTCTTCGTGAAGATGCTAGCTGGAGTCTCTCCCTGTCTCAGCGTCAACAGTGAATTCACAGTTGCAGACATCAAGTTTCGGGTTTCCAACAGGCATCCCCCTCTCCAAGCTCAATCTCTTGCACAATGGTAGGTTGTTGTAGAACATTTCCCTTGTTCAAGATCTAAGCGTTAGCAAGGACGCTTCCCTCATGGTTTCCTTGAGCTTGATTTGTTAATTTTTCTTGGGGTTATATTGTACTTTGCTTTAGATAATTGCATTTACAAACTTTTCATCAATTGCATATTACATTCACCTCATAACATCATTATCAATTATGTAGAAAGAATAATAGCACCAACAGTGTCGCGAAACAGTAAAGAACAATAGAGGAAAAACATACACATTAGAGACAACAAGATTTAGGTCAGAGTATAGGGAAAAATCCCACATGGGGGAAAACACAACCAAATTCTTCTTCTATTAGATATTCATCAAAGTTCAGTTGAGATATGGAGTACAATCATCATGAGCCATCATCTTTAATCACATTAGGCCACCTAGGGCCAATCCAAGTCAGTTCACAACTTCATTTGTGAACTGATTAATATGACCTCTGACAATAAATAAAGTCCAAGAGGGTTGTTATCATATCCCACATGGGGGAAAACACAACCAAATTCTTCTTCTATTAGATATTCATCAAAGTTCAGTTGAGATATGGAGTACAATCATCATGAGCCATCATCTTTAATCACATTAGGCCACCTAGGGCCAATCCAAGTCAGTTCACAACTTCATTTGTGAACTGATTAATATGACCTCTGACAATAAATAAAGTCCAAGAGGGTTGTTATCATATCACTATGCCACTATAATAAGTTTCATCAATATAAGGAATCTTCACTATATGTCAAGTGTCATCATGGGAGGAAGGTCACATGACATCATAAGAGCATGGTGAATATCAACATTGTCATCACATATCATAATATAAAGGTTAGTGTCTTCACTGTTATCAGTGTACAAGGTGTCTTCACCATTATCAATTCCACATATGTATTGAGTTTACTGCCATACTAGGGCACTCAGGCATATATGTATTGACATCATATTACTAGCCACTATCACTGCCATACCATAGGTCTTGTCCCTCATAAGATAAAATGTGAGTTGTTGTGAGTACTTGACGAAACATACAATGCAAACCAATACAATGTTACTAACTTATGATGCCACTACAATATAATATAATACCATGTCATTGTGATTATCTTAGAGCTGCAACTATGACATATCTCAGAGAGATGCCAAATCCATTGCGATGCACTGACAATGAGTAGTGATGCCAATATGTAGGTGTAGTAATCCCCATGTGCAAGATATACACGTAATGTCATTGTGAAAGACATACACGTGATGCCACTATGCCACTTATAACCATCAGTGACCAGTCAGCTCTCTGAAAGCACCCTTCATATCTACCTAGTTCCAATAGCCTCCCGTTGCCTCTTAACCTCCATCAAAAGATCTAAACCAAAAGCATTACTGACAATTTGATAAACAATGTCGACCTCTGTCACAGTTGAAAAGACATCTAGCCACATCTCCCTCTCTAGAGACAGTAATCAAATATGGGATTATCTTTAGAGTAGCTCCATGGTGGACAAAGGAGACCTCATGAGTTTGACAATTCAAACAATGACAAAGAAGCATTTACCATTGTAGCCAAAGCACTAGAGGATAACCCAATAGATAATATGGTCATTGTGGTTAACACATAAGCATCTCTCAATTCCACAGATTGGATAGATGTTTGGGAAAAAAAGGAAAAAAAGAATGTATTAGATCCACTCAGTGATCTCAACATGTGCCTATTTTAGTTTGTCAATTTATTTGTATTAGGATGCTCTCAGAAAGAACTTTGCCTTATATTTTAGCAAACTATTAAGAGAAAATCACTTGCTTACAAAAAGAAATAAAATTGTTTAACATTTATTTTGAGGTTCCAAACATTTACATGGTTTATTTGAGGCTTAAAGTAGGATAGACTATTCTTTGAAATTAATGTTCTAAAAAATTAGATTCAAACCTTTAAACAATGAAAAATTTTAACCATTCATTAAAGTATATTAGTTTATTCCATATGATTATGTTGAAACCATGCTAATGTATTAACCTTATGATCAATTAAACATAATTGCTTTAGATCCGAAAGGTTACCATGTTTCATATTTATTCAAATTTAAAAGTGAAGAAACCCTTCGGAACTTTAAGTTATCAATGCATTCCTTTAGGGTATTAATGTCATATCTATATAAAAATTTGGAGCAAAAATGCTATATTTAAGTAGAAATTGCATATCAACTTAAGTTGGAGTGAATTTAAGGGGGCAATTTACACCAATAATCCAAGTGTATATATATATATATCAAAATGATAGCTCAAAAATATTCCTTTAGGGTATTAATGTCATATCTATGTAAAAATTTGGAACAAAAATGCTATATTCAAGTAGAAATTGCATATCAAATTAAGTTGGAGTGAGTTTAAGGGGACAATTTATACCGATAATCCAAGTCTATATATATATATCAAAATGTTAGCTCAAAAATATTAGAGTGCAACCTACAACTAATTATGAGAAGCTTCAAAACCCTAATATTGCTTTTAAACAACAAATTAAATTATATGGCTGGAAAAGGAAAGTGAAACCTCATGCTTGCCATTCAACTATAAAACCTAAGTTAGAACTAAGCTATTGTTGAGTGTTTTTCTTCTTATCTTTGGTTTTTAATGTCCCCAAACATCTAGGAAAAATGTTAGATGAATATGAAATTAGGAAATTAGAACTATGAAAGCTACTCTTATATGAATTTACCTAAATTTTACAAATGTAAAATTTAAACTAAATCAAAGCTAAGGAAGTAAAACCCTATGATATAGACCTCAACACAATAGAGTTTAGCTTAGAACTTTACAAAGAAATGAAATATATAATAAATAATATTTCACTTGCATTGCTTGCTTTGTAATAGCTCATTTTTCAATCGAGGCGTGCAATATCAGATCCTTCTATAATTACCTCTAGAATGTTTACTCAAGGAAATAAAAATATCTCACACCGAAAAGGAGCAAGTAAATCCTTTCAATGGATTTCCAACAATTACAAATGAGTGAGGAGCCCACCTTATATAGATAAGGCAGCTCACGAAACCTTGCGCTAGCATTATACCATGTGCCAATATAATGTCCTCAAGCAAAACGATAAGCTAAAACAATAGACACTCTCAATACCATGGTTGAAAACCGTTTTGAGCCAATAAAATAATATATCATAACATAATTGCCTCAACCAACTCAAATACATGAGTGGATTAGTCAAAGAGAAGAGGCACACCCCACCAGATCTTTTAATCACCAAAACATGTGGCTAAGAGAGAAAATGCACCCTCCACATGTTCACATGTTTGGCTCAAAAACACTAATAATTTTGGTGTGCCAAATTCCTGTAGCATCATAGCTTGGTCAATTTTTTCCTAATTTTCTATTATGCCCCCATTTTGGAAATCCCATGGCCATTATGCATTTAATGGATTTGATCTAGTAGAATTCTTAGCAAATTGTCAAAAGAGAACTACCCCTAAAGCTAGACACCTTAAATTGTGTATTTTAACCACCTCAACAATCTCAAAAACTTGTTTATGTGGTACATGGTGATGATGTACAGTGCTTATCATCATTTGAAACAAAATCATGGGTCCCAAGGCAGTGACACATATTCCAATCTAGTGTCACGGATTCTAAGAAAAATGATATGGATACCAATGTAGATATCTCTATTTGTATTTAGGTACACATATTCCAAGGTAGCGTCATAGATTCCAATACAAGTATGTGGATCTCAAGGCATAGTACATATATCCTAATGTGGGGAGCCCACCTATAATAGTGAATGAATTTTCAAAACACAAGTCATTAAGAAATGCACACTAGGTAATCGCTTCACACAATATCAAACATAAGTTATTTTATAATATACTTAATTTTACAATGGTTGGACAAACTTACCCCTATTTTCATGTGTAAATTCATTAGGTATTTCCTAGATCACTTGGTTCGCTATAGGTAAACATTATGAAATAATTTAAAGAAACGGGAGGGGAACTTTGAGTCGTATCAATTGATCTAAGTCACCTAACATGATGGCAGAGAGTACACAAAAATGCTAGTATCCAACACGGTGGTCTCCATAACATTGCATATATATATTAAAAGAATTTTAAAATGTAACAAATTAGTAAACTAAATATTGACAAAAATTCAATTTAGAAAGTAAAACATTTACATGATGATAACACAAATTCAATCATATAGAACTAGTATTATAAAAATCATAAATTGACAAACCCACAATAAATTAGATCCATAAATTTTCTTATAAGATTATCATCTCCATGGTTGGTAATCTTTAAATTTAAAATA
>APFE030223891.1:521767-585330 GCA_000404065.3 Pinus taeda | reverse complement strand
TTTTCCCAAGTCTATTTGATCAACCAATGCGGAAATAAGAAATGATTGAAAATATGGGTGTATGCTTGTATTTGTTTTTAGCTGATTATTTACTTTAAAACCTGTTGTTTGTGCTGATGTGGGAAAGTACTTAAACTGATATATAAACACATATAATAGTAGTTAAAGCAGCAAAGAAAAAACAAACACATAAGACAACAATATAATATGGATTTCACACTGATATCTTGGGCTATGTCTCCTTGAGCTCTAATCATCTCGATTAGGCTCTCTGGGATTATGGCTTCAATTCTTTTACAAGTGCTACACTTAACTCCATTGATTTACAGCTGAACCAATGGCCTTAGAATGCCATCTTACCCCTGGTTGTCCTTGTTTTGCAGACAGGTCTAGGCTTCTTTAGACTGGACTCCTTTTGTCAGTGCTCTGAGCTTCTCGAGTTTCTGGCTTCTCCGACTCCCTCAAAATTCTACCTTTGTCTCTGGAACTCCTTCTCCTGTCTTTAACACACCTCAGACGACCAGCCACAGCTTGATCATTCGATCTCATGTTGTGTTGTAACTTCACTGCATCCTCGTGGCTCTTAGAAGTCTATTAGAGCTCTCTGGCTCTACAGCTCCGCTTCCAACCCTTGGTGGCTCTGCCTATTACAGTGAGCTCGGCTCTGGTTTCTCTGCTTCCAAGTCTGCTTACTGCTTCCCAAGCTGCTCTCCCTTTTTCTGCCCCTTTTCTGCCCTTTTTACTCTTTGTCTATTCGTGGCTTAAGGCCAATCTCTCCCTTGATTGTTTTCTTCCTCTCCCAACTCTTCGGATCATCTGCCTCTATCCGCTTGGAATTCCTTGCTTCTGCATCATCGCCACTGTGTAACGTTCCATAGGGAGGTGGCCACTTGTCCTCTCACAAACTGATCGCCAGCTCTTCCTCGAACAGTTCGTTATTTCGGTTACTTTGTGAAATGATTCATCCGCCAGCTCAACGGTCAAATCGGACTTCAAACCTTTATGTGTTGTGGCTTATTTCTTCCGTCGAATCCAGTTTCCCATCGGGTGCAATCTCCGTCGTTAGATCTGGGGCCTCCATATCCTATGGTCATCACTCTTATCGCGTGGTTGACTTGCTCGGATGTTAGCCCGCGATGAGAGCGGTTTTCTCTCTCATCCGCTTGACACACATCATTCACTGTATGGCATCGCTGGGTCCTCTGACAAACCCGCTTACCGCCCGAAACGCCTCCGATATTTCGCCGGTTTTGGAGTGCAGGACCCGCCTGCCGTTTCAATGCTTTTCCCACCGTTTTCAGGTTTTCCTTATGACTGTACGCTCGGGGCTTTTCCTTCTGAAGGGTTTTTTCCCAGCGATGTGTGATCAGAAACAACCTTCGTTTCCTGATTTGGATTTCCCAACTGCTAGTTTGCGCCACTGCGCAGTCTCCATGGGCCTCAGTCAATTGACCACAAATTGTCGTTGTTCAGAGGTTATTTCTGATAGGCTTCGACATCCACAAGACTTTAAACTTCGGTATGAGTTTTTATAGAGTTCAGGTAGCTTTAAGAGAGTTTAAGGATCCATTTCGGATCACGCCTTCCCACTAAAAGAACTTTTGGTCCACCGAAAGACTAATATACTGATCTGAGCAGTAAATGAGAGTAACAACACCCTTTTCTTTCAGCCTCCCTACGCTTTCCTTTGCATAGTGCCTCTGAACCAAAATCTCTGATCACTTCCCTTCTTGGATGGGTTGGTCATCTCAAGAAGAACTGTTTTCCTCCTTGACTTCATGCAGAACTTCTACTGTGAAGTTTACAGAAGGCAGTTTGAACTTCTTTGCCTTGATCCTTGATCCGAGGTGGCTCAAACAAATGTGAAGTACATATGCTCCACAAAACTTTCATTTGTACCTGTTTGAAAAGCTGCCAATAACAACTGTTAACAACAGCAGGCATACAGACAACAACTGCATGGGCTAACTCCTGCTTCAACAAAGAAATAGATTTCACATCTTGGGAACCCTTCCATGTCTTATATCTACATACAAATGATTAACTAGATAACAAGCCAATAAAACATGCCTTTACAACAAATGACCCTTCAAGTCAAGCATGTAGGAAAAAGACCTTTAGGACTATTTTCCAAAAGTTGAAACACTTCATCCTTACCTCCATTTTAGAAACCAAGTTAACTTCTCCCAAGCCAGCATCACATGCATCTCATGCTCAGGCATGCATTCCATCTTATAACTTTCGCTTAAATACATTGTACTTCCGACGCTGAAATGAACGTACTGTTGTAGCAATAAAGTGAGTTTCCTACTCAACTTCTTCCTATTTACCATTTGGTAAGATCCTGCAACTTGCATTTATTCCACAAAGAAATGCAAACAGATGCATCACTAGATATGCAACTTTAATTGGATAAGAATTCTAACCATTTCTTACCAATCCATTTCAAAGGTCCCTCGTTTGTTTGCACATCAGCATCAATATGTGAATCATCCTGAACCACATCAATCATGGAATCTTTATTTCCATCCCTGCCATTTTCTTTTTCCACCTTCTCCTTCAGCTTTGGTGGAAGCAGTGTTGGATTCAAAGTCAAACACGTTTTAGTAAGATGCCCTTGCTTATGGTAGTAAGTGCAACACATGTGCATCCTTTTGACAGCATGATTTGCCTTGTCTTGTGGACCTTTGGCTGCTTGCTTCTTTTCCTTCGATTTTTTCCTGTATGTGGCCATCCTCTTCCAACATCTAGAAACATAATTGTTATCCAAACCACAAAAGGAACATGCAATTCTTTTTCCATGCTTTACAAAATCAAAAGGAATGTGTTTAGAACTAGATTTATACCTGCCTCTTTCACCTTTATTGCCTTCATGAGGAGGTGATACAAATGAAGAAGTAGCTCCCTTTGGAACATTATCACTTTCTTCAAGGCTATCAGAGTTTCCACAACCCTCTAGTTCAAGTATGTGCTGCTGAACCTGCATCATGTGAATGATGTTTCGAGCTATTGCATTCCTCCTGAATACAATCCTGACACTTCTGAGGTAGAGGACCTGCAATGAAAATCCTTTTTGGAACTGCTTCAATGGCTTTCATGGCGACTTTGGAACTCTCTCCATAAGACTGTCCATAGCCAAGACCCCAATACTTAGGCGTTTCCTCAACCATTATTGGCTCAACAATACCTTGTGCATGTTTGCCCAATCCTTTTCCTTCATAGCCCAACTTGGACATTAGCTTGGAACCTATGCCTCTGGTATGTTTTTCAAAAAAAACAATATAAGCATTCTTAGAAGAATTTGAAGACAAACAGGAATGGTTTACCTCTTCTTCAAGCTAATACTTGGCCAAGGCTTCTTTTGCAACAAAGAGTTGTGACTCCAACTCATGCATCCTTTTCAGGTTCATACTTGCAACATGAAGTTGCCTCTCTATTTTTTGCAATTTTCCATAAAGCATCTGCTTCTCTTCCTCCACGGAATTCAACCGCTCTCTAAGTATGTTGCTCTTCCTTCCATCCATATACATTTCTCTCACCATATCCATCATGGTGGACAAGTCTTGCTTCATGTCTCCATTAAAGGAACTTCGGGAGCAAGAAGAATTTGAGAACTCACTTGTAGAAGTTGTCATTTTAAAAGAACTTCAAACAAGATTATTAAAGAGCTTATCTAGTAACCTTTTGCAACAACCTTTTGTGCTTCAAGGATTGCACTGAGGTCCTTTGGGATAGAAGAATGCCTTCAGCTCCTCTTCCTTCTTGTCCTCCTTGGACTGAGTTATCAATAGCTTTCCCTTCACCTCTGCAAACTCAAACAATAGTCAGTCTGCAACCAAGCATACAATTAATGAGGCAATCAATCCTTGACTGTCAAAACGCCTTTTTAGACAAGTAATCTTTGCCCTGTCAATCAAGCATTCTGTTAAAACCTTCTTTGAAGGTGGGGTTAATCAATCTTATGCTCTAATACCACTTGATTTGAAAATGGGGCTCTTAGGCTTCTTGTCTAACTTACAAGAACCTCTCCTACTTCCAAAGCTTTAAATTTTCCCAAGTCTATTTGATCAACCAATGTGGAAATAAGAAATGCTTGAAAATATGGGTGTATGCTTGTATTTGTTTTCAGTTGATTATTTACTTTAAAATCTATTGTTTATGCTGATATGGGAAGGTACTATAAAGGCATATAACAGTGGTTAAAGCAGCATAGAGAAAACAAACACATAAGAAAACAATATAATATGGAGTTCACCCTGATATCTTGGGTTACGTCTTTTTGAGTTCTAATCAACTCGATTAGGCTCTCTGGGATTATGGCTCCAATTCTTTTACAAGTGCTACACTTAACTCCATTGGTTTACAGCTGAACCAATGGGATTAGAATGCCATCTTACTCCTGGTTGTCCTTGTTCTGCAAACAAGTCTAGGTTTCTTTGCACTGGACTCCTTCTGTCAGTGCTCTGAGCTTCTCGAGCTTCTGGCTTCTCCGACTCCCTTAGAATTCTACCTTTGTCTCAGGAACTCCTTCTCTTGTCTTTGACACACCTCAAACAACCAGCCACATCTCAATCATTTGATCTACTGCTGTGTTGTAACTTCACTGTAGCCTCGTGGCTCTTAGAAGTCTATTAGAGCTCTCTGGCTCTGTGGCTCTACCTCCAACCTCTGGTGGATCTACCTATTACAGTGAGGTCGGCTCTGGTTTCTCTGCTTCCAGGTCTGCTTACTGCTTCCTATGCCGCTCTCCCTTTTTCTACCCTTTTTACTCTTTGTCTGTTCGTGGCTTGAGGCCAATCTGTCCTGTGACTGTTCACTTCCTCTCCCAACTCTTCGGATCGTTTGCCTCTGTCTGTTTGTAATTCCATGCTTCTGCATCATCGCCACTGTGTAACATTCCACAGGGAGGTGCCCACTTGTCCTCTCATGAACTGATCGCTAGCTCTTCCTCGAACGATTTGTTATTTCGGTTACTTTGTGAAATGATTCATTCGCCAGCTCAGCGGTCAAATCAGACTTCAAACCTTTATGCGTCGTGGCTTATTTCCTCAGTGGAATCTAGTTTCCCATCGAGCACAATCTCCATCGTTAGATCTGGGGCCTCCAGATCCTATGGTCATCGCTCTTATCGCGCGATTGACTAGCTTGGACGTTAGCCTACGATGAGAGCAGTTTTCTCTCTCATCCGCCTGACACGTGTCATTCACTGTATGGCATCGCTGGGTCCTCTGACAAACCTGCTTACTGCCCGAAACGCCTCCAATATTCTGACAGTTTTGGAGCGCGAGACTCTGTTGTCATTTGAACGCTTTTCCCACGATTTTCGGGTTTTCCTTGTGACCGTGCGCTCGAGGCTTTTCCTTCTCGAGGGGTTTTTCCCAGCAATGCGCAATTAGTGCTAATTGCGCATCAGAAACAACCTCCGTTTCCTGATCTGGATTTCCCAACTGCTAGTCTGCGCCACTGTGCAGTGTCCATGGGCCTCAGTCAGCTGACCACAAATTGTCATTGGTCAAATCTGGTCAACGACTAGAACAGGAAAACCATTCCTTCCTTCGAACATATGGAGAGCAACTTCTGATTTTCGTACCCAACCAATGAAGAAGAGAGAAGATGTGAGTGAGTGAAGTGTGTCCAAATGAGGAGGCATCATGTATTTATAGGCAGGATGAATAGACGTGATTATTGGGCTTCTAAGCCTACATGAGTTTGTTGGCCGACCTTGACAATTTGTCCATAATCAAAATAAATTCATAATTTCATTTGTGCATGTCAGAATGGGATGATCTTTAGATCAATCCTACACCTCTTGGAGAAAGGAATCCAAGAAAAATATGAGTTTCCTCATATGAGATGTCCAATGTGAATTTTGGCCCTAGTTGCCAAATTTAACACTCCCTCTCAACTAGGGAGAACTTCACTTGCCAAACTGTCTGACAACCTGTACCATCACTATCTCTGCTCTGCTCTGCTCTACTGAACTATGAAGAAAGAAGAAATGATCGATAATGTATCATACCATTCTCCATTGACCCAAAGTCAGTCTTCAATAATAGAGAGTGTGTCATACCACTCTAAATCAACCTGAAGTTAGCTTCCATTGATCCCAAATCAATATCAACATCCTAGCATAGGGAGTGCGGTAGTACACGATGCGTCCATTGGTAGTATTATGGTCCCTATCCTCATTTCCCTACTCATTGGCCAGATGAGAGGTACTCCCCATGATTCCCAGACTACATGCGTAGGATGTGCTAGCAGGAGAAGGTGAACCACTCATCCTGCTCATATGCCATAGGAGGTGAACCACTCATCCTATGCATATGGTATCATAGGGGAAGGTGAACCACTCACCCTAAGGTCACTTATTGCTCCAAGAAGTAGCCTAAGCCCCCTAGAGTTCCCAGAGCTCAACATCCATCTCATACGGGATCCTCATAAGAGGGTCTCTCCATGACTCCAAGTCATTCACGGAAAGTTAAGAATTTGACCTTCCCCAAGGGCTTCGTAAGAATATCAACGACCTGCTTATCCATCCCAATGTGTTGGAGCCTTATTGCTCCCTGTTGTACCATATCCCGATAAAGTGGTTCCTGATATCAATATGCTTGGAGCAGTCATGAAACATGGGATTCTTCGAAAGACAAATCCCACTCTAGTTATCACAGAAGATCACGGTGGTATCCAACATATGTTCAAATAGCTCACTAAAGAGTTTCCTCAACCAAACAGCTTCATAAGAGACCAAACTAGCAGCAATGTATTCAACCTCAGTGGTGCTCAAGGCAACCGACTTCTACTTCTTGCTCATCCATGATATCGAAGCAGAACCTAGGGAGAAGCAACATCTAGATGTGCTTTTACGATCACCCACACTACCAGCCCAGTTTGCATCAGAGTAACCATGGAGCCTCACATTCCTGGAAGTGTATCTCAGTCCATAAGTGATTGTGCCTCGAAAATATTTCAAGAGATTCTTGGAAGCAATCCAATGCATGTGATGAGGCTCGACCATAAACTAGCTCAATGTATTCACATCAAAACATATGTCCAGACGACAGTTCACTAAGAACATTAGGCCCCCCACAAGTCGACGATACTCAGAAGGATTTCCCAAATCGGGCCAAGCAACACTTCCACATAACTTCTTGAAGTTAAGTTCCATCGGAGTAGTCACGGACTTACAGTCCACCATCCCAAATCTTTTAAGTATCTTCACAATATATTTTCCTTGAGAAAGGAAAATCTCGCCTACCTTTTGCCAAACCTCCAACCCTAGGAAGTAATGCATCATTCCTAGGTCCATCTCGAATTCGGAAGCCAACTCCCTCTTACATTGATGAATAAGAGGGTTTGCACTTGTCAGAAAGAGATCGTCCACATAGAGTACCAAGATGAGAGTTCTATCATTCTCAACCTTAAAGTAAAGGTTCGAATTAGCATCACTTCTTGTAAACCTAGCTTCATTAGATAGATATCGATCCTCATATACCAAGCCTGGGGTGCTTGCTTCAACCCATAGAGGGTTTTCTTCAACCTGCATACATGTGTCTGACGATCTTGAACTTCAAACCC
This sequence comes from Pinus taeda, assembly GCA_000404065.3. Taxonomy (NCBI): domain Eukaryota; kingdom Viridiplantae; phylum Streptophyta; class Pinopsida; order Pinales; family Pinaceae; genus Pinus; species Pinus taeda. The sequence continues at coordinate 577,755 of APFE030223891.1, read as the reverse complement.
CTCAAGTTTTTCTACATAGACTTCCTCCTTAAGTGAACCATGTAAGAAGGCAATCTTGACATTCATCTGATGTAGATTCCATCCTTGCGAGGCAGCAAGGGCTATAATCGAACGGATGGTGGTGTAGCAAGCAACCGGTGCAAATATCTCATCATAATCTACACCTTCTTTTTGAGAGAAGCCTCAAGCAACAAATTTGGCCTTGAACTTTTCAACACTTCCATCAGCTCCATGCTTGATCTTGTAGAGCCACTTCGAGGTGACAATGGATTTGTTTTTGGGTTTAGGGACCACATCCCATTATAAAAAGTGAGTCACTTATAATTCTAAAGTCTCTTTATCTTTTATTTAAGTTACAATTTAGTGAGTAGCTCATAAAGTACTATTGTAAAAGTGACTTTCACTTATTTATAAAAGTGGGTCATATAGAATCTTTTTTTCAAGTGAGCTAATTAGATTAAATTTGGAAAGGGACGAAGGTTTTTTTTTTAAATATAACATTATTATTGACTTCCGCACATTCACGCACTTCGTCAACATCTTCAACAACTTTTCTTCAAAAAGCCATAACTTCTTCATCCGGAAGTCGTTTTCAGAGCCGTTTTCTTTTTTAATTAGCCTAATTTTTCGAGATATTTCCATTGGAACACTTAGTTTTAGCATCTAAAGCTTCAATTTCTGTTAAAATGGAAAGTCCATGCCAAGTTATTCTTGACAACACCAACTACTTCCAATGGTGGTCCTACATTGTGGATTTACTTAGAAGTAAAGGTCTTTACAGAATAGCCTCATTCTAAGAAACTAAACCTAAAGATGAAGATAAGGGAGCCAAATGGGAAAATAGGCAAGATCAAACACGTGGGTTGATAAGGATGTTTATTTCTCCATACCTTAGATTCCATATAGCAGAACTTGATACCCCTAATGAAGCAATGAAACAACTCACGAAAGTTTTTGGAATTAAAAATGAAATTAGATCCCATCAACTCGAAAATGAGTTGCTTACGTTGGACCCAAATAAATTTTCTTCCATTGAAGATTTTTTGTCCAAGTTCAAGACCCTTAGACTTCTCTTGGAAGGTGTTAAGGTTAAGAAAGAAGATGGTAGCCTTATCTATTCCATTCTTACTTAGTTGGGACCAACCTACTCTGTGCTTGTTTCCACCTTCCATTCTACTAGAGAAGCCTTCATTTCTCAAGAACAAGACTACAAGTCCCCCTATTTTGATGCCTTTTGTGATTATTTAATAAGAGAACAAGAAAAACTATTACTTCTTGGTCTTCTTAATCTTGGAAACTCTTCTAAGAAAGCCTTAGCCGCTCAACAACAACCAAATTCAAAGAATCCTAAGAAGCAGTATCCAAAAAAGAATGGTCTTAAACCAAACAAGGGTCCTACGCAATTTCAGTCTCAAAATGAAAAATCATTTCAACAAAATGATAAAGCAAATAAAAACAACGGGAAGAACACTGATAGACATTGCCACTTTTGTAATCGAGATGGCCACTTGGAATCCAAATGCTTTAAGAAGATGGAAGCCTTATAAGAAGCAATGAAGAAGCATAACATGCATTTGGAGCACTCTTCAACTTCAACTTCATTTTTAGGAATAACACTTTATGCGTGTGGTTGTCAAGAACCTCGGTCTGGTTATGCACTAAATGTATCTTCTTCTTCTCATTCTCATGAGTGGCTCATTGATTCTGGAGCTTCTTATCACATGGCCAAAAACAAAGCCATGTTTTCTTCTTTAAATGATTATAACACCAAAAACATATATGTTGGTGATGATAGATCTCTTAGTGTTGTAGGGACTGGAAATGTTCATCTAGACAATGGTCAATTTAATGATGTATTATGTGTTCCAACCTTATCCTGCAGCCTTCTATCTATATATCAGATAACTCATTGAGGTGAAGGTAAAACCATTGAATTTTCACCTCACGATGTTGTAGTTGAGGACCTAAGAGATCCTAAACAGATTTTAGCTACTGGCATTGCTGATGATTCTATAAGGTTGTATAAGTTTAACAACTTTGGGTCATCAACTCTTCTCTCGGTATTTGTTGCTTATAATGATGAAGTGAGCAAACTTTGGCATGAGCGATTTGGTCACTTAAACTATCGCTCCCTTCAAAATCTATGTAAAGAAAATATGGTGACAGGTCTTCCTATGGTATCTTGCAGAGATGGTGTTTGTTCTAGATGTGTACTCGGAAAACATCATCGGGATAGTCTTGAAAAACGTGCTTCTTGGCATGCCTCATCCCCTTTACAGCTTGTGCATAGTGATTTATGTGGTCCACTTCCAGTTGTTTCATTCTCTGGCTACAAGTATTTCTTAACTTTCATTGATGATTTCTCCAAATGCACTTGGGTATACTTCTTAAAACTCAAGAGTGAAGTATTTAACATGTTCTTGGCCTTTCAGGGCTTTGTTGAAAAACAATCTCGACATCAAATTCTTAAGCTAAGATCTGATAATGGCGGAGAATATGTTAACAACAAATTCATCAAATTTTGCAATGAGAATGGAATTCAAATGCAACATACTGTTCCATATACTCCACAACAAACTGGTGTAGCTGAAATGGAGAATCACACCTTAAAGGAAATGGCTAATTGTATGCTTCAATCTAAAGGACTTAGTCTTAATTTTTGGGCAGAAGCAAGTAACTATGAAAATTACATAGTAAATTTCACTCCTACTAAGGTTTTAAAGAATATCACTCCAGAAGAAGCATGGAGCTCAAGTAAACCAGATGTAAGTCACTTTCGTGTTTTTGGAAGTGAAGCATGGGCCCATATTCCAGATGAGAAACATAAAGCTTTAGAACCTAGGAGTAAAAAATGTATTTTTGTTAGATATTCTTAAGATGTCAAAGGATATAGACTTATTCCACTTAAGTCCAAAAATGTTATCATTAGAAGAGATGTAAAGTTTGCTGAAAATATATTGGCCTATGAGCCTACTTTGGCGGATGTGCCACCTCTCTCTATCCCTTCTACTTCTGAAAATTTTTCTTCTTCAGATGATGACAACGAGGATGACAATCCTCCCCCACCTTCTCAAGATCCTCCTTCAACTCCTCAACTTCCAAAATTGGTTCGTGCTACTCGAGATGCAGTAGGTGCTCTTGCAGGTGATCCTATAAATCAGCGACGTACACGTTCTCAATTCGATAGAGCCTCTTCTTTATTGGCTCAATCTTTAGCGAATTATGATCTTGACAACTTTGCAGAAGCTTCAGGCCATTCGGATTGGGACGCAACTATGAATGAAGAATATTGTTCATTATTGGCAAATGATACATGGGATCTTGTTCCTCTTCCAAAGGGACGAAAACTTGTTAGATGCAAATGGGTTTACAGAACCAAGTATGGATGTAGTGTCCTATCTAGGGTGCTAGACTGGGCTAAATTTATTATCGACCAGGGTGCGTATACTTAGAGGCCTGTGCCTAAAATATATAGACATAAAGGATCTAGTCTAGGCCTATTCTTCCTAATTTCAATGCTGCAACTTGATCTAATATTAAACTACCAATCAAATATTCAACTAAGCATCAAACTATGGATCATTATCAGCTAAGATTCAACTCATAATATGTTGTGTATCACTGTATTTGAAGGTTTCGGTCCCCTTACAGAGACACCAAACATGAAACCCCTGTTTAATGGTACCCAACAGTCATGAACATTTATTACAAGCATGCAAAGTAAAAATCATAAGCGTACAGTCCATAACAGTGCTTTACAAAGAAACCCTGGATCGAACCCCTTACAGGGTATGATTCACAATCCAGATGATGGCCTACTCAAGTGCATGCATAGACATATAACAGCGCATTCATAAACACAAATGTAAACATCAATTAAATCCCTGTGCACATCTATATATATCGGTTTCAAATATCAATCAAATGCTCTGACTGTAAAACGTAATTAAAATAACAATGTAAATGCAATCAAAATGATATCGGTATACCATGTACGCAGGGCCCATCCGCGTTCTTGGTACACCGAGATTGTTATTCCACGATCACAGTATTAAAACAACACACGGAGATTATAATGCAGTCTTGTATTAAATCAAAGCTCTGTTCTGAGGCGACAAGAAATGTAAACGTAGAACGTAAAAAGGTAAACTAACATATAACCAGGTTCGGCCTTATAATTACATACGGTTCACATCCCTTAAAAAATGGATGTTCATCCATGGGCGGCTGTTGCTGCTTTTACAAAAACGCAAAGATGTTCCTATCCTAGCTTATGCACATAAAAACAAGGAAACAACTAAAAATCGGATTGACTATAACTGTGTGCTGTTGCTGCCTTTGTGCCAACATGCCATAGTTGACCAGGCGTTGACCGCGCATGTAGGAGGGTCGTTTCCGCTGAGGGATAGGTGCTTGTCCATGCTTGGACATTCCACTTTTCGCCCATACCTTTCGCTCTAGCCTGGCTGTCATGCCACATGTCAAACGATAAGCCATTTACAGGTTGTTGAGACTTCCTGTAGTTATTTTGCCCAAAAATCCTAATTTATTAACACAAAACCCTTAAATCAACTTAAATGTAATTCTACAACTATAAAACTATTAATTAATCAATTTCCAAGCCATTTGAGGGATAAATGATGAAAAGAGGTAGGTAATGGTCATGTTTTGGGAGGGAAAAAAGGGTCATAGAATGGTACCAACAATGGACTAGATGGAAAAGTTGATAAACATAAAGCTCGTCTTGTTGCTAAGGGTTTTTCACAAGTTGAAGGCATTGACTATATTGAAACCTTCTCCCATGTTGCCAAAATGAACTCTATTCGCCTTGTTCTTTCCCTTGCTGCCTCTTTCAGATGGGAAGTCCACCAGATGGATGTTAAATCTTCCTTCTGACATGGGAACTTGCATGAAGAAATCTATATGGAACAACCTACTGGTTTTATACAAATAGACTCCAACCTTGTATGTCGGCTTAAGAAATCCCTTTATGGTCTCAAGCAAGCCCCTCGGGCTTGGTATGCCAAAATGGATAGCTTTCTTTTAGATACTGGCTTTTCTAGGTTTCATTCTGACAATACTGTCTACACCCAGAAAGTGGGTAAGTCTCTTATCATTCTTGTTCTTTATGTTGATGATCTATCCTTACTGGTAGTGATCCCAACCTTATAAACCATGTGAAGTCCAACCTTAAAAATAAGTTTGAAATGACAAACTTAGGACACTTGCATTATTTTCTTGGTCTTCAAGTCTTGCAATCCAAGGAAGGTATTTCCCTTTCCCAATCCAAGTATCCCTGTGATATTCTACACCACTTTCACATGGAAGACTGTAAGCCAGCTCCTTATCCCTTTTAGTATAGAGCCAAACTTTCAGTCACTTGTACTTTCAGTCAGCTTGTAGGAAAACTTTTGTATCCGACCCATACCCATCCTGACCTTTCCTTTGTTGCTGGCCTTATTGCTCGGTTTATGCAAAACCCGAATGAAATTCATTGGAAAGCAGCTAAAAGAATACTCCATTATGTTCGAGGTGCAGTTCAGTTTGGGATTCATTACAGTGCAGAAGCATCTCCTCTATTGGTTGGTTTCACTGATTCCGATTGGGTTGGTGACCCTGATGATCGGAAGTCTACTGCAGGTTATGTATTCACTCTTGGTTCTGGACCTATTACATGGGCTTGCAAGAAACAAAGTGCCATTTCTCTTTCTTCAGAAGAAGCAAAGTATCGTGTTATCGTAGAAGCTAGTAAGGAAGCTTGTGGCTTCGTCAGATCTTGTTAGAGATTGTCTTTCTGTAGCAACATCCAACTACACTTTGGTGTGATAATCAAAGTTCCATTCAACTGTGCAAAGATCCAGTCCAACATCAGTGTAGCAAACACATTTAACTACACATGCACTTCATCAGAAAGTTCATTCATGACCATGTTCTTGAAGTGCAATATTATTCAACCGACGATCAAGTTGCAGACATCTTTACAAAGGCTCTCACAGAGGCGAAGTTTACTAAACTTCAATTTATGGTTGGAGTTCAGGAAGTTGTCACTAAGGGGGGATAGGCTCTAATGCCTCCTTCCTTCTCTTATTTTGTCATATTTGTACATCCTTCAATCCTATCCCACGTTGTTCTTAAGGGGGAATGTTAGGATATTCCGACACATAGGAAATAGTTAATTATAACTTGGTCTAGTGTAGAGTTAGGTAAAGTGTGTTTCTTTACGATGTACATTTGTAACTTACAATCTGATGGTCACGATATGTTCTAGACATGAAGTGATCCAATGGTTCATTCTCTCATCGGTATTACTAACACTTGATCTGTGGCTTAACCCCTGATTGGTCCATGATCTCTATTTAAAGAGCATGGAGGGTCATTTGTAGGGTAACTGTTCATGAGAAAAGCTTATGTAAATTTTCATTCTTTTATTAATAAATTGCTTGAAATGGCCGCGTTGGCTCAGGCCGTGGACTGTTACCCTCTTTTAAGGGTTTTAACCACGTCAAGAATACTGGTGTATTGATCTATGATCTGTTTGTGAGCGATGTCCTTTGGTGTTCTATCTAGGGAACTTACCCTATAAATTCCTACACACTCATTTTCGTAAACTTTCATGTTTTAGCACTTTTTTTATCCCTTGGATCACGCATCATGGTGGGTTCACTAGCAGAGTGGCAGATACATTGGCACATGCAAGATGCCTTATGATGCGGGTGGTACAATAGTATGCAATGGTATCTAGTGGGAGTACATAGCTGTATGGTGGTGTGCTGTGATGTGTTTGCTTTCCCTGTGGAGTAGGAGGAGTGATTCTCACCACTTTGACTTTTTGCATGGAGAGACAGTTGCTTCGATATAGAAGGGATGCCAACCGATTCAAGATGATATGGCAGCCGGTAATGGTATCCAGTAGTGCACAAAGGGGTGTAACTGGTTGCAGCCATGTGCCAAGGGGAACGAAGATACATGTTTGTATGCAAGGATGCACAGGGATGCTTGGACGCACGTAGTGTTGTGTGACGTTTCCCTTTGGGATCTTGGAGCATTACCTCCAAGGAGACCACATGATAGGGACAACAAGCGTGTCATTTGGTGAAGCTCACCTAGGATCAATGAGGACGCAAATGAGCATCATTTGATGAGATCCATGAGAGGGTCGGTCAATTCCCTCGCTCAACCTGCAAGAAAATCGACAAGCCTATGAAGATTGTGAGGTTAGGGCTAAGATTGGACATCGATCCGAGCTGTAGCAGTCAGATATGAAGGGGAAATTCTTTCTCTTAAGACACTCTAGAGAAATCTCGATCAAGGGCTTTCAAGAAAGAATGTCCCGAAGCGTGGGAGGGCATCTGATGCCCGTACGCGTACCTGAAAGGGTCGTAAAATTGTACCCTCAAGGCCCGCACGACCACTAGACTTTTATAGGATTAGGAGCTGGAGCAGGAGTTCGACTTGTACCCTCGCATCCCTAACCTCCCTAACCAATTGTACCCTCTAATACATTGAATCAATGAATCATGGCCAATATGTACCTCAGGTGCCTGTTCGAAGGTATCCCCCCCCCCTTTAGTGGCGAGACGAAGAATAGTGTTGACCTGATGCCGATACTCAGCAGGTCTTCTGTGTCCGGTTTTCTCCTAGCTTATGGGGGTAGCTTCAGTCAGCTGAAGAGGGCATGTGTTTTCGATGAGTCAATTATAGGGGAGATTGCCTCGACAGGGCAGGTGAGGTTCGTGATGCTAACCTTTCCCGATTCGTTCTCCTAGGGTCATGATGTTCTGTTCGACCAAGTTCTGGCTGTTGGACTGGAGTGCTGATGTGAGTGGGATACGAACCTACGAACCTCATTCGATGAATTGTATAATGGGACGAAGGTTGTTCCCGCACCCCACCAGGATTGTCCAACAATCCCAACCATTTTCTCCTGCACGCACTCTTTGTCGGAGTATACGCAATGGCCCATATCGCGTTCACAGGACTATGTCTTTGCTCTCCCACCTATGAAGCATGGCGTTGGAATGCCATTTAGGTGTCAGGGTGTGATTTCCCCTCCCAACAATTGGAGAAGTGTCATTCATATTTCCTTATACGCTCACTTATGTTGTTGGGATGAGAGTTGAACCCAACCCGGACCTTGTTTCAATGTCGAAGGGACTGATTCTTCAATGCATCGTGGAAAAGAACGGAGGGAAGCGAATGAATTCTAGTGGTTGGATTAGACAGAATGACTGTCTCATTGGAGGGAGATTCTTGGCTACTCTTATATGTGTCATTTCATACATGGTGCATGGTTGTTCTTCAGGGTCTTTTCATCATAGAAAGTTTTATCACGCCTAGAAAGATTGACCCCAAAAGAGAGATTGACAGGCTTGGCCCCAAACCATGAAATTGGGAATATTCGATCACTGATTCATGAATTTCTAGTAGCGGAATTTTTGATTCTATTAGCGGAATTCCTACGATATATTATATATGTTGCGATGGTTGATAAGATGCATGAATCTGCCGGCCCTACTTGGACTCATCTAGATTTTGTCAGTCAATTGGGCAGGCTTAAGAGCTAGGCTAGCCCAGCCCCACCGGAAAAAAGATTATATATAGTAGGTAATTGTGCTCACATTCTAGTAGGCCTGATTCCAAATCACAAGGTAGCGGACTCTCTTTGGCTAGATCGAATCCCTTCTCGCTCATTGCCCTTCCAATGGAACGGAAGAAACTGATCTCAGCGAAGGTCAGTATGTGCTAATTTGAATGCATCTATTATATATGTAATTAAACATTCGTTCTTTCCTGCAAATTGCTAGCTAGAGGGAAGGTCATCTAGCATTGGTACCCAAAAGGATACGGCCCCCATTAGTTGGGACACAGTGTCTAGAGAGAGACTTCTCAGCAGAGGCGTTTGGTCAGTGCAAGAGGTGACAGGTACAGGCTTATGGAGTGTGTGGCTTGCTATAGAGGTAGTGTATGCTCCACCCTTGAGTTCACGCTTAGGGAGGTGGTTGTGAGGGAGCTGCATGGCGCACTTTCGGTAAGACAACCCGAGGCATTAGGCGAGCTTGAGGTACAAGGGATGGTAGACTTCATCTACAGGAGGGTATCCAGATTCCAAGCAGTGACCGGGTGCATCATCAGGAGTCAGGTTAGCAAATTTTGATGTGTGGTATGGCAGGAGCAGAGCAGTTTGGGATATGTGGGACAAATTCTTGACACTTGGTGCCCACCTATTAGATACATATAGGGGTCGAAGATGAGGCATAGGAGGGTCCCAATAGCTAGCAGTAGATCATAGCAGCAGGCAGGGAGGTTTGGGAGTTGTGGACCTCTAGTGTCGCTATGGGATCCAAGTATCCAGTTGATTGGTGGGACACTCCACTACTTGGTGAGTACGACCATGATAGCAAGGGATCTAGTTCATTCTCCAGTTGACATATGGGGAATCACTAAGACTTTCATCTTATGGCAAGGTAGGTTGTTTCTCATGACTGGGGCTAGCCATGGAGTGGTAGGCTATTAATTTTAGGATAAAAATGGTATGTTCTATGCTTAGAGCAATTTTACTTCAATTTCTTTATTAGCCCAATATCAATATCTAGTTAAGCAATTAGATCAACATGATAGTAAAAAATAGATAGAACATAAACAATAACAGTAGAAGACTAGCGAAGACAAGAGGATACAAGATGTGGCACCAGCCAGGGTCAAACCCTAATGTGGGGAAACCCTTGATCTATTCTTCTTAGAATTCTTCAAAATTTTAGCAAAGAGAGAGTACAAAGTATAATATTCACTTGTCCAATTACAGTGAAAATCTGATCAATCAAACAATAGAAACAGAAAGCCCTAACCAGAAAGTCAACATTGGTCAACAAGGAAAATTTCTTCCTCATTTCAACTCGGTCAAACCTAGTCAACTTCGGCCTCCAACAACAAGTCTAATCAGCCCAAAATAGTCTGAAAAATCCAATCAAAACTGGTCAACAAAAATCAATGTTGCAGTCAGCCCTAGTACAGGCAACGCTGGTCAAAGAAGAGGTCAAATTGCCTCGATTTTTGTGCCTATAACTGTGGCCTACTAAGACATAATTCCTCCACCCAAAACCACACCAAAATAGGTCAATCCTTGGTCAATGCAAGCCAAAACAACTTTTGAAATTTTCGGTCAAATCTGGTCAACGACTAGAACAGGAAAACCCTTCCTTCCTTCGAACATATGGAGAGCAACTTCTGATTTTCGTACCCAACCAATGAAGAAGAGAGAAGATGTGAGTGAGTGAAGTGTGTCCAAATGAGGAGGCATCATGTATTTATAGGCAAACTTTGAGGATGAATAGACGTAATTATTGGGGTTCTAAGCCTACATGAGTTTGTTGGCCGACCTTGACAATTTTTCCATAATCAAAATAAATTCATAATTTCATTTGTGCATGTCAGAATGGGATGATCTTTAGATCAATCCTACACCTCTCGGAGAAAGGAATCCAAGAAAAATATGAGTTTCCTCATATGAGATGTCCAATGTGAATTTTGGCCCTAGTTGCCAAATTTAACACTCCCTCTCAACTAGGGGGAACTTCACTTGCCAAACTGTCTGACAATCTGTACCATCACTACCTCTGCTCTGCTCTGCTCTACTGAACTATGAAGAAAGAAGAAATGATCGATAATGTATCATACCATTCTCCATTGACCCAAAGTCAGTCTTCAATAATAGAGAGTGTGTCATACCACTCTTAATCGACCTGAAGTTAGCTTCCATTGATCCCAAATCAATATCAACATCCTAGCATAGGGAGTGCGGTAGTACACGATGCGTCCATTGGTAGTATTATGGTCCCTATCCTCATTTCCCTACTCATTGGCCAGATGAGAGGTACTCCCCATGAGTCCCAGACTGCATGGGTAGGATGTGCTAGCAGGAGAAGGTGAAACACTCATCCTACTCATATGCCATAGGAAAAGGTGAACCACTCATCCTATGCATATGGTATCATAGGGGAAGGTGAACCACTCACCCTGTACATCGCGCACCAATAGGGGAAGGTGAACCACTCACCCTAAGGTCACTTATTGCTCTAAGAAGTAGCCTAAGCCCCCTGGAGTTCCCAGAGCTCAACATCCATCTCATACGAGATCCTCATAAGAGGGTCTCTCCATGACTCCAAGTCATTCACGGAAAGTTAAGAATTTGACCTTCCCCAAGGGCTTCGTAAGAATATCAACGACCTGATTATCCATCCCAATGTGTTCGAGCCTTATTGCTCCCTGTTGTACCATATCTCGATAAAGTGGTTCCTGATATCAATATGCTTGGAGCGGTCATGAAACATGGGATTCTTCGAAAGACAAATCCCACTCTAGTTATCGCAGAAGATCACGGTGGTATCCAACATATGTCCAAACAGCTCACTAAAGAGTTTCCTCAACCAAACAGCTTCACAAGAGGCCAAACTAGCAGCAATGTATTCAACCTCAGGGGTGCTCAAGGCAACCGACTTCTGCTTCTTGCTCATCCATGATATCGAAGCAGAACCTAGGGAGAAGCAACATCTAGATGTGCTTTTACGATCAGCCACACTACCAGCCCAGTTTGCATCAGAGTAACCATGGAGCCTCACATTCCTGGCAGTGTATCTCAGTCCATAAGTGATTGTAATTCGAAAATATTTCAAGAGATTCTTGGAAGCAATCCAATGCATGTGATGAGGCTCGACCATAAACTAGCTCAATGTATTCACATCAAAACATATGTCCAGACGACAGTTCACTAAGAACATTAGGCCCCCCACAAGTCGATGATACTCAGAAGGATTTCCCAAATCGGGCCAAGCAACACTTCCACATAACTTCTTGAAGTTAAGTTCCATCGGAGTAGTCACGGACTTACAGTCCACCATCCCAAATATTTTAAGTATCTTCACAATATATTTTCCTTGAGAAAGGAAAAGCTTGCCTACCTTTTGCCAGACCTCCAACCCTAGGAAGTAATGCATCATTCCTAGGTCCATCTCGAATTCGGAAGCCAACTCCCTCTTACATTGATGAATAAGAGGGTTTGCACTTGTCAGAAAGAGATCGTCCACATAGAGTACCAAGATGAGAGTTCTATCATTCTCAACCTTAAAGTAAAGGTTCGAATTAGCGTCACTTCTTGTAAACCTAGCTTCATTAGATAGATATCGATCCTCTCATACCAAGCCTGGGGTGCTTGCTTCAACCCATAGAGCGTTTTCTTCAACCTGCATACATGTGTCTGACGATCTTGAACTTCAAACCCCTCAAGTTTTTCTACATAGACTTCCTCCTTAAGTGAACCATGTAAGAAGGCAATCTTGACATTCATCTGATGTAGATTCCATCCTTGCGAGGCAGCAAGGGCTATAATCGAACGGATGGTGGTGTAGCAAGCAACCGGTGCAAATATCTCATCATAATCTACACCTTCTTTTTGAGAGAAGCCTCAAGCAACAAATCTGGCCTTGAACTTTTCAACACTTCCATCAGCTCCATGCTTGATCTTGTAGAGCCACTTCGAGGTGACAATGGATTTGTTTTTGGGTTTAGGGACCACATCCCAGACATCATTCTTCATAATCAACTCATACTCTTCGTTAATTGCATCCTTCCAAACTTGGTGTTTGGCAGCTTCTTCGAATGTGCAAGGCTCAAATTGAACAATGGTTCTCATAGCAGTTAAGTACCCTTGGTACCTATTTGGCTTCTTGCTTTCACGAAATGTCCCCCTAAGTGCAACATGTCTCTCGGCATATTTGAGAGTCTCCCTAAGCCATGAGGGTCTCTTTTTCAAGGAGGAGGGCTCATGAGGGGGTGGATCAATGGGATCCATTGATCCTTCACAATCAGGCATCTTCTCATCCCGCGGTTCTCCCTGCTTTTCGAAATCTACTTCTTTGTGCTTCCTTGGAAGAGGAAGGTTACTAATATTCCCAAGGGCGGTGTCCTCATCGAAAGTGACATCATGACTTATCTCCACTTCTCTTTGACCAGGCACATAGATTCTATATGCTTTAGAAGTTTCATTGTAGCCCACAAATGTTCCTTTCTTCCCAGAAGCATCCAATTTGCTTCTCTTTTCTTTCAGCACATGAAAATATACAGGGCTACCAAAAATCCTAAAGTGAGAAACATCGGGTTTCTTACTGGTGAAAAATTCTTCAGGAGTTTTGGAGTCCAATGCTTGATGAGGTCATCTATTTTGAACATACATGGTAGTGATTGTAGCTTCTTCCCATAAGAACCTCAAAGGGCTTTGATCATGAAGCATGGCATGAGTCGCTTCTACGATAGAACGGTTCTTCCTTTTAGCAACACCATTTTTCTCAGGAGTATATGCAGTAATAGTCTCCCTCTTAATGTTAGCTTCTCTATAATATTATTGAATTCATTTGATTCATATTTGGTTCCATTATCGGTCCTCAATATTTTGATCTTCTTCGCGGTCCAAAGCTTTGAAAGAATGGAACCATGAGAATACTTCATCCTTCTTCTTCAAGAAATATATCCAAGTCTTGCAAGAGAAATCATCTATAAAGGTTGCATAATATAAGTATCCTCCAAATGAGTTCACGACATTGCGCCAAATAGATCAAAATGAATCAATTGCAATATGTTAGTAGTCTTGCTATCACTTGAGGGGAATGGTCCCCTTGTATGCTTTCCTTTGGCACACCCCTGACAAACACATTCATGTTACACTTTAAATTCGGGCATACTTTCCACCATCTTCCTCGCATCGAGTAGAGCCTTATAATGTAGACGAGCAAACCTCCAGTGCCATAATTCAGATTGAAGTGACGTGTCGCAAGACATAGCTCGCAATGGGCTTCCTCCAACTTGATATAGGCTATCAACCCTGAAGCCAAGTGTAAATGCATCTTTGAAATTTTTATTCCACACATGTACCTTTCCATCGATGAATGCCACCTTGAATCCTTTGTCCTCCATCACTGAGATAGATACTAGGTTCTTCTTTAGATTGGGTACATATATTACTTCTTGTAGATGAATGGTATTACCCTGATTCAATTGAAGAGTAACATTCCTAAATCCTTTCACGAGATAGGTGGAATTGTCTCCAAGGATAATTTATAAATTTGTATCCCTTTCAATCAGATTTGAAAGTTCTTCCTTATACCTGGTGAAGTACCTTGAGGCACCACTATCAATCAACCAATTCCCCAAAGTGTCTGGAGGAGATGTAATAGAAAGGGAAGATATAAGATAGAATTATTTTTGCTTGTTTTTTTTTTTTTTACCACATGGTGAATCGGTAACTGCCACGCCTAATCTATGGGAGACCCAGGATCAAACCTCATAGCTGCCACTATAACACCAAGAGCATGACCAACCACCTGCAAGTCGAGTGACCATTTCCTTGATGAGGAGCGAGAGCATTCCTTTTTCCTTGGTTGTTGAATCTGCCATTCCTTTGATTGTTGTTGCCCCTAAAATTGTTGTTGTTGTGGTTGTCATCATCATGAGGTGTATCCCTTCTTTAGGACACTCCCTAACATGGTGACCAAACTTGTTGCAAACGAAGCATCTTCCCTTCCTTCCATTTTTGAAACTTGACCTTCCTTGATATTGCTTGATTGAACCTACATTGTTCTTCTTTTTAGCATGAGCAGAGAATGCAGTAGGATCATTACTATTTGAAGGCATATCTAGTTCTATCATTCTTGTTTCTTCTTGAGAACATCTACTCAACAATTCTTTAAAACCTGGAATCCTGTCATTGTTAAAAATAGTAGTGTTGAACACGTGCCATTCATGAGGGAGTCCTCCAAAGGAAATGAGAGTAAGCTTCCTATCAGCAATAACTTCTCCAATTGAAAGAAGATCATTTTTTATCTCAGTAATCCTCATGAAGTAAGATTAAATATCTTCATTTCTTGCCTTCTTTATATCCTTCAACTTGTTCTTGAGGAAAAGAACTTGGTTCACATTGCTAGATTTGAACATGCCAACAACCCTATCATATATCTCCTTTGATGTGCTCAAATCGGAGATGTAAGCAACTAAATGCTTATGAATATAATACTTGATCTTCTTTTCTTTGACTTCTCCCTTCTTATACTTTGTCTTAGAAGCAACGGGTCCATTTGAAGGAGGTTCTGAAATATTTCCCTACACATAATCCATCACATCTTGTTCTTCTAATGTCAAATCAAGAGATATCTTCCATGCATGATAATCAGGGTTATCATGAATCTTATCCTCAGACATGAAGTAGGATGTGGAGGCCATTGATTCTTGTCTTTGATCAATGATTGCTCTTCTCACTCTTGCTTAGGCTTTGTCTTCACCTCAACTCTGATACCATGTTAATTTTAGGATAACAATGGTATGTTCTATGCTTAGAGCAATTTTACTTGAATTTCTTTATTAGCCCAATATCAATATCCAGTTTAGCAATCACATCAACATGATAGTAAAAAGTAGATAGAACATAAACAATAACAGTAGAAGACTAGCCAAGACAAGAGAACACAAGATGTGGCACCAGCCAGGAACAAACCCCAGTGTGGGGAAACCCTTGATCAATTCTTCTTATAATTCTTCAAAAGTTTAGTAGAGAGAGATTACAAAGTATAATATTCACTTGTCCAATTACAGTGAAAATCTGATCAGTCAAACAACAGAAACAGAGAGCTCTAACCAGAAAGTCAACACTGGTCAACAAAGCATATTCCTTCCTCAATTCAGGTCAGTCAAACCTAGTCAACTTCTACCTCCAACAACAAGTCTAATAAGCCCAAAATAGTCTGAAAAAGTCTAGTCAAAACTAGTCAACAAAAGTCAATGTTGCAGTCACCCTTAGTACAGTGAATGCTGGTCAAACATGTCATATTGCCTTAGTTTTTGTGCCCAAAACTACGGCCTGCTAAGACATAATTCCTCCACCCAAAACTGCACCAAAACAGGTCATTGTTTGGTCAATGCAAGTCAAAACAACTTCTGCAATTTTTGGTCAAATCTGGTCAACGACTAGAACAGAAAAACCCTTCCTTTGCACGTGTGGAGAGAAAATTCTAATTTTCATACCCAATCAATGAAGTAGATAGAAGATGTGAGTGAGTGAAGTGTTTCCAAATGAGGAGGAGGCATCATGTATTTATAATCGAACGTTGAGGATGAATAGACGTGATTGTTGGGGTTCTGAGCCTACATGAGTTTGTTGGCCGACCTTGACAATTTGTCCATAATCAAAATGAATTCATAATTTAATTTGTACATGTCAGAATGGGATAATCTTTAGATCAATCCTACACCTCTCGGAGAGAAGAATCCAAGAAAAATATGAGTTTCCTCATGTGAGCTATCCAATGTGAAGTTTGGCCCTAGTTTCCAAATTTAACATAGGCTCTAGCATTGTTGAGTTTCTTTGGCAAGTTGAGCAAAGCTTTGATCATTACCAATATATTGGCCGAGAACTATAGGAGAGGAGGCTCGAGTACACGCATGTTGGGTAGTTAGTCATGACCAAGGTGTTGCAGTACCAATAGGAAAGTTTCACACTACAATGGGATGGGAATCTCGCATCACAGGAATTAGCAGCTCAATGACCCTTAAGGATGGGCTGGATTCTACAGGGGAAGATAATTCAAATCTTCCATTGGGTTTTAGTGGTTTTTTTGTTTGCTTGGGGGACCTCACCAACATGGTGGGATGATCAGTAGGAGGGAGATCAGGGGGAGCTCATGCGAGCGGGGATTCATCTCCACAAGGGTTGGATTGTATCTTCAGGAACCTACTCCTGAAGTGCATGATATCGACTACTCAATAGGGAAACTTGACGATGAGTTAATTAGGATTTTATATTATTGTAATGTTCTCATGGACAGTATGCAGAGGGCTTTTGTTGCTTATACCTGGTTGGACAGTGGGTGGAGCAAAAGGTGCTTCACGCTGATTAGAATGGCTTGGGATCCTAATTTCGAGGGATTCCTTTATGACAAGATAGTGCATGGGGCAAGGATGACTCAGTGGCACATTTGGGACCCTGGTATTGTTTGTAATGATCGTTTGACCTAGCAGATAGTGGGGATGCTTGTTTAGGCATTGCTTTAGGACAAGTAATTTTTGGCGGGGAGAACTGTAATACCCCCAATTTTGATTTTTCATGTGAGGAGGCCAACAGGGATCCTTGGGGTGGTGGTAAGCATAACACAATTTTTCAATTTAGGAATTAGAGGCAATTTTCATATGGGAGACATGAGGACAAAGGAGAAATAGGAGAAATTACAACCTTAGTGGAATGTGGGGACCATAAAAAGGAGATAATTTAGACTTGTTGGGGAAAAGAGAGAAAGAAAAGGGTGCAAATTAGTGGAAAATAGGGTCCCCCAAGGGTGAGAAGATCGACTTCTATAAATAAAGTCAATATGAGAAATGTCAATACTCTGATGAAGGTCAATATGAGAAATGTCCTCATATGGAGTATGAGGAGTTTGACTAAGAAACCTATGAAGAAGTATATAAGAAAAGAGATTAGGGATAAAAGGACACCATGGACACTAGGAATCAACATTTGACAGATTTGTTGAAGAATCTCCTGAAAGAAGGCAAGAGAATTCTGACAAAGGAAGGAAAAGATCAAAATACCTTTACACTTGGAAAGGCCTTGCGAATATGAACATGCAAGATGTTGATGATTCAAGCCAAGAATATGTCATGACGAAAAGCCATATCGTAAGGTACTATTTGATTTAATCTTATGTTTCACTTTCTTGAATAATTAATGGATGAGTTCATGCAGGGCTACTAGAACACAGGTTGTAAGTACAAGTACAACTAGCATTCCTGTGGTGGATGGAAATTCCTGAAAGGAACATGATGAAGAAGAAGTAGCCATATGATGAAGGTTCCAGATATGTATCAAGAAGGCCACTTTCCATGAAAAAAGGAATGACATGATGAGCTAAGAAGGAAAGTGATCGATGGCTGATGCCCTACAAGGAAGAAGCTCGGATGAATTTCATGACATCAAGGAAAGAAAGTGATCAAGCAACTGAAGGACCCACAAAGAAGAAGTTGATGATGGAAAGGAGATTCCCTAGTTGATCCCTAACAAGTCCTTAATTAAGAGGGAGCTTGGGCAAATTCCTGATCAAAGGGAGCTTGGGTACATTCCTTCACAGGAATGGGAATATCTTCCCTAGTTGAGAGGGAGAGATAAACACAACATTCTTGTCTTCACTTAGGAAGAAAGAATGGAGGATTGGGTAATCATCTGGCATTCGGTGCTCTTCGAGGATGTGTAGGGCATCCAGGATAAGAGTAGGCAAGAGGAACGATATTCTTTGAGGGTTGGGAACCCAATATAAGAATAGTCCTAGAAGGTCATACCCAATGAACACCTCGGTGGGTATGTACCTTGAAAGACAATGATGAAGGTGTCTATAGTCATTGGTCTCACCAACATTGTGCTCTGATTTGATGAGAGAAAGAGCTATCAATCAAGGCCTTGCTGTGAAAACAATGTTGGTTATTGTGAAGCTATAACAGATGGATTGCCAATCCGATTTCTCTTATGTGAATTCTTCAGATTGAAAATGTCCAAACACCTTGTAAGTGATTTATGAATACCTCCCTAGTTAAGAGGGAGTGTTGAAGAAAGCATAACTAGGTTCGGTCTTCATAAATGTAATTTTGATCATTGTACTTGTAAAAGAAAAGAATTATTATTTTTGTCATTTGAAAATGAGTTTCTTGCTCATTGCATAGGTCTAGCACATGTTGAAGTGTTCTAGGAAAGTCAAAGAGTCAATGTAATTATTGAAGACCCCTTGAGGGCAAGTTACACTATCTAAATATGTCTATGTAAAAATGTCACTTTCATGAAATTGAGTCAAGACAAAATCCTCCAAGCAAGTCAAGCCTCCCCTTGTAATGAATTAAATTCAATCCAGCAAGTCAGCTCCATGTTAAGCTCAAGTCGGCCCTCTAAGAAGGCCATGTCGGCTCAAAAAGGAAGGGACAAAATCACTATAAGAAGGGCAACTTGGCCTCACCCAAGGCACACACATCCACTCTGAAATAGGAAGAGGAAAAGTTGCAAAAGAGTGAGAAGAAGAAGTCTCATATACAACGAAAGGAAGGTCGAGTAGGATATCTCTGTTTTTGGAAAGAAGGGCTGCAACATGTGCTAGATTGGGGCACACTTCCACAATAGCCAAAGGGCAAGACATCACAACCATAGAAAGGAGGTTCGGTGGGGTCACAAAAGAAGTTATTCATCAAGCCACCACCAAAAGGACTATTTTGATATGTCGAGATTGAAGGATTGCTTGTCAGTCTGATTTATGTCACACGTGCGAAGAGAAAAAGTACATTCTGTTGCTAAATGAAATTAGTGATCACAACAATGATAAGGAGCTTGGTTAGTCAAGAATAAGGACAAAAATAAGGCCTCCTCCTCAAGTAAAGAAGGCTCCACCTCAAGCTAAGAGGGAAAAAGAAGAGTGTCTCTCCTAGGGTATGCATAACTAGGGTTTATGTAGTAAAGCCATCAGTTGAGAAGGGCGAAGAAGAAGATCAAGGTGCAGCAAGAGGAATTGATCTCGGATCAAAGGGATGGCTTGACTTGTGCTTGGAGGATCTACTTGTCAAGGGTTTAGGGCTTGGAATTTGTCAATTGAAGCTTCAGTAAGAGAAATTTGCTGAAGGGTTTTCCTCTCTAGGTGAGAGAGGTTTTTTCCCTGGCTAAAAGTCAACATCTTGCATTCTTGTCTCTTTTGTTTTTGGTATCTGTTTGATGAAGAAATAGATCACACACTAATAATAATAAGAGAAGATTGTGTTAATAAGAAAAAGTAAAAAGTGCTTCACAAATAGTTATCATCGTCAGAAGAATCTCATTATAATCTAGATGCCCTAGTTTCTTCAACATTTTGTTTGTTACTGCTAATTTATTAAGTGAATTTATGAAGGTTTCATCCATGATGTCAAGTACATCAAGTTGTTTTATACATGACTTTGACTCAACTCAAGAGGATTTGACCCAACAACAACTATATTGAACCTTGGCCCTAAAACATCATAATAACTCAAAATATTTTGAAACATGCCACACACATATCACACATCACTCTGACACATGTGTGGCATCTCATACATCACTCAGCAAAGATATATTAACAACCCAGGACATATTACAAGGATTGTTTTATGAGGAATAATTTGATGCACTGTTGTAACATTCCACTAATGAAATCTCCCCAAAGTCCACAATTTTTTGAGCTTTCATTGAACCCTACAATTAGGAATTTTTTCAAACATGTCACATACTCTTTGTTGTAGGTGAATCTGAGTAATTTGAATTCCCAAATAGTAGTTTAAATTCTCAAATGTTGGTTCCCAATCCTTGACATATAATAGCAAATAACTTGCAAGGATATGTAACACAACCTAGAAAATAAAGGCACTTTCTTTAAATTAGATATCAGTCCATAAGTATAGAGCATAAGTTCATCAGGCTTCAACACTTTATAACATATATAACAGAGGTACAATATCATAAATAGAGATACAATGGGACCTGGAGTGGACGTGTGATTTGGATGGTCCTCTTAGCATACCTAGAATTTTTTAATGTTCAACGCTAAAGGTTACAATGTCTTTCTTCTTGTGACAACATCCATATCAGTTCTTCCAATCTCAATGTAACTCAAGAATATGTTCCTCCAAGTTTGGTCCCTTTGTGTAGTAAGTCCACTCCAACTCTGAGCAGAAGGACTACGACCTTGCAGTCAAAATCTTGGCCTCTTAAGGTTGAAACTCGGCCAAGAGAAAAAGAGAATCTTCGCCCTTTATTTATGAAGATAATGTGTCCCTTCTGGATTTAATACACAATATTTTTATGCTCCAACAACGTATAGATTCCAACATTACGTTCTAGCGGTAGAAACAGTCTTAACCAATTAAATTCAACACAAAACTCTATAATATCGAGTTGTAAAAAAAAATGGGTCTGGTAACTAGTTGTGATAAGCTCTGCTATCATGGCATTGTTATTGCAAGCAATACCATCTCAATATTCACTAATCTAAGAATACATGCTCAGCTTTGTACCAAACAAAACATAAACCACTGGGAGATTCAAGTTGCACAATCTCTGACCACGAGTGAAAATTCCAACCGCTTACCAAATTACAGGCAGCAACACATATAATATAGAAGCACACAACATCATGCACAAGTACACTGACATGTTTGTCAATATGTGGTCTTTTATTCTGAATAATTTACAACTCTTGAAACTAATCGCCCAAATCTTCAAAATGCGCGCTCCTTTTCATCACTCCATCCCATCACAAAACTATGAATTCCAATTAAATGGTCAAGTTGTTATCTCTGTCGATTTTCCTAAATTAAGACTTGGTCACCAGTTCGATTGCTTCCTAAAACTTAGACAACATAGATACATGTACTTTAGACTCCATCCACCAGCTCTGCTTTCCATTCCCCACTTTTCCGAAGAAGCCTGCAATGTGTTAGGCTATGAATCCCCATAAACACTTGCATTTTGGTGAACTTGTGGGCTATAGGAAGGAACCCAAAGTCATGGGAGGATCCAGAGCGGTTTGTGCCGTAGAGATTCATGCAAGATGGCTTCGTGGATGAAAAAGTTAAGAATTTCGAGTAGATGCCATTCAGAGCAGGCACGAGGCGATGACCATGAGAGCTATTAGGAACGCTTCTTGTAGAGTTTGAAGTGGCATAGCTAGTGCACTGCTTCGACTGGATGCTTCATGATGAGATGATTGGGTGGGAATTGGGGGTGTCTGAAAACTTTACTGGACTCACCGTGCCCAGGGCAGATGAATTCCTGGCCTTTCCAACTTCTCGCCTTCCATTGGTACTTTAATGTCTACATCGCAACTTGTTTCGCTTCACTTAGACTTCAATAAAAACTCTATACCTTTTATTGAAAAATCTTTACAAGGCATTATTTTAAACCATGAAGTCTTCACCCTGTAGCTTGAGTGTTAGGTTATGGGTATTGTTTTACAATTCCTTTGCTTAAGTTTTATGGATATATTTGGCGGTGGCTCCTGAAACTTAGAGGCAGGGCTCACTTTTTTTGTCATTAATGCAGTAGTCCCCACTAGGAACAACTATTGCCATTTCATCATATGTAAGAAGAGAAGGCACTCGACATAGAAGAGGCAGAGCTTTGTTGCATATAGAATGAGACTTCTAGACTATTTTTGACTTCTTTCTCATTCTTGACTTTCTGTGGATGCAATGGGAACTGGTTACAAAATAGAGTAAGAGTTACAAAAGGCTAATGACTAGAAGGAAAGGGTGTTTTTGAGTTGAGAGGTTTATTTTGCAACTCATTATGAGGGGATGTGTAACATTTCGCGGGGCTTGGTTGGAACCTGAACTTATTTGGTCTGTTATGTTAAAGAGGATTAAAGGCATGGCCACTGGGCATTCAATGTCCTCTACAGGTGCGGCTTGCATAAACACAAGCCACCTTGTTAGATGGTGTTTGATACACTGTGCTCAATACACTCCGGATGGAAGAAGCACACTCAGGTTGCCCCCCATTCCTGCTATCTTTTCAAATTTTCAACTGCAATGTTCACAACTATCTGGTTGATTTTGGCGCAGCAATCAACATCATGCTGCTCTCCATTGCGAAAAATATCAATGCACGATGGAGCGAAACATCCGCGTGAATCATCCAACCTGATCAAACATCGGTACCAGCCATTGGTGAACTACAAGACGTGATCATCTGACTATCTCATGACGGTCGAGTCCACCAATGCATCAACATAGTGGTTGTAGACATCCCAGAAGAATACGGTCTACTACTCAGCAGTGATTGGTTCAGCAAGATAGACATATATTTTGCTACAGACTGGTCTCACATGTGGCTTTCATACAAGGACAAATGCAACCAAATCCGGGTAAAGCTCGAGAGGTACATGAAGCATAGTGTCACTCCCCTTAATGGTGAGGACGAACCATTCACAGGGGCTTCACTGGGGAAGCAATACCATACCACGTGGGTTCATATTGGGGGATATATTGAGGAAAAAATGACATAATATATTGGGCATATATTAGGGGGTAAAGGGTTTTTATATTGGCATGTATAAGAAACGGAGATCAAAGTTAATGAAAAAATATAGAGGGGTGTAAAAAATGTTAATGAAAAAATGGATACATACAATATCTAGTGAAAGGAGGGGTTTTTTAAATTGGGAAGGTGTATTGGGTTTGTATTCGTAGGGGATTAAATAATGTCATTTTTAGAGGTATTTTCCAATATGTAGTCAAATTAGGGGCATTGTTTAGTATTCCATGAACACACGTGATATGTCAGAAGTTCATTGAGTCAATCCCCAGTGGAACCATTCACCTTCGCAGAACTCATGTTTGGAAATTTCCTCCTAGAAAAGGCATTGGAGTGTTATCCTGTATGGCGAGCTCCAACCTCATCAGACACGCAGTTCGGACTCCTTCCTTGCCCAACTGATAGTAATGAAACTTGTACAATTTATTTCTTCGATAGTAGTAGTAGCAGCAATAGTAGCAGCAGTAGTACTAGCATACCAAACGGTCTGTGTATAGATGAGTTGTGGGACGTGAGTCCTGACGAATCAAAAACACATGATGGCTCAAGGACCGAGTGTACCTCAGTCATCCAAAACAACAAACAATGCATGATTTCGAGCTGTGCGAAGTTCGAAGGCACAAACAACGATGTTGAGCATGAAGCACTCATGTTGAACACACGAAGGACCAACACTATGAACGAACGAAGCAACCTGGGAACTTATCATAATCCGAAGGTAGCTAGTCTCGGTACAAGCTATACACAGTGGCAATGACAAAACTTTGATCGCTTGACCAAACAATACCGGGATGGGTCTACACAAGTAGATGATGACCTAAGTACACACTACATGCAAGCAATCCAACTCGGGATTCCAAGTATAGGAGGAGACAAGCCATTGTAGCAAAGAACAGGTAACACATACATGTTGTTTGCACTCCTTTCACCGAAAAGTTGACTAAAATTTTTAAGTGTTTAGATTACTTGCAAAGTTTGTCATCATAATTGGTTTTCTAATTTAAATCTTGCATGTAAGAAATCTGGGAAAATCCGCTTACGCATTGACTTCAGAAACTTGAACCCCTCCTGGAATAAAAACAACTACCATGTGCCATCGTCCGAGCCCATGTTGCACACAGTGACTGAAACATTGGTGTTTTCCTCACTTGGTAGAATGCCACCAAGTTCCGGTAGCGGAGCCCAGTGGACTTGCATTGGTCTATGAGAGGCTTGGACCACACACGTATCATTTGCAATGACTGGGCAGGAGGATTGACAACCTTCCTACCAATGGCCAAGATCTCAAACATTATTTTTAGTAGGTCGGGCCGCGCTCGTGCCATGTATATAGCCTACTTGTTGCTTGTTGGTTCATTTGGTTTGTTTTGCTTAATATCTTTGTTTTTGCTTTGTTTTATTTTGCTTACTATTTTTGTTTACGTTCGTTTTTTTGTTGATGTATTACTTTTTTTGCCCAGAAATGAGTACTGCCAACTACTATGTCCTGGATTTTGAATAGAGTATGTGGCTAAAATTTGAGGAAACTCGTGACACTGCAACACTTGGCCAATCTTGTGTCTGCCTTCTCTGTGCTTGGTTGTAACTTTTGGCCAATGAAGTCCTGACAGAAAATACAAACCATTTGCAAGGGAATTTTCTGTCCAACTGTGAATCTGTGTCCACACTAGGAAGCCCCATGTCTGTACTCAGCCTTCTACTCTGTGTGTTTAAGTTAATCCAACTACTAGAAATGGAGAAGGGGAAAATCTAAACGAGCAAACCTATGTCAGAGATCTTACATGCTTCTCTAAAGGAACAACCTCTTTTTCTCTCAATAAGTTGGGATCCCTCTCCGCCCCAAAAATAAATAAGTGCCTATGCACAATCCTCTTAAAAAATACAAAGGCAAAAGAAGAGAAAGGCTTCCTATGCAGAGAGGTGAAGCATGAAACTCCACTGAGGCACTGACTAGGCTTGCTGGCACTGGAGCAATGTGTGTATTCCTGCGTGACTCTACCGGGTACTGTCTAGGCCTGCTGGCAGCATAGCAACACCAGAGATGAACTACCCTTCCCAGATTCGAAACACTGAGATCTAGGTTGAACTTTTGATTTTGTTCGACTGAGTTGGCAAAAGGTAAAACATCTATGTCCATGGGGTAAGTGGGGAAACTGAAGTAACATGCACAACGATTCAATACTCCCCAAAAGACCAAGGTTCTGTGCTAGCGATAAACCAAAACAGAGAAGTTGGAGTTCTACCAGTGTGTCTCCAAGTGTTGTATTGGCTAGAACCACCCTCCAAAAATTTGGCCTGCACCAATTTCAAAGCCTCCCTTGAAGATTTCACTTGATGATTGCACACACTCAGGTTCACTCCATGAGCTCACGTGAGTCTTTACATCTGCCTTGCTTGTTCATTGCATTCAAGTCTCTGCATGCTGATGTCTAAGTCATACTTGCGACCATGTTTTGGTTATGCTTAAAGTCTTCGCTTCGTATGTGTTTGTTGTATTCACTATGAAAGCATATGTCACACTCACACACAGTCACATTCACTGTTGCGCAAGCATCGTCTCGATTAATGAATGAGTAATCATGACTGTTGTGGTTGTTTCTCACACCGTCGGTCAATATTGTTGAACATATGTGTCTGGATAATTTGGTCGTTTCATCATTAAGTCATGGGAGTGTGTGTCATTTGATCACCTATGCATCTTTCAATTGTTCACACAATTAGCCATTTTTGTTGAAAGTTCTAATGACCTAACTCCCCTCTGACAGCTGAACCATCACCCTGCCATCGACTCAATCCACTATCAACCAGAACAACGTAGAAGCATAAAGATAGTCTTTTCACGCTATGCTGCCCGCAAGAAATCCAATTAATTGTCATGTTGGTCACCCTAAAAAATTGTGCAGAGGCCACTGACCTCACTCACTCAACTGAATAAGGAAATTACGCAGACAGGCCGAATAAATACCAAGTGCCCGTACCTGTCTCCCACAGAAAATTGCGTAGTTTTCCCAGTCAATCATCTCAACAGTCGACCAACTGTTCATCTCGGAAATTGCACAGTGTTCATGAGCAGGCCTTTCGTTGCCCATTAGTCAAGTCAGTTCAGAAATTGAGCAGAGCTGATCAACAGGCCAGCCTCCCGGCCGCAGTGTAGTTTTCCTTACTAGCATCACCTAGCAGTAGACTGCTAGTTCCCTCTGGGAATTGTGCAGTTTTGGTTGCCAGTCTCCCAGGAAGTTCCCCAGAAAAACTATGCAATCCCTCCCTGCTGACCCTTCATGCAGCCCGACCTGTTCCTCTGGAAAATTGTGCAAATCTGGTTGTCCGGCCCCGCTACCCGTTCGTTCTGAAAAATGCGCAGAGCATGCCTTCCTTGCCTTCCAGTGGCCCAGACTGTTCCTCCCAAAATTTGCGCAATTTTGCCTCTCAATCTAGCCAAACCTCGCAGACAATCCCTGTCAACTCAGATTGACCATCTCCATCACCCAATGACTCTTGCGCAGTTTTCATCAATAGTGCCGAGAGCCATCATCCCGCATCACAACCTTGATACCTCTCCCCATCACCTGCATCCGAAATGATCATGTGTCATGGTAGACTAGGAGGTTTTGGATTCGATGTCGTCTCGCCATGAGTGACTGCAAGTATAGGTACACCAACGAACATGGTAAGACGACGAATGGGATGAACGAAGGGAGCACATGCAAAATGACAAGTTCACCAACAGATGAACGAATGAAGCATGCGAAGCAGACGAACGCGATGAACATGCACCTTTGCGAATAGATGAGCCTATCAAGACTTCTAGCATGCAAGCAAGGAACAACATGCTAAAGCTTCATCAAGCGTACCAAGGACCATCGAAAACTCTGCGCACTTTGCCATGCTGAGATGAAGCTATGATACACCATGAAGACATCCATCACCCAGCATCACTATAGTTCAATATGCACTCGAACAGCAACATGAACGTACCCGCATTGTCATGTTAAGTCATGTCGAGTCATGTCATGAGTCACGTTGCCCACATCTCCACTATGGGCTTGTTGTCAATCAATGTGATGTAACGTGGAAGTCCAAGAGACCCACTTGTTGAACAAAGAGTCATGTCAGTTGAAAAGTCATGGAAGTCAAATGGTCATGAGGGTAGTTGAACAACCAGAAGGGTCAGTTTCACCCTTAGCTATAAATACCCCCTCATTTGTACATGTAAAGGACTTTTTCACCTCAACTCCTCCCACATAGCCAAGAGAGTCTTTAATATTTTCTTTGAAGAGTAAGTAGTGGCTCCAATGCCCCGTTGATGGGGTTAATGATGTATGGTGTAACGATGTGTCTTGGAACTTTCTCTTAATTCATAATGAAGCCTGTTAACAGGCCAACACGTTTTCACACATATATTGTATTTGTTGTAAGACTGATATTTAACACTTGTAATGCATGTTTCTTTAACCTGTGTTCTACATCTGAACCGATTCATTTGTTGTAATGCATAATCTATTAATGGAAATGTGTTGTATATGTTGTTAATGATGTTACGTTCGTGTCAACTGCTCTATCGGACATCAGACAGACCTTTCACATGAACCTTGTTATAACAACTGTTGCACTCGTTCGGACTGTTCCGTGAGTGCTGTACATGTTATATTACCTTATATGTTGTGGTTGCCGCATCCGAGTAGACTGCTCCATCGGAAGCTGTGTATGTCCTTTTGTGTTGTGTTTTCCTAGCCGAGATGGGACTGATCTCTTTCAACCTAGAACTCACCTTCACCTTCTTCCCCTCATAGTGAAAGAACCATTGACACTAGTACACTGACACTCACCAAGCACGCGAACCTCACTTCTCGAAGGCAAAGCGAACCACTCTCTTGTGCTGACAAGCAAGAGTTGAGGCAAATCCTTAAGACAATGGCAACCAGGCCATCATACCGGATGGGACTCCCACACCAAATGGTGTGAGGTCTAGTTGGGACTTCCTACCGAGGTGATCCCCTGAATATTGGCAGGTGCAGCACTGTCAATACGTAGCAAGCATTGCATGTTGGTTTTTTCATAGCTAACATCATCATATAATGTTCTCATTATGAATTAAATGCATTTAAATTAGACATGCATTAAGAATATATTTATTTTCTATATGGTTTTATTATTATTTGATGAAAACATGCGTGATCAAAGTATGCCCGAGACAAATGTTTCCAACAATTGTTTGTGATGTGTAGAATAAAAGATATGCAGTCCTTATGGATTGTTTGTGTTCTCATGATCTTCCCGTTCGAATACATTGTTCGTGCACTCCATGGAGAGCTCATGTCCTAGTTGGAGCCAGATGTTACCCACCACTAGTGGGTGAACCCATACGAGAATTTTTCTCCTAGATTTGTCTTCACTCGACAACCAACAACCCCTAACTGCCACCAAAGTAGTCAATGTTGTGTTAGATATCTCTGCTCCTTGAGCCAATCATATGTCCCCTTTCCCATCATGTCAAGATCGTATGTTTGAAGGTGGGCCATCCAAAAGGTATGTCTTTCATTACGCAATCAAGTGCGTATGCTTGTTTTTCTTGGGCACATTTGGGTATATATTATTGGGTGACTTGGAATGAAGAAGGGTTTTGACTGTAGTCTTGTCCCCTTACCTTAACTAGGGGGTTAATCATTATTCCTAGTCCAATGGGATATCCCCTACTGGATTATAGTTTTAGGGTGGGCACTACTTGGGAAACCTTGATTTTGGTAGCATGGTCCCATTTTTTTGTTCCATATTTTTCACTCCCCTCCACATATTACATGCCATATTTCATCATCCTCCCTCTCCAAGATCAACATGACCATTGGGTCCACAAGGCTCTAGTACTCCCCCTCCTCTTGTCTACAGGTCTAGGTTAGGCCTGAAAAGTAGCCCTAGAGGTTGATGCAGCTAAAAATAAAGATAAAAGCATCAAGGCCAATAGAAAAGGAAATAATACCACAAAATGCAAAAGATGATCAAGTCAATAAAAATAAGCATGTGGGAAAAATCCAAACATTAACCCTGCCCCTTATCATTATGACCATCACTCTAGTTCCTAAGGCCCTTATGAGTGCCCCCTACATCATTAGGGAACCCATGTATGTCCCAACCCTGATGGGAAATGAACTACCCCATCTTAAGGGAGTAATCACTATTATATCATACACATCATGTTCTCATCCCTTGAAGCCCTATTATACGGAATTTATACCTACGGATAAGTATATCTTCCCTAAGTGGGTAGTTACACTTAGAACAACTGAAGTAAATATGTTTAACCTTTTCCTACAATAAACAAATAAGATAAAAGAACCTACTTGTGATCCTTCCCTTCCTTTGATCTTCTTTAAGTTGCTCTTGTCACTCCCGCTCAAACTAAATTCGCTCAATTGGTACCTGCCAACATAAACAGAAGATGACAACAATCAAAGCATATGATCTATTTATTGTAAACAAATGGAATTGACAACATTTGAACATACATTCATCATAGATATAGACAAAAGTATTGGAAAAATAACAAACAACTTTATTGATTAATATAAAGAGAATTTACACCCAATGTGGTTCGATCTCATGTCACTCATCCAGCTTAATCCAAACCCTCATCACACCAATAGAAACATCAATCCAGCAACATAACATTACTTTGACAATGATTGCAAGTCTCTAAACCAACAATATTTCTCTATAATATTCAAGCCCCCTTTGACTCTATAATGGGAGGCCAATTTATAGATGAATGCAAGTAGTTTTGTCATTAATATGGCATTGAATGGTTTTCCATAATTGGATGGTTAGTTTCCATGTTCAAAGGGATGAGAGGGTAGAGGATTAGATGATCCAAGGCTATCCTAAGTCGAGCTCATCTTGATAGGATAGGAGCTGGATTCTTTCTAGAAGGCACTAAAAAGGAGGAATATACTCAGGATCCAATGAACATTTCGAGGATTCTCGCCCAGTGTAGGCTTGAGTGGGCTTAGGTTCTCTGCAATGCAAACTTGAATGGGGCTACCTGCTTTACAGAGAACTTACCCCTAACCAGGGGTGCGCTGGTGACTCAAGGAAGCACTTCAGCAAGGTTTGAAGTCAAGAAACTCTCATGGATGAAAGCACTTAATGAGGTGGCATGTCTAGGGCATGTAGCAACTGAATTAGGGTTTGATAGACCCTGTTTACACTGATCTGATTGTTGGGAGTGATGTGCCCAAATGATCTATAACTGCTGCCCCCTAAAGCATGAAGTCAAAAATGATAATGTTGAGTGATATGCTTTATGATGTGATGATGAGGATATGAAGCGGACGGTGGCCTGCATCAATTACAATAAATTATATCATGATACCTTTAAATTTTTCATGAGCTGCTGAGGGAAGACATACCCATGCTTAGCATATAAAATTTTCATTACATGTACATAAATCATATAGTTGTCTATAGATATAGACCCATGATAAGATGACCATCTATGTAAATCCATCGTACAAATGATTTAGTACTCTCCTAAAATCGCAACCCGGATGGATGAAACTAGATCTGAGGTCTTCTATCTCGTCCAATCATTTGCTCAAGTACGAGTCTAACCATGTGAAAATGTGATCTGAAGTCGAACATGGGAAGACACCATTTGATTACTAGCCAATGATGTAAGTTGTTAACAGACGCGAGACAAATCACCAATAATGATAATTATTCTCAAGGTACTACGGTACATTCTGCATGGTGTGAATAGATGTTTTGATGTCGAACACCATACAAAGTCTTTCGGTCGAAGGCCTGTGATGTCAACCTGTCACCATAAGTGAGAAACTTGCCATTGATGTATGCAAGCCTCAAGGTACTGGAAGGGTGTTTCTAAGTCAACTTCCTAGATAATGTACTGATGTCGACAAGAAGCGACTTGTCATAGGAGGGCCTTGATGTATCCCCCATCAATGACACAAAACGAGTGTAATGATTTTGAAGACAAAATGTGACTAATGACACAATGTTCAAGAATGACGATCATGAAAATGAAGGTTTATGAGTATTGCAAAGAATGAGGTTTACTAAGTGACTTCTCTTGAACATGTTGGTGACACTGAATAAATTGGCAGCATTGCCCAAAACCAAAGTGATGGATGGTGTGATAGACCATAGGTATGATCACCATCAAACAGATAACCCAACCCAAATAGTCACAAAGATGAAGTGAAAGTGTCATGTTCAAGAGCGACTTGCTACCATAAAGTGATTTATCCCTTTTCCCATTTTCCCCAGTCATTGCTGACCAATACCTCTTTATTTGTTAACAAGCTTGAGGAGGGTAACATATGCTCGATGTATAATTCTACTCTTCGGGTGAATCCATCATTATGTGATGTTTTAACGAGTCTAGCGAAAGTGAAACTCGATCTTGTCATGATGGACAAGTTTGTCGTTATTTGATGCTTTAACGAGTTTAACGACAACGAGAACTCGGTCATTTTCATGTTTACATAGTTTGAAAAGGGACAAAAAGAAAACTCCACGAGTTCTTTTTCGTAAATTTGTCTCAAAAGTCCGAAAAAAACGTAAAATAATACAAGAGAGAACCTATTGACCATGTTTGATAAACATATTCCTTTTTTATAAGTAATCTATATCAGTCTAGAAAAGGGTTAAACTTATACTAAGTAGATGTCGTTTCCAATCCGTTTACGAGCTGAAAAGGACAAGCGCCCAACAATCTTTTCATATTTTGAGAGTCTAAAAATAGCTGAAAGAGGACTCTAGGGGTTCCTTTTTTAATGTTTAACAGAACTCGAAAAAGAGATAAAAGTATGCTTTGTGGTCAAAAGTACATTTTACGATCATGCACGTCAAATTCACTATATCAACTGTAAACCTGCTCAAAGAACCACCAAACAGATTAAACATACCTATTTCATTGGTAAAAATAGGTAAAACTATAGTTTATTCATTTAACGAACATGAAATAAACATAAAACAAGAATTTACCAAGTCATTTTACCATTTGACATTTACCATTTAGTTTCTTGCTATGAACCAGTTTTTTACCTCAAACTTCAGTAGCTGATTGTGGGAGATATTTTGGGATCTACCTCTTCTCTTTCATTTAAGGTCATTATTTTTCAATTTCAGGAAAACGTTTTAGGGTTTTGGGGTCCCTAGGGTAAATATATCACACCCTAGGATCAGCACACCCTTATGCATTGAAAATTGTGCTACAAAGCAGTCAAACAAAAGGGAAATTGCTCTGCATCGCACTGTCTACATATTAGGGGTGTGTTGGGCGTAGTTTAGGAATTTGATTCATCATTTCTACCCAAAATCTCTTCAATTTTTTGCATGAAATGGATCCTAACTAAGCCTATGGTGTGATTTCAGACTTTGATCGGATCAAAATGGTTATAACATGTCGTGAAATAGAACATGAAGAATAGGATATGGTTGCCCTAAATGATCCTGGTACTGTTGAGGCCCTCAGATTGTGGGTTACTCAAATATTTCAGGTTATCCGAGATGAGGCAATAGTTATAACTGCTACAATTCTTGGTTCATTCATGGGATCCAACGAAACAAGTTTTTCACATAGGGGACAAAGTGCTCCCTATATTGATCGATAATATTTATTTTCTTACAGGATTGTGAAGATGTGGTGACCCCATTTCTCTTTCAAGTTCTACCCATGGGGGTCAATCAGTGAGGGATTACATTCGATAATTTTGTCAGCTGGGTACACAGCCTAGCAAAGATGGAAAGATAAACATCAGGGATGTTCATGATTTACCCTTGCAAACAATCCTCTTTACTTTTGCAAAGTTGGTGGGTAACATGACACTTCATGTCGCGAATAAATCATACATGCAGTATGTGCTCGAGTGTCTCGAGCCAACTATGTTCAACTAGTGTGAGGCAGTACTCTCTTTGATGAAAGAGCAACTGACTAAAGTAAAAAGCGGTAAGACAAAAAAATTTAGATATGGATCAATCTTGATCACTTTTACTTTGGAAATAATTCCATTGATGCAACCTCAGCATGTGACACTGAGTTTAGTTGGTCCTAGAGATCCACGGATGCAAAGATGGGTAGAGTTGACGGCTAGACATGCTGGTCAGTCATTAATCTCATTTTCTACCGCATTCTTCAGTTGGCTCTGTCGACAACATATTGTCATAAAGGAGAATCCATTTTCAAGGATGGATTTCTGTGGAGATCTAGATTTGAGATTACTAGTGGGTGCTCAATGGGGTGCTATAGGTAAATTGTTTTGACCATGTATTTTTTATTTTTTGAATTTTTACATGTTTTTTTGTTTTTTGATGTTTCCAAGACTAAACTAAAAATGTTCTCATATATACAGATGTTGGCATTGTTCGACCAATGGGTCATCAGCAGGAGGCGGGTGAGCCAACAGGGAGAAATGTCGGAAGAGCAGTTCTCTAGGATTTAGATCTGATTGAGACATTGGCGGAGTTGCAGCATCATATAAAGGGGTTAACCCTCGGTATACTGGATGTTTAGATTGAGAAGTTACCAATGAGACTACAATGCCATACTATTGGTGTACCTAGCCATTGGATGAGGCTATTGCGCATGATAGCTCAGACAGTGACCTGTTATCATAAGCATCATTAGATCTACTTAAGATGATTTACTGTATGCATTTTGAGGTTTTGAGGTCAGATGACCAACATGTCTTGGACACAATTATTTGTAAAAACTTTGAACATCTATCTATTTTACTTTCAGTGTTTTTGTATGGTTATGTGTAATCCTATTCAACTGTTGATGTGAATTGAAAATTTACTCTTTACATATGTCGTAAATGTCTATTTAACATGTAATTAGCTAAAGAATCAGTGAATGTGTTGATATTGAATGTAATCAAAAATTCATTCCAAGAGACGAACTCTAAGGAATATACGATGAATAGTTGAATTTCAGACGGTATAAACATTCATAAGTTGTAGTACGACAAGTTGTGAGTCTAGCCTAATGATGATTCGGTGAATGCCAAGTGAAATGGCTTCAGAGAGGAGTTCGATCAATGTGCTATACTCAATGATATTGTTCGTAGAACAACCGATACAAATTCTTTGAAAACTCACCAACTCGCTACTTGGAGCGAATATGGCCCATGTTGTAGGGGATAGGTTCTGTGTACTACGACTAGCACCATCTGCATAACCAACAAATGGTTCCAAATATTCTGACATCTGCAACAAATGCAAAGCGGATTACTAACCACATAAAAACTCTAAAAGTCACATTGTGACACACACACAATCAAAGCATGTATACAGTGTTTTTACTACGCACAATCAAGCATAGTAACGTTTAAGATACAACCTATTTCAAAGTTGCGACAATGGAATTCCAGTATAATCAACCAACTCGTAAGTTCCTTTTGCCATAACACGCTTGACAATATAGGGGCCCATCCATAGCGGTTCAAATTTTCTTGTTCCTAATTTATCGGCT
This sequence comes from Pinus taeda, assembly GCA_000404065.3. Taxonomy (NCBI): domain Eukaryota; kingdom Viridiplantae; phylum Streptophyta; class Pinopsida; order Pinales; family Pinaceae; genus Pinus; species Pinus taeda. Next base: position 543,160 of record APFE030223891.1, on the reverse strand, counting down.
TCTTGATCATAAAGCAAGACCAAGTCTCCTTCTGAGAATATGCGAGGTTTGACATTGCGGTCATATTGTGCCTTAATTTGTTTCTTATGTGCTTCGTTGACCAATGCGTCTTCGCGACGTGTTTCATCTAGATGGATGAGTTCTAAGAAACATGCTTCCTCATCAGAAGTGTCAAGTAACAAGTCAATTGCGAGTTTTTGTGATGAAATCTCACATTGTATTGGCAAGATTACTTCAAGACCATACACCAATTGGAAAGGTGTGAATCCAATTGTGTTTCTTACCGAGGTTCAATAAGCCCACAAAGCTAAGTACAGGATCAAATGTCAAGTTCATTTATGAACTCCTATCATTCGTTGAAGCATTCACTTAAGGACTTTGTTGATGGCTTCAACTTGTCCATTAGCCTGTGGATAATAAGGAGTAGAACTATCATGTGAGAGTCCTAATTTGGCAATTAATTTAGTCATCATGTGATTGTGAAAATGTGAACCATGATCTGTAACTATAGCTTGTGGTACACCAAACCGTGCAACTACATGGTTGAAGAAAAAAAGTGCAGCTATCTCACCACTATTGTTTAATGTAGGCATCGTCTCGACCCGTTTCATAAAATAGTCAATGACTACAATAATATACCCATGCCCCCTGCCCAAATGAGGGATACATGTCATGAAATCAATGCCCCATTTTGCAAATGGTCCAACAACGAAAACAGGATGTAGTGGTGCAGGTGGTAATCGAGTTTTACGGTCAAAAATATGGCATGCATGACAACTTATAACAACAGTAATGCAATTGTTAAATATGGTAGGTTGGAAGTAACCAACGCGAAAAATTTTCTGTGCAGTTGCATAACCAGATAAATGTCCACCACAAGAACCAAAATGGCAATCATTTAGAACTTTCTCAGCTTCCTCATGTGTGAGGCACCTACGCAAAATTGTATCGATACCGTGACGGTAAAAGGTGTCGCCAATTATCAGATAATCTTTGGTTTCATATCGAATACGTCATTGTTACAAGCAAGAGGTATCAGACCGGAAAGTTTGGGTTTGGAGATAGATCAATATATCTCCATACCAAGGGTCAGATGACGAGATCAGAAATAGAGGCTCATCCGGAATTGATGGTTCAATTGTTGAGTCGATGGCGATAAAAGGAAGGTTGCAAAGAAGCTCGACAAAAACTAGAGATTTCTTTGACTTGGATTTGATGAATTCGAAATCAAATTCCTGCAAAATGATGATCCATTCTGAATATTCCCCCCACCAGCAATTGACGTGACAAAATGTATGTCATAGGGTTGTAATCCAAAATGACAGTGGCCTTTTGGAGCAGGACATAATGGTGAAATCTTTGTATAACTTGAACGGAAGCCAAAGCTAGCTTCTCCACGTAAGAATACTTAACTTTTATATCATTGAGATTACGACTCAAATAATAAATCGGATGTTCAATTCCATCTTCTTCTTGGACTAAAACCATAGCAATGGTTGTATCTGCAATGGAAAGATACAGAAAATAGTCATTCAGATAATTAGGGGAGTACATTAATGACGCTCGGATCAGGGTATCTTTGAGAGCATCAAAGGAAGCTTGCGCAACCTGGTCCCAATGGAAGGGAATTCCCTTTTTCAAAATATCAGTAAATTCCCTAGCCATTTCGGCATAGTTGGGAATGAATCTCCTTAGAAAGTTAGCCTTCTCTTGGAGTCTCTGTAACTGAAGTAAATTGGAAGGTGGAGGTAGATCAAGAATTGCCTTAACCTTCAAGGGGTCGAGTCGAATTCCTTCTTTGGACACTACGAAACCAAGCAAAAGACCTGAACCAACATAAAACACAGATTTATGTGGATTGAGTGGAATTTTGTAGTGTCGACATCGAAAAAGATGGCTCTCAAATTTCGCGAGTGATCAACCTGTTTCCGTGAATGAGTAGGTAAGTCATCTAGATAAGGTTGAACGATGTGTTTGATGTCATGGAAGGCATAATTCATTGCCCTCTGAAAAGTTTCCCTAATGTTCTTCAAACCAAAAGGGAGTTTCCTATATGTGAATGTGCCCTAGGGACAAATAAAGACAGTTTTAGATTGGTCTTCTGGGCGAATATTGATCTGATTATAGCCAGAAAAAGCCATCCATAAATGAAAATATTTCACATACGGCACATTCATCAATTATCTGGTTGATAAACGGGGTGGGATAATTGTCTTTTAGACAAGCATGATTAACATCCCTATAATCAACATACACTCATATCGTTCCTTGTTTCTTCATGACAGGAACAATATTGGAAACCCAATCGGTAAGAGGAACAAGGTATATGAAACCAGCATGCAAAAGTTTTTCAACTTCTGCTTTTATGGCAACGACCTTCTTCGGATGAATAGGACAGAGGCATTGTCGTATCGTCTTTACATCAAGATACATTTTAATCTTGTTTTCAACTATACTAGAATCAATACCTGGCATTTCCTCATATGGCCAAGCAAATATATCGTGGAATTCACGAAAACAAGCACGGTAAGTTTCAAGTTCCAATGGAGAACACGTTTGCCAACATGGATGCTTTATACAATTCCAGGTTTGGTCGAAATATCGATAAAAATGGTTTCTTCGATATTCGATAAGTTTCGTTCGGAATCAACTGTGTATATAAATACATAATTTGAAAGGAAATGAAAGATTTAAGGGTGATTTAGTTCATTTGGAATATCTTCTATGTGATCTAGAAGATGGGATTGATGATGATAATATGCCCATGGATCTTCTTCTGTCGTCATTGATTGGATAATTCCTTCATCAGTAGAAAATGTACATGAAAAAGGATCAAAGGAAGTACCATATTCTAACGAATGATCAACCCATAAAATCAGTGATGATGGATTCAGATTTGTTGCGCAAGCCAAAAAGATTGATTGCTATGTGAGCTCAATTGGGCTTAGCGGCATGGTTTCATTACGCATATCAATTGCAGAATTATTGGAAATATTCCATGACTCAGGTGAAGTGGAAAATATCATGTTACAGGTCTCAAATTTTGCAACTTCCGTCGTTTGTGATGGTGACGGTAGTGAAAAGGTGCCTATTAGGGAAGAACCTTTGAAGAGACATACTCTAATGTTCTAAAGAGATAGCAAAGGTTCGTGAACTGACGAAACACTTCTAGTTGCCTGTGAACTAGAGGCCAAGAAGGCGAGTTGATCAATAAATGTGATTCTACCTTTATGAGGGAAAGCGATCATATGAAAGTATGTCGAAAACACAACATCCATAGCGTAAACCCACTGTCTTCCTAGTAAAATATTGTAGTCAAGGGGTCCGTCAATGACTTCAACTTCAACAGTTACAGTTTTGTCCCCTAGTTCTATCTGCAGGTTACTTAAAATTCCACAAGGTGGATAAGTGTGACCGTCAAAATCTTTTAACGTTGTAGGTGATCGTGACAAAGGCGGTGAGCCATGTTTTTTCCAGCAATTTGTTGACATGATACAAGTAGATACACCTTCGCCAACAATGGTTCGGTGAGTGAGGTGATTCAAAGCATTTACTTGGATCAAGAATGTTAATTGTGCTGGTAATTGTGTCATATAACCCGTATGGTTGAAAACTACGAGATTGGAATCTGTTGGATCAATTCCACCAATTGTTGACAATAATGCATGCTTTTGGGGGGGACAATTTTGAAGCACCTCAAGCGTCGACATAGCAGAAGGTGACTGAGTCAAATCTTCTATTATGTTATAATTTTGCGTTGCTCGGGCTCGAGGGTCGAATGTAGATTTATGAACAACTCCCTTAGGAAATTTTATTGTTAACTCTGGTGCAATGGGTGGTGGAATGAAGTCAGATGAAGTCGAAGTTGAAGTATTGGGTTGATCTATAGCCTGGTTATTCGATGACGATGGTGGATTACCGTAATATTTACTTTGTGTAGCCACCAAAACATCAGTCTTAGGTTTAGTGGCAAATAGCATAAGCACTTGTGAAGTGGAAGCATGATCTGTAGCAACCAAATGAGTCTCTGGGTTTGGAAAAGGGTCTGCCGACACAGCAGATGTACTAGAAGTCTTGAGAAGTTTTGAGACATCAAAGCGGTGAGGACAGTCTCGCGTAAAGTGCTCCTCGTTACAAATTAAACATGGGTAACGAGGTTTCCTAACCGGAGAAGAGGAATCAGAGGATTTCTCTTAAGGGGGAGAATTTTGTTTCTTTTTGGTTTTCCCATTTTTCTTTCTTCTAGGTTGCTTTTCATTTTTACCTTTGTAAGATGACACGACATTTATTTCAGAAGCAAGTGTATTATTAAGTGTATTAGAGGTTTGATTTGAAATAACAAGTGTTTGACTAGATGGTCTACTTGTTGTTTGAGTGCTTGAAGAACCTATCACACCGTCACCGACATGAGACTCCTTATTGGATGGAGGTGGTGGAATAGTAAAAGTTGGTCTAGGTGTATTTGGAATCTTATCATAAAGCATACCAGACTGGGTGTAAATCAAGTCTAAGTATTGGGCATGAGCAATTACTTTCTCTTTAGTAACAACTCCTCCTTTAGCCACATCCTCGGTGATAGATAGCAACAAGGATTTAATAAACCACTCGGCTAAAAGCTGATCAGGAACAAAAGTTTTGACCATTCGATCACGACAACGCCACTCATGAATATGATAAAAAATGTGAGTAGAAGTGGTCTGTTTAAAGTTGGTCAACAGTTCCGTTCTAGTTTCATATCTGATGGGTAACTAGAAATGGGTTAAAAATGTAGTGGCTAAGGTTGTGAAGTTGTCAAATGAAGCTTGTGGTAATTCAATATATCAATTTGCAGCCAGACTAGTGAGCGTTCACTGGAAAAGCTGTAGTATTATTGAATCATTGTTTAGGGAGTTGGATGAACACCATAAATGAAAATTCATAACGTGATTGAACGGATCATCTCCAGGGTTTCCATTGAACTTAGGAATATCATAAGGCAATTTGTGTGGAATCACCGACCACCAAGCTGAATAAAGAATGGGATCATTGGTAAGCTGATTTAAATTCGGTAATTCAAGTGTTGCGACAAAAGGCAACTATCGATTTAGGTTGGGTTGAGCGTAACCAGGGTAAGATGGAATTTCCTGGTCAATAGGCCTTTGCATACCAACATAAGGAATCTATTGCTAGTAACCTTGATAGGGGTAGGTTTGTTGAGCATATCTAGTATAAGGTTGTTGTTGGGAACCAGGATAAATTTGTTGTTGACCAAAACCAACAGAGGCTTGTTGACTAAGTCCGGGATAATTTTGGTACTGTTGGAATTATTGTTGTTGGTATTGTGGCTTGAAAGTTATGGATAAATTGGACGAGTATAAGTCTGAGTCATCCTAGTTAATGGTAAACTAGCATGAGGTTGTTTGATTCCAGACACAAATGGTTGTTGTAAAATGGCCTGAGAAGACTGAGTCTGTAGACCTGAAACTTCAGGGTAGCTTGCAAAGGTTAAGATACAATTAACTAAGCTTGCACCTATGGTAAAGTCGTAACGACAGGCGTAGTAGATATGGATGTAACAGGTTGTATTGGTTGTGATGAATACACAAGCCTTGGTTGAACAAGCATTGTACGCTGCCATTGACAAACAATCATTCCAAAATAAGTTGGACCTAAAGATGACGATATACTTCAATATGGTGGCCCCCCGGAGTATGGAGAATAAGCAGATTGGGCATATTGTTCTCCATATGGAGGTAATCCAGAGTTAAGTGGATACATTGGATGGTAACCAGATGGACCAGCTTGATATTGACTTGATGGATCAAAATCTTCAGTGTTCGTAAGTGAAGAACAGGGGAAAATTCCTGTGGACGACATGGGTTAAGACCATGGACTAGAAGAAACACCGAAGTGAGTTCCAAATAATGATTGCTAACCCAGTGGGACGAACATACCACCATACAGATGTGACTTAGGTGTTGTGGTAAACATCGATGAAGTAGCGATAGTAGATGTTGTCGTAATTGTAACAGATGATACAGTCTAGGATGTTGTTTAAGCCATAGTCAAATGACCCAATAAATATCCTAATGAATCTACGGGAGTTTGAAAGTAAACAGGATCAAGAGGAGCAATATAAGTTAACTGAGGAAAAGAAGGATAAAGATAAAGCCCTGGTCCAACAAACCGGGTGGAAGGATTTCACTTTCAGGTCCGTAATAAATTTATGGTGTTTGACTTTGTGGTAAAGGAGAAGTCTCAACAGTTACAGATGTCTGAGGATAAACGGATTGATCATCTTCTGGTACGGGAACAAATTTTGGTTCTTCAACTTTGGGATCCAAGTGTTCTGGTAAAAGAACAACGAGTTCATGATGAATTTCTTGAACAACTTTTAGTTTAGAAGTAACTTCTTGTTGAACTATGATAGGTTCGGGATCAGCATCTGGTTGAACAAATTCAAGTTCAGAAGTAATTTCTTGTTGAACAACTTTGGGTTGAGGATCAACTTCTCGTTGGACAACTTTAGTTCCCATTTCACTAAGTTCACTTTCAGTGTCCTTGGGTAATTGTAAAGGTTCCACTTCAGTAGCAGATAAACTAGTAATAATAGGAATAACTGGAATTGCAGTACATACCGGTATAGGGGACTCTGGTAAATCAGATGAAGAACCAGAAGTTTGTGATGTACTGGACTCAGTTAAACAAGACCGCTTTCATCAACTAAGTGTAACTTCAAGCGGTAAAGGAGATTTGCTCGATGTCCTACTCGAATGACTGGGTAAAGGTTGATTTTCTTCCATGATTGTTGATTGATTTTATTATAAAAATAAATAAAAAAAGAGAGGGTAATCTAGGCAAAAGAATTACCAAGTAACTATGAACTACAATACACTGCCTCGGAGGAGCCAAGGACTTAACATACATGCAGGAAATCTCTTCAAATTTTGTTTTCGGTGTATCATAGTATACAAGGCAGCCAACTCGGTTACCTATGGATGGATAGCAACCTAATGTAGTCCTCCATATATAACCGAAAGTACGTGGAGGCCCAATCCGTGTTAGCGTTGTTTAATGTGAAATCGCACAGTGAGAGCATTCTCTTATACTTTTCATATTATAACACCATCCGATATACCTGAAAGTACGTGGACGAGCTACGATATACTTACGTACGTGGAATGAGGTATCACACTCGGAATGTATCGCATAGCATTAGCGTCAGCTGCTATGTTTAACGACACCATAACATGTCTCTAGTCTAGACCTCTAAATGTTATGCGTTAAGTTACAATGCTCCATTAGGTTAATTGAGATAAATTTTAGTTGATCTTGTTTAAAAGTTTGCCTTTTAGGTTCACCGCGTGATGTTTCTGAAACTCCTAGAATGAAACTAAGATGAGAAACATTCTTTTCATTTGATTTAAACAATGAAAATCATAACTGAAAGAGATAGAGCAATCAAAATCTCTTAAACAAAGAGCATATAGCACATCTAATGCAAATTTCCCTATACCATTCCTACAAGCACACACAAACTTCTAAATGCATTATGCATGTTTTTCTTTTCATTCCTTTAATGTTTAGATGAACATAAAGAAGCTAAATGCACAAACAATCAATCAATGCTTTTCACAAGAAACAAAGACTTTACAACGGTTTCTTTTTCAAAGAAGACTTTATGACAATTCTTTTTCATGAAAGTAAAGACTAATCAATGTAATCTAACTTTGGGATTGATTCAACAATGATAAAGAAAACATAAAGAAACATTGAACAAACAAAGCCAAAGTGGGCATGGAAAAGAAATGTTATTTGGACTTCAGAGATAGAGAAACATTGACCATTCAGCAAACAAGATGTGAAACAGTTTGGAAAAAATCAAGCAAGAAGATGGGCTTTTGGCTTGACAGGGACCAGCGCAGCCCTGAGTGGGAGACATTACATTACAGAGCATTGTCTATAGGCTAAGGCTGCTCTGCAGAGCACTGTGTCAAGAACAACAGTGTGTTGATGCCAGAGAGCACTATCAACACACACAAAAAGCACACATTTTGACCAAACAAGCTTCAAAATGAATGAATATAGGTAAATGAACTCAAGCAAAGTCTACTGGTGCTGCTAAGACAAGGGATAACTACTAGGAATGATGGTCGTTCTCCAGTATGGTTGCCAATTTTTTATACGAAATTTATACCTACGGATAAGTATATCTTCCCTAAGTGGGTAGTTACACTTAGAACAACTGAAGTAAAGATGTTTAACCTTTTCCTACAATAAACAAATAAGATAAAAGAACTTACTTGTGATCCTTTGCTTCCTTTGATATTCTTTGAGTTGCTCCCGTTGCTCCCACTCAAACTGAATTCGCTCAATTTGTACATGCACACATAAACCGAAGATGACAGCAATCAAAGCATATGATCTATTTATTGTAAACAAATGGAATCGACAACATTTGAACATACATTCATCATAGATATAGACAAAAGTATTGGAAAAGGAACAAACAACTTTATTGATTGATAGAAGGAGAAGTTACACCCAATGTGGTTTGATCTCATGTCACTCATCCAACTTAATCCAAACCCTCATCACATCAATAACAACATCAATCCATCAGCATAACATTACTTTGACAATGATTTCAAGTCTCTAAACTAACAATATTTCTCTATAATATTCAAGCCCCCTTTGGCTCTATGATGGGAGGCCAATTTATATATGAATGCAAGTGGTTTTGTAATTAATATGGCATTGAATGGTTTTCCATAATTGGATGATCAGTTTCCATGTTCAAAGTGATGAGAGGATAGAGGATTAGATGATCCAAGGCTATCCTAAGTCGAGCTCATCTTGATAGGTTAGGAGCTGGGTTCCTTCTAGAAGGGCTCTAGAAAGGAGGAATATACTCAGGATCTAATGAACATTTCGAGGATTCTCACCCAACGCAGGCTTGATTGGGCTTAAGTGATCTGCAACGCAACCTTGAATGGGGCTACCTGCTCTGCAAAGCACTTACCCATGTGCAGGGGTGCGCTAGTGACCCAAGGAAGCACATCAGCAGGGTTTGAAGTTAAGAAACTCTCATGGGATGAAAGCGCTCAATGAGGTGGCATGTCTAGGGCATGTAGCAATTGAATTAGGGCTTGATAGACCATGTTTACACTGATCTGATCATTGGAAGTGATGTGCCCAAATAGACCTGTAACAAGCCCCAAGCAGTATAATAAAAGAAAAATCAAGAAAAGGAAAAAGGAAAATGAATAAGGGGTGGAAAAACAAAGGTCAAGGTATCTCATGTACCATGATTTCTTCCTCTTGCATTCATACACCCAAATATGTGGACATCCCTCTTCATTACCACCCTTGTGCCCATGGTATTTGGCCTTGAGATCCCTGTGTCCCAATCCACCTAATCATTATCCACATGAAACCTACCACTTGAAGGATGTACCTTGGACATGTCCTTCCCTTTAGGGGCTGGGAACACCTAATAACATTGTTTACTAACCACTCCTACCTTAGGAGGCAACACCATTGCATGCTCAAAGCCCCAAATTTTGAAGGGAAATCCATTATGAAGTCTCATTTGTGACCTTGACTAACAATCTTGATTCACTCAGATGCACTGATGAATTATTGAACCTGAAGGTGAGAGATGCATTGGATCTTATACAAGATTGACAAGTGGTTTCATCTTGGGATTGACAACTTAATTGGGGTCCAAGCCCACCAAAGGATCATATTGAAACTCGTAGGGGATGCGTTCAGAGCCATAGGTTTCCATCATGTGGCAGAGCGTTATCTCATGCCATGGAAAACCATAACACCTTCAACGACTTGTTCATTGCCTCACATTATATGTGAGATGATGCACTTGGACCAAAAGTGTCCCCAATTGACTTAGTAGAATATGTAGGGCTTACAGTAGGGGTTCCTTTAAGTATACGAATTTTCACACCTTCGACTTGCTTTGATGCCTTCTATGAAGATTGAGGCTTGTGTGTCAGCTTGTTTTGACTGCCCCTTCTTGCCTTCAACACTTAAGATCTAATACCATGTTGAAAAATATAGGGCATTCAAAGTTAACAGTGTCTCTACTTGATAATTGCTTGTGATATGCTTTTACTTCTTAGCTTATGATCTTTTCTTTGTTAGCTTATTAGTGTGTTATTTTTATCAAGACAATTACCAAAATAAATAAAGACAAGTGACACAGTATGTAGGCTTCTCCAGCCAGGGCCAAAACTTCTCACCTCTTGAGAGGAAAACCTTATCGAAATTCTTCTTCTAGATCTTCAATTGATAAGTACCAAGGCCATGACACAAACCCTTGACTCTAGTATCCTCCCAAGAAACTTGTCACTAACCTTGATGCTCCGCCTCTTCCTTCCTTCACCTTTCTTCGAGATTTAACGCTGCTCCTTCTCGGGTTCTTCTGGAAAAGCTTGGTCTTTATCCTTTCTACTGCACCTTCACAACTTCCCTAAAGAATCTCAGTCTCTAGGTCTTTGAGAAACCCGGTCTCTACTTCGATTACCTAGAAGAGTCTTTCCTTTGCTGCCCCAGAGGATTATTTCCTCCGCTTATCACAGAATAAACTTATCTACTGCCTCCTTCATTGATCCAGAAGATCCCTTCTTTGCTGCCCCAGAGTATTCCTTTTTCACTACCCCAAAAGATCATTTTTCGTTGCCCTAGGAGATCCTTCTTCGCTGCCCTAGAATGGTGACTTTTGTAACCCTCGAGAAAACCCTTTCACTGCCTCTTCTTCGCTCTTCTTCTATACCTTACTTCGGACTTCTCTTAAGCCGAAATCAAATTGATTTTTTTTTATTTTTTTCTTTGAATGGAGGCTGAGTTCCTCTATTTATACATCTCTTCATTAGGTCTTTAGGCCAACTTCATAGCTAGAGGTAGGTTGGCTTGTTCTAGCAGCTTCTTCAACGTTTGTAGGTCGACTTGAAGAGGTTAGGTGACAATTTCTTTGGAGGATACTTTACATAGACAAGATGACATTTTACAAAGTGTAACATGACTTCATTTACATGACAATGACTCTTTACATTTTATGACTAGATGGAAAATAAATTCTAAATACTCTCAATTGGAGTCTTAACTCAAAAACAAAATCTCTTGCTCATGAAACCCATGAAGTCAATATCATAATTTTATTTTTCTTATTTACATCTCATTACATAAAATCGTAATTACATGTCATTATGAAGACCGAACCTAGTTATAGTTTTCAACACATTTGCCACATGATTCTTCGAGGAAAGCATCAATAGAGTCTCATGCATCTACTAGAGGGGGATGTTGAGTCATGGATCAAAGAGAATATCAAATGAATCAGGAGAGGTCCATCATGATCGTTGTATATATATGTTTATGTGCAAGTTTTTAAATGATATTTGAATATAATCATATGTACATGTATACATATGGAATTGATTTTTACCAATTTAGCTTTAAATTTATTTATAATAAATTTCATTTTTTTTAGGAGCATCTCAAACTAGGCCAAAAATACTATCTACTCAATCAATGGAGGGCCATTATTCACATCGTGGTATATGTGTGTGTGTGTCCAATTACTTAAATGATAAATAGGTAGAATTATATGTATGTACACATATATATTGAATTGATTTTCAATTTTTTTTAGAAGCTTCACTCACTATGTTGTCTCATAAGGGTGGTCAAATTTCTGCTGGTGGTTATCAATCTCAGGGTAGTCAACATTCTCTAATGGTCATCAATCTTAGGGTGGTCAACATTCTCCGGGTGGTCATCAATCTCAATCGAATCATCATAATTTTAGTAAACTATATTAAAAAAATATATATGTTAAAACAAATTTGTACATGTAAATGAATTGTATGTACATATGCGTGTACATGTCTATCTTTTTCACATGTTTTTATATGTTTGTAATTTTATATATTGATGTAGAGGGTGAAAATGTTGCTCCAAGAAGAGAGAAACGAAGTTGGACAATTCAAAAAGAGGGCCATACACCAACCACCACTTATCCATCTGATATTCCTGGTGAGCTTCCTTGGGAGACAAACCTCCAACAATGTACATTACAAAGGTGCAAAAGTCATTATTGAAAATTGATGAAATATCTTAGGAGTTTTCAGCTCCTTGCAGAGAGTCGAGAAAGCTTAGAAATAGTTGTGCACTCTCTAAGCTCATTTCTTCATATTTATGAGAAGCTTGGGTCAACCACAGATTACTTTATAGATATGATGAGGCATAGAAAGGAAGCAATAATGGGTCTTGATAAATGGGTTGAGGTTAGTACAAGAATTACAAAAGAAAATGCAAAATCTATGTTTAATTTCAAAGAAAGGTTGAAAATAAATATGCTCAAGGTGCAATATTTCAAGCGCCTTGATATAGCCAACCATTTGTATGATACGTTCTTTGCAGCGTATGGAAAGCTACCATGGAATGACGAGGTTCCAATTTATTTTGCAAAATTATTTTATACATAATTATTTTTGGGTATGAAACCTGATTATAATGACCTTCCATCTTAATATTATGGTACTGGGAGAGGTTAGTTATATGATCATAAGGGCACATTACGTGATATTGAATTGCCTCGCCCTCTGCCACCTTTGGTATGCCAATATCATTGTCTGGTAACTTTGCGGTTAGAGATGGATGCCACTTCTCAAATTAGTCGAGAAGGAAGGGATGCTATTATAGACAACATCTAGAATGCATTGACTATAATTGATATCGGTCTAAGTCAACAAAGAGCACAAGCTAATGCACATGCTAATTTTGTATATAAAACAAATGAGGAGATAGATAATATGAATATTGAGGAGCTTAAAGCATATACAAAGGGTTGTTGTAATGGTTGGCAAGACCTAATTGTTCATGAGGAAAAGGGTGTGGGATTGATATGTGTTATTGCTTAGGGTGGATATTTTAATGTAATTCGTAATGTATGTGTTAATGTTGATTCACATACATTTTTCTAATTTTTCAGATATAATCTAACACAAATGTATCATATGTTCACCATTTGCAATTAGCTCATTTTTTAAATGAAAATTTTGATAATTTCACAGTCCCAGGTTTAGGTCCCAATCAAGATATTTTGAGAGATGTTAGTTATTTTTTGAAGAGTTCATGTTAATACAATTATTATATTGGTATTGTGAGGACACATTTTTAAAATAGATAATTATGTATATATAATTAAATGTTAACAGATTTCGATTCTATCCGATGTTTTGGACATAGCGCCATCCTCTTCCTCCCTACTAAGAGATGTGTCAAATATTCGATTGTCACAAGTATTGAATATTTCACTCATGTTTTGTTATAAATTGAAGTGAAAGTTTCATTTAAAAATGAATTAGATTTACATCTTATAGTTTTTAAAATTTCGAATTTTAGGTTTTTAGAGACGATTTCCATTCGTTGGGGACTTTAGCGATGGAGTCGACAATGGGGATATGATCATCTAAACAATTTGAAATATTCGTGTAACATGTTTTTTTTAATATTGTGAGTTTATGCATTTTCATGTGCAATTTTAAATTTTTAGTATATACATGTGCATGTATTGTACAGGGGATCCAGGAGGGAGAAATGCAAAGGGAACACCACGAGGTATTGCATGGAATTCGAAACTTTAATCGGTTACACAGATTGAATCATCTAGATAATTTGAAAAAGTTGATTCTTGATTTTTTTAATATTCATCTAGTTTTTGCATTTTCATGTGCATTTTTAAATTTTTAATATATATAATGCACATGTACTGTAAATTTTATCCATGAGGGCGTAATGCATGGCGAACACCACGAGGGCACAATGGAGGGGGAACACCATGAGGTATTGCATGGAATTGGAAACTTTTTATAATTTTGTTTTGATGATTACATTCTCATTTAATTTTAAAACATTATAATTTAATTTTGAAGTACATAATCTTATGTATATATGCAATTACACGTGCATGGCAACCATGATTCAGATGAGAGAACGAGGAGTTTGATAGATCATATATTTCAACGAGATTTTCTAAATTAATGCAACTTTTAATTTGACAAATTTTTACTATATATTTACTTTTATAAGGATATAAATTTTTGACATAATTTTATAATGATATATTTTGCATAATCATTGTTATAATATTAGTAGATGATTCTTAGATTCTGTTTGAAGTTGTTTTGTCACTTGTTATTAGAAATGAATCTATTAAAACTGTAAATTACAAAACATGGTACATTTTACATTTGAATGAATCTTTTAATTCAATGTAGATGTATAAAACAATCATAAAAATTGCATTATAAAATATGGTATGTACATTTTGCATTCATGTATAGAAAGGATAATATGGATGTCGGTTGATAGTAAAAGTTTTTAATATAAAATTATTTGAATGCACAAATATACTAGATAAAATTGCATTATAAAACAAGACCTATAATTTGCATGATGCATGTATGGCTTGATGTTTTTGAAGATTTTACATATTTAAGTTCATGAATATGTAGCAATGAAAGTAAATTTGCATTTAGTTGGTACATTTTGCATGATCATTCTTATAATGTTAATAGATTATTCTTAGGTTTTGTTTAAGATTGTTTTGTTAACTGTTTTAAAATGAATATAGTAGAATTGCAAATTACAAAACATGGTACATTTTGCATTTGAATGAATCTTATAATTTGGTGTAGATGTCTAAAGCAATCATATACTAAAATTGTATTATAAAATATGGTATGTACATTTTGCATTCATGTATAGAAAGACTACTATGGATGTTGGTTCATAGTTAACCTTAATATAAAGTTGTTTGAATGCACAAACATACTAGATAAAATTGCATTATAAAACATGACCCACAATTTGCATGATGAATGCATGGTTTGATGTTTTTAAAGGTTTTACATATTTAAGTTCATGAATATGTAGCAATGAAAGTAAATTTGCCTTTAGTTCGTAGATTTTGTATTCAACCTTTCTTATAATGTTAGTAGTTGATTCTTAGGTTTTGTTTAGAGTTGTTTTGTCAAGTTATTTAAAATGAATCTATTAAAATTGCAAATTACAAAACATGGTACATTTTGCATTTCAATGAATATTTTAATTCGGTGTAGATGTCTAAAACAATCAGAACCTAAAATTGCATTATAAAATATGGTATGTACATTTTTCATTCATGTATAAAACGACTACTATGGATGTCGGTTGATAGTTAACTTTTAATATAAAGTTATTTGAATGCACAAACATACTAGATAAAATTGCATTATAAACATGGCCCACAATTTGCATGATGCATGCATGGTTTGATGCTTTTGAAGGTTTTTCATATTTAAGTTCATGAATATGTAGCAATGAAAGTAAATTTGCATTTAGTTGGTACATTTTGCATTCAATCATTCTTATAATGTTAGTAGGTGATTTTTAGGTTTTGTTTGAAGTTGTTTTGTCAAGCTATTTAAAATGAATCTATTAAAATTGCAAATTACAAAACATGGTACATTTTGCATTTGAATGAAACTTTTAATTCAGTGTAGATCTCTAAAACAATCATAACTTAAAATTGCATTATAAAATATGATATGTACATTTTGCATTCATGTATAGAAAGGCTACTATGGATGTTGGTTGATTGTTAACTTTTAATATAGAGTTGTTTGAATGCACAAACATACTAGATAAAATTGCATTATAAAACATGGCCCACAATTTGCATGATGCATGCATGGTTTGATGTTTTTAAAGGTTTTACATATTTAAGTTCATGAATATGTAGCAATGAAAGTAAATTTGCATTTAGTTGGTACATTTTGCATTCAATCAAATGTTAGTAGGTGATTCTTAGGTTTGGTTTAAAGTGTTTTGTCAAGTTATTTAAAATGAATCTATTAAAAGTGCAAATTACAAAACATGGTACATTTTGCATTTAAATGAATCTTTTAATTCGGTGTAGACATATAAAACAATCATAACTTAAAATTGCATTATAAAATATGATATGTGCATTTTTCTATGTGTAGAAATGTTACTATGGATGTCAGTTGATAGTTAATTTTTAATATAAAGTTATTTGAATGCACAAGCATACTAGATAAAATTGCATTATAAAACATGGCCCATAATTTGCATGATGCATACATGGTTTGATTATTTTGAAGGTTTTACATATTTAAGTTCATGAATATGTAGAAATGAAAGTAAATTTGCATTTAGCTGGTAAATTTTGCATTCAATGATTCCTATAGAGCTTTGGATTGTTACATTAATTTTCTGAATTATTTCAATGTTTTTAAATAGCAATTTTAAGATCTTAAAATGCGTGATGTAATTTCAAGGGTTACATCAATTAAATGTATGAGGTAACTTCACGGGTAACATAAAATTTATGAATTCTTAAATTTTTTAAATAGAAATTTCAAGATTTTTAAATGCATGATGTAACTTCAAGGGTTACAACAATTTTCTGAATTCTTGATCTTTTTAAATAGCAATTTCAAAAAAAATTGTAAATACATGAGGTTACTTTTTAAATATCATGTATCTATGTATCTATAGATATCCATATCATGGATGAGCATTTTCCACATGATTATTCGAGGCAAGCATCAATAGAGCCTCATGCATCTACTAAAGGAGGAGGTCGAGGTCATATATCAAAGAGAATATCAAAAGAATCGAGGGAGGTCTATCATGATCTTGGTATATATATATATATATGTTTATGTGAAAGTTTTTAAACGATATTTGAATATAATCATATTTACATGTATACGTATGAAATTGTTTTTTATCAATTTAACTTTAAATTAATATATAATAAATTTCATTTTTTTAGGAGCATCTCAAACTAGGTCGAAAAAACTATCTACTCAACCAATGGAGCTTCATCGTTCACATCATGGTGTATATATATATATATATATATATATGCATTTGCTTAAATGATAAATAGGTAGAATCATATGTATGTACACATATAATTGAATTGATTTTCTATTTTTTTTAGAAGCTTCGCTCACTATGTCGTCACATGAAGGCAGTCAACATTCTCTGGGTAGTCATTAATCTCAAAGTGGTCAACATTCTCCAAGTGGTCATTAATCTCAATCAGATCATCATAATTTTGGTAATTTATATAATTTTGTTTTTATGTTAAAACAAATTCATACATGTAATTGAATTGTATGTACATATGCGTGTACATGTCTATCTTACATGTGTATGAATACATTTGTTCACATGTGTTTATATTTATGTAATTTTATATATTGATGCAGAGGCTAAAAATGTTGCTCGAAGTAGAGGTAAGCGAAGCCAGAAAATTCAAGAAGTCCATACACCAATTACCACCTATTAATCTGATATTCCCGATGAGCTTCCTTAGGAGACAAACCTCCAACAATGCACATTATAAAGGTGAAAAAGTCATTATTCAAAATTGAGGAAATATATTGGGAGTTTGGATCTTCCTGCAGAGAGTCAAGAAAGCTTAGAAATAGTTGTGCACTCTCTTAGCTCATTTCTTGATATTTACAAGCTTGGGCTAACCATAGATTGCTTTATATATATGATGAGACATAGAAAATAAGCAGTAATGTAACACCTTCCTCCCACATCTACCCAAGCAATTGGCCAACCATGGTAAACATGCGACGAGAGGCCACTATAATATGATTCGACTCCCTAGGTAACCTTAAGGAAATGGAATCGACAAAACATTACACACAGTCATAAAACATCATCAACAAAACCCTCATAAGACATGTCAGGCACTCAGACAACCCGTCCCTAGGTCCTACTGTTGTTTTGGACCTTTTAGGCCATAGTCTCTCTCATGCTATGGGAAAGGGAGCGACCGGAAACCCAAATTCACTCTCATAGGCTTGTCTACCAGCGACTTTGGACCAAAATTTCTAGTTTTGTGCCAGCGACCTCGATATTTAAGCCACTTTTCTAGGCCTAGAGCCCAGGCCACTACCCAGAATGGAATAAATGCTTAGAATCATGAAAATTACATGGAAACAGTGATGCAAAAGCAATGAGATGATCAAGACCTTATCCAAACCGCTACTAACCATGACAGGCATTTCATCAAACATTTAGTAAATATGCAACCTACATGTGTAAATAACTGATCTTAGCATAGGGGTCTTAAACTTATTTGAGATTCGCTATGAAGCATTGCCTCCTTATCACATTAGCTGTCATTTCATCCATTAGGTCATAGATACATTAATCATTCAATAATAAGTAAGAACGTGATGAGAGCCATACATAGTTGTTGTCATAGAATACATACATAACCAACATAATAGGGACAAAAATACCAATAAAATCACAGCCATATACACCATATATAATCAATCGCAATACTCATAGAAATACTAGGAGATATCACCTTTCATTAATGATGCAAAATCTAAACCCGGGATGGGACTTCCATGTTCCACCCGACCGTAGAATGGTTGAGCCAAATATCTCTTCACTCATTCACCCCATGCCATATTCCAAGCATGAATGCGAAATCTCATAGAACAAATCAATCAAAACTCATCTAGGGCTTCCAGAGGCCATCCACCTCAACCCATCAAACAATGATTCCACCTCACGATCAGACATCATAAAAACAACATCAAACCAGTCTCTATCTCAGCCTTCTAGGGCTCCAGAGTGTTTGTTCCACCTTGGCTCCCAGGTCTAGTAACTGCACCCACAGTTTTTACCAAGCTCCAGAGCGTTTGTCCAACCAAGGCTTCCAGGAACTGATAGCTCAACCCAAGCTAAGGAAACATGAGAACTAACCAGAAAACAAAGCAAATAACCCACAAAACCATGGCTATCTAGAAAATGGCAAGGTTAGGAAAATCCATTGCCAATCCAATAGCAATCCTCTATGCCATTCACAGGTCATGACCAAGAAACCACATGCATGTGACATGCATGCCAAAACTAGTGAAGAAATCATACATGCAACTCCGTACCTGCAAGAAAATCCGATGTAGTTCTTGATCTTAATGCCCTCTTGTGCTTTGTTATTCTTCCTTTGCCTTCTTTCTCCAAAATCCAAGTATGTCACACCCTCCAAGAGTGCTCCAAGAAAACTCCAAGTATCCAAGAGTATGAGAGAGAGAGAGAATAATGAAAGAACTCCAAAACTGAACTTCCCATTGATCCTCAACAGCTTTTTTATTAATGACACCTCTATTTTCTTCATTTTCCATTATTTTCCTCCTCACATGTAATTTGTGACATTTAACCTTCCTTTTCTCATAATTTCTATTATTTTCATAAATAAAATAACAATAAATGTCTCATGCCTCTCCCAAGCCTTTTACATTTCCTTTGCCAATTTCCTTAGTCATAATAAACTGAATCAACACCCATTAGGATGTTTCCCCCACCATTCAGCTTCGAATACGTGTCCCATCACCATGGCCTTATATATTTTTACATGATTTTTTTACTAGGGCTATTACAAAACCCTCCCCCTCAGGGGAACAACATCCTCAGTGTTCAATGACACCTATAACCAACAAGACTGTTGAAAATAAAACATACTGCCCATGGAGCTTTATAACACAGCTCGTTGCAGTATTTAGAATGACCATCTGCTAAAACATGACAAACATATCGTTTACTGGAGCTTAATAACACAGGTCATTACATTATTTACAATAACCACATATACACACACATTTGCTTCAACCAGCAAATAACCATACTATCTATGGAGCTTTATAAATTCAGCTCAATACAATATTTACAATAATATACACATATACAAATTTTCTCAACTAGAAAATAAAAAGATACAATGCCTGCATCCACAACAAGGGAATCCAAACGCTCACCCCTCCACCGTTAAGTAATACTAGGATTCACCTCCTTCTCAGGAAGTCCACAATCCAATGCCACAGTCAAATTGCATACAATGTCCAACGCTATAATCCTATGCCACTTGTCCTCTCAGTGAACAGTTACCGACTCATTGTTCCAGGGCGCACTCCCAATGTGCATCTAATTCCATCTAGTAATTCTAATGACCAAAAAAAATCCAATTGTGACCTTCCCTTCTCTGTTATACAATCTCTCGGGCAATCCGATCATCCCCTTCCGTGCAGTCACTCACCTTCCAAGTTCCGCTTATTGGTTGCTTGTCAATAAGGTAGATTTGCAATCATGTTTGATTCCTATCACAGGAAGTCAAACTAGCATATTTTACCAAAACATGTATAAAAATATCACATCATGTTAGCTCAAAACATAACTATCAAAATCATAAATCACATGAAACCATCATAAACCAAAATCATAATTCACATGTAATCATCATTAACAATAATCATAAACCACATGTATAATAAAGTTGAAATAAAATATTGATACTTATCTTTCATTGATCCTTACTTTTGCCTTTGTTCTTATTTCGTAAGCACAACGGATCGGTTGCCACACCCGCCAAACACTTAGTGCCTTCTTCTCAACTAGGTGCACATATACATAGTGTGTGTTACGGTCATAAGCTTTATCGTCAAATGTTTGTTCCTATCCTTTAATTTTCAGTTTGGAGTAGTTGAGCCTATGACTACTGTTGTTGGCATAGCCTCCAGGTCATTGTCTGACATCTTTGAGTTTCTTGCATGAAGGGTTCATTCAGATTCTGAAAGGGTCTCAATCAATGGGAGTCATGGTCGAGTATGTTTGTACTATCAAGTCGTGCTTCCTTTTATTTCCTACCCTATTTCACCTATTTCTCTTTATACATACCTTCATATATCGTCTACATCTTATCCACTTTTCACATATCATTTACATCTTATTCTCATTTCATTTATTTTCCCTCCCTTCATTCTAAACTTATCCCCATGACACCACTACCACTCCCCTATACTCATCACATGTACAACCCTCATGTATAACATACAACCCTCCTTATCACCTAAGATACATTATACTCCCAACATTTTAATGATTTCCCATGCTTTATACTCATGCCAAGCATGGAGGGCTTCTACACTTTGTAATGCAATTTCCTCTTAAATTGATTGTTTTAGTAACCATTTTAAAGAGCGGTTTCAAACCACATGGAGGATAATTTTGGAAACTACACTCTTGTAACACCAGCAAAACTTCAACCCCAAAGTCTTTCTTTATTGCACCAGAAAAAATTTACAAGAGAGCTTTCTTCAGCACAAGACTCAGATCGAATGATCTCAAATGACCCCTAGACCCTATTTAAAGGAAAAATTCCCAACGGCTAATTCGAGTGATCCATGTCAAAATGATCTCGACCGTCGATGAGGTTCAAGATATCTTTTAATCTCATCCTTCGAAATTTTTAGTAAATTAAAAATTAAAATTTTGCATTTGTTTTCTAAAAAATTT
>APFE030223891.1:481225-497055 GCA_000404065.3 Pinus taeda | reverse complement strand
ATTACCATGAATAGCATATCAATACTAGGGCCTAGACTTGATCATTAAGCTGCCCCACTCAAAAATTATTTGTTTCTTTCAAAAAAATTGCAGCTTATGCAGGCAACATTTTCTATCAACAGAATACACGTTTTCCAGATGCAGGACATGATGAAAACCGGTGAATATGTTTTACATATTACAGGACACGATGAAAAACGTTTTCGCCACGTTTTAGGGCCATTTTCATGTCCGACACGTAAAATACAGGACATGGGACCTTGGAGGACGTGTCCTGTGACTTAGATGTCAACAATATGTTGAAGTCAAAAGTACCTTAAAATGAACTGGGAAGGTCGTGAAGCAGTCTCAGTGATGTCAAGACCACTGATGTCATGGTGCTAGAAAGCCTCCAAGGAAGTCGTGATGAAAGGATACTAATGATGGGTAACTCAAGCAAAAGAAGAATCATGGTGAAGATATCCTCTTCATACATGAAGTAAGTATCTTTCAATTTTATAATCAGATTTGGTTAAATGATTTCATGATTGCAAGGGGATTTATAAATCGGTTAGATAATCGAAAGTCCTTACAGAATAAGGAGGAATGTCATAATCCTCATAGAAAATAGAAATCATTGATATCTATGAAAAGATCTATGAAGGTCAAGCATTGTTTGAATCCATCAAGAGATTCATTGGATTCATATGATGTCACTCAAAAGTCCTCTCATACCTAAATAGCAGAAGAGGAGACATAAAGAGAGATATATGAAATGCTAGATATACTCTCGGAAATTAAAGTAAAGAAGGTCACTTAGACCTGCACAATAGTAAAGGTATCAAATAATGAAGGAATAAATTCATGAAGATCTATGATAAGAAGGTAGTCATCATTGATGAGAAAGGTAACAAATATCAATGAACAAAGAAGGTTACCTCACCCAGCAATTTGTGGTCTCTGTGCTAGATAGAGAAAGACAAGTTGCAGCCTATAAAGGATAAAAGAATTCAACCATGTGCAGAAAGGAAAAGCAAGGTTGGTCCCCAAGAAAAGACAAAAATAAGTATAGTTAAGATTCACTACTATAGAGAGATTTTGGAAGCTCATATCACTGAAAGATGGAGGAAGCTAAAGGAAAGAGGGAGTATCAAATCTCTCCTATGAGTAAGATAACATCCCTCACAATAGGACCCTATCATAAGCTCCTAAATCTTCTGTTATAGATATGACCAAGATAATAAGATGCATCATGGCATCATGGAAGCATTAGAAACAAGAGCTTGTGACAACACCATGGGAATTATGAAGGACAAAACCCATGGCAGACAAACATGAAGAATATAGCTCTTGGGAACCTCAATGGACATTGAAGAAAAGGCAGGAGTCATCTAGGACAAGGTTCATCATACATCAAGTCAAAAAGGAAACATCTTCCAGTTGGGGATATGCAAGATCCTCAAAATTCTCTAATGGAATCCTCATCGAAGGGTTCACTAATCTAGAGACGAAGCAAGTGTTTCAAAAAGAATTCCAACTTATGGAATCCATGAGATAATGATGTGATGACATGAAACAAATCAAGGGATTGAAGATCTCTTCAATCAAGGAAACTGCTGGAAGAAAACTCGATGACCTAAAGGTAAAATAAGGTATGTATGGTTGTGTTTAATATTATAATGTCATGTCATATGGTTACAAGTAACATGGATCATTGCTTCTATCTTAAGAAGCATGATCAAGAGAAAAAGGATCTCCTCCTCTGAAAGGATGCAAGAAGGCATAATTCACACTAGATGAAATCAACATAATATGTCCTCATATGAAGTATGAGGTAGTTGACTAATAAACTCTGATTAAAAGCTCTGAGAAATGGAATGTGTGAGGGAGGAAGAGATCGTGAGATATGCAACCATGATGAAGGCAATCAACATCCAAAAGACCAAGAAGATTTGACTAGGAAATCTCCCAGAAAGATATAAAAACTCTAATGAAAGTCTGAAATAGATAAAGACCGATGACAATGGATATACTTGGGAGATATGTCAATAAATGTGCAAGATGTTGATACCTACAAGAAGATTTCATGATGAAGAGCCATCTCGTAAGGTACAATTTAATTTAATATGATGTTTTGATTTCTTGAATAATATCTGGATGAGTTCATGTAGGGCTACCAGAACAAGACTTGTAAGTACAAGTACAACCAACATTCATGTGATGGATGGAAACTCCTGAAAGAAGCATGGAGGGAAAATAACTAGCCATATGAAGAATGTTCCAGATGTATGCCAAGAAGGCCATTTTCCATGAAGAAAGGAATGACTTAACGGAATAAGTAGTAAAGTGATCGATGGTTGTTTCCCTACAAGGAAGAAGCTCAACTAAATTTCATGACATCAAGGAGAGAATAAAATCAAGCAGCTAAAGAACACACAAAGAAGAAGTTGTTGATGTATAAAAGAGTCCCTAGCTAAGAGGGAGCTCTGACAGGTCCCTGATCAAGAGGGAGTTTGAATTAGATCACCCCTGATTACAAAGGAGTGACAATTGTGTTTTTCATGTCATGTGTCATGCACTAGACCAGGACTAACAATCGTAAGTCTAGATGAAGGCAGTGAATGGAAATGTAGACACAAAATTCTTTTCTTCACTTAGGAAGAAAGAATGGGAGGATTAGGTAATCATCTGGCATCTGATACTCTTTGAGGATATGTAGAGAATCCAAGATAAGAGTAGGCAAGAGGATCGATATACTTTGAGGGTTGGGAACCCAAGATAAGAATAGTCCTAGAAGGTCATACTCAGTGAACCCCTGAGTGGGTATGTACCTTGAGAGACAATGATGAAGGTGTCTATAAATCATTGCTCTTGCCAGCACTGTAGCTCATGGTCTCGTGGAGAGATGGAGCTATTAGTCAAGGCCTTGCACTATGACAATGTTGATTGATATGATGCTATACCGATGGGATTACCAATCCGATTTTTCTTATGAGAAGTTCTTCAAATTGAGAATAACCAAGTACCATTGTAAATACCTCCCTAGTTAAAAGGGAGTGTTGAAGAAAGTGTAACTAGGTTTGGAATTTACAAATGTGATTTTGAGCTTTGTACTTCTCAAGAAAAAGAAATATTATTTTTTGTGAATTATAAGAATGAGTTTCTTTCTCATTTCTTAGGTGTAGGAAAGTCAAAGACTCAATGTCATGCTCTTCTTGAGCTTATATGTAATGTAAATGAGTCAACCTAGTGTCTAGATCAAAGCCCTCCAAGAAAAGCACCATCCCCTTGAAGAACGCAGCAAACAAAATGAATTAACAAGAACAGTCATGTTGGCTTGCAAATGAATTAACAAATACAGTCATGTCGGCTCAATAAAAAGACACAGCCATTCACACTGTCATGTCGGCTCAAATGCATAGGCTGACAACTATATATATGTGGATAGGGTCTTCGCAAAAGAACAGAGGCAGAACTTGCATCCCTCTGAAGTTTCGGATGGCAGTTACAGGAAGGGTTTCGTATGTCACAGGAAGGTAATATCGAAGTCTGTCCATAATGCAGCTTCTATTATTTTCAGATGAGTACCACTGCCTCGGCACCATAGTTGCAGTCACTCTCTTGACATATTTTCACTCTTAGAATACAATCTCAGTACTGTTACAGTCTCAGCTTAATTGTGATGAAAAGGACTTCAATGATCCTACAGTATCACTCTCAATCTCGCAGTGACAAGTTTTGGTATAATCCCACAATGACATGCATTAACTTGACATATAATCTGGAAGCAGTCATGATCTCAGTCTCTGTCATGGATATGTTGAAGACATAGTTACAAAGTCTTGATCATGTAAAAGTTCTCGGTGAAGCTCTCATGAATACATACATATGGACCTCGTTGTTATGATGGTGATCGTGATGAAGGTGCAAAGAGGATATCAGTAAAGGCACAATGGTGATCTCAATGAGCAGTCAAGGTGCAACAATAATGGTCTTGGTAAAGCAGTAATGATGATGATGATCTCAGCAGTAAGAAGAGGATTGGTGTCTTGGTCTTGGAGTGGCTTGATAGGTCAAGGGTCATGGTCTTGGTAGTTGTCAATTAGAATCTCTATAAGAAGAATTTTATGCGGGTTTTCCTCTCCAAGAGGGAGAGTTTTTGGCCCTGGCAGAAAGTGAAACATATTGTGTTCTTGTCTCTTTGTTTTGGTAGCAATTTGATAAAGAAAACACACACACTAATAATAAAAAAATGATCAAGCTAAGATAAATTGCAAAAGCACTTCACAAATTGTTATCAAGTCTAGAAGAATCACATTAATCCCACTTGCCCTAGATTCTTCAACAGTGGAGCCTCCTTCAAATGCACCTGTTGTTGCAAAAACAAAGTACAAGAAAGGTGAGGTCAAAGCTAAAAAAAATATCATAGAGACTATTCAAAAGCATTTGGTTGCCTATATTTCTGATTTGGAAACATCTAAGGAGATGTATAATAAGTTGGTTGGGACTAAACAATTCAAATCAAATCCTCTTTCTCAAGAACAAGTCCAAGGACATCAAGATGGATAGAGGAGAGTCTATTCAATCCTACTTCATGAGGATTACCGAAATCAAGAATGACCTTACAAGAGCATGGGATGTGTCATTAGGGGAATTTTGAGGTCTAAAATGGGTCTCTTAAGAAAAATGTATAACCAAAATAAACTTTATAGGAACCAATAGGATTCAAGAAGATGATGTCAACCATGGGGGATGATTCACCATTTTTGGAGTAAAAAAATAAAAAAATAATAAAACTACTTTTTCATCTCGTATTTTCAACTTATCTCACTAAGGTTTTACTCAAATTTCCAGTGGAAGTACTCATTGGATGCAAAATTTAATCCATGATCCAAGGAGTACCCATGTTGCCTACTTTCGATGGACCCTACTACACGAAAAATGAGAAATACATGAAAAGCGTGAGTGCAATCATTTTTCGTGTAGTAGGGTCCATCGAAAGTATGCAAACATGGGTACTCTTTGGATGAAGAATCAAATTTTGCATCCAACGAGTGTTTCCGCTCGAAATTTGAGTAAACCCATAGGGAGATAAGTTGAAAATATAGTTTTTTCTTTTTTTCCCTCTAAAATTTGATGATGTAATATAATATTATTTTATTATTTCCACTATTATTCTATAATTTCCTTAAGAGACCCATTTTAGACCTAAAAATTCCCCTCATGTTAACACCACCATCTTCAACAATAACAGGATTCTTGGTTTCGATGAATTTTTGGATAGATGCACTCAAGAAGAAACAAGGATGATGGAGAGAAGCAAGCCTTCAAATGGAAATAATCATATTGCTTTCTTCGTTCATGCTAAGAGGAAGAACAATGTTGGTCCAAGGAAACAAGGTTAACTATTTAAGTCGGGATTCAAAGAAGGAAGAAAAGGAAGATGCTACAATTGCAACAGGTTTGACCACTATGCTAGAGAGTGTCCTCACAAGAAGGATACTCCAAGGGATGATGACAACAACAACCACAACAATTTCAAAGGCAATGGAAATCAAAGGAAGAATAGGTTCGACAATAAAGGAAAGAGGAATGCTCTCGCTGCTCGATATGGAAAGGGTCGACCTCCCAAAAGATCAAGAATTTCTAGGTATGAGGAAAGTTATGTTGTAGAAAAACAAAATGAATTTTATCTTATTTCCACTTTATCTACTGCCTCTCCTCCGGATACATTGGATCATTGGTTGATTGATAGTGGAGCCTCAAGGCACTTCACTGGGTACAAAGAGGCCCTCTCAAATTTCGTTGAAAATAAGACTAACTTGGAAATCATACTTGGATATAATGCCACCTATCCCGTGAAAGGAATAGGTACTGTCACTCTTCACTTGAATCAAGTCCAAACCATTCATCTACAAGAAGTATTGTATGTGCCCAATTTGAAGAAGAACCTGGTATCTATTTCTGTGATGGAAGATAAAGGCTTCAAGGTAGCATTCCTTGATGGAAAGGTGCTTCTTTGGCAAAGAAACCCTAAAGATGCATTTACACTTGGATTTAGGGTTGGCAGTCTTTATCAAGTTGGAGAAAGTCCTTTGGGAGCCATGTCTTGTGATACTTCTCTTCAATCTGAATTATGGCATTGGAGATTTTCCCACCTTCATTACAAAGCCTTACCTGGGGTAAGGAAGATGGTCACAGGTATGCCTGAATTCAACATGAATCATGAAGGAATTTTCCAGGGTTGTGCAACTGGGAAACTTACAAGGGGACCATTCCCTTCAAGTGAAAGTCAAACTTCTGATATTCTTCAATTGGTCCATTCTGACCTATCTAGTATGTTTCCCATAACATCATTAAGAGGATACTTATATTATGTTATCTTTGTGTATGACTTCACTCGTAAAACATGGATCTATTTCTTGAAGAAGAAGGATGAAGTGTTCAAATGGTTCTGTTCTTTCAAAGCCTTGGTGGAGAATCAAACAGGGAAGAAGATCAAAATATTGAGGACCGACAATGGAACCGAAATTGAATCAAATGAATTCAATGAATTTTGCAGAGGTTGGCATTAAGAGGGAGCAAACTATTGCATACACTCTTGAGAAAAATGGAGTTGTTGAAAGGAAGAATCGAACAATCATGGAAGCCACCTGTACCATGCTCCATGATCTAGGTCTACCAAAGTTCTTATGAGGAGAAGCTGCCAATACTGTCGTGTTGAAGAATCTAGGGCTTGCATAGTTAGGTTGATTCTTCTTAAACATGATAACAATTTGTGAAGTGCTTACGAATTTGATCTTAATTTGATGTTACTTCATTATTAGCATATGTGAGTAAGCTTCATCAAACTGCTATCAAAACAAAAGAGACAATAACACAAGTGATTGGCTTTCTGCTAGGGCCAAAACCTCTCCCTCTTGGAGAGGAAAACCCATGCATAAATTCTTCTTATAGAGATTCCATTGACAAATACCAAGACCATGACCCTTGACACAATCTGCCTCTCCAAGGCCAAGCTAGAAATCCTTTGTTGCTGGAATCATCATCCTTGCTACACCTCTACCTCACTGAGATATTCATTACCATGATTTTCTCTTGTATTTTCCATAGATGTGATCTCAGCATTTCCATTATTACTTATCATTGTTATCATCTTTATTATCATGACAGTTATTTAACATATCTAGAAACCCTCATCACTGCATCGGTACTGAAGCTGCTACAGGAATACCAATTTTGGATCTCCTTCATAGACAGTAATATTGCTTCTTCTTCTTATGCCGAGACAATGAGATTTCATAAGGACAGTGAGGGATTCGAGCCATCTTTCATCATATATATACATGGACTGTTAGGAGATAGGTCCGCCAAGACTGTGATAACGCCCATCCTTGTATTGGGATCTTCTTTACATTTGACACTAGGATCATGATACCCATCCAAGAGATGTCAAACCACTATTCTCACCAAGATTTCACATTACTGTATTAATGCTTGACCAAGATTCTGAGGTACTGCACTTATCACTGAGATTACTAAAGGGATATTACCTCAATCCTCTTCCTCATTGATACACTAAGACTGTGTAGAGAGAATGTTAAGACAGAGATAGTGACATACCCATAGATGAACCCTTTTACCTTGTTGTGTATCTCTTTCTTTGACTGTGGCCTCTTGACAGTAGCTCCTTGACTGTGGCTCCTCACTACGGCTACTCAACTGCGGCTCCTCATTGTGGCTCCTTTAACCCTTACTACGACTTCATTCACATGTACTACGGCTCCCTTGTGACTATGACTGCGGCTCCATCTTATGTGAGTTCTATCTCTTGCTTTTACGAATACCCCAACAGGGTATTTATAGTGGTTGTGCACTATATTGAGCCGACGTTCATCCATGAACTGACAGGTCCTTTCTTTTCAAGCCAACATAACATTTTTTAATGTATTTAATTCTTATTTTGAGCCAACATGAACTTCCTTTGTTGTTTTCGCTTGCAGACTTTTGATGCTTGAACTTGAGGCATTGATCTCGGTCTTGGAGGGATGCTACACTAGTTGAAGACTTGTACACATTTACATGGACTCATGACATGATTCTTTGACATAGAAATAAATCCTAAAGACATCAAGAATAAGTCTTTCATCTAATGGCACTTCTTGCTTATGAAACCCATGCAACAAGATTACAAACATAATTTATTTTCTCTTATTACATCAAATACAAAGATCATGTCATTATGAAGACCGAACCTAGTTACACTTTCTTCAACATGTCGTATATGTTCAAAATAGGTGTCCACATCAAGCATTGAATTTCAGGACACCCAAAGAATTTTTCACTGGTAAAAAACCTAATGTTTCTCATTTTAGAATATTTGGTTGTCCCGTGTATTTTCATGTGCCTAAAGAAAAGAGAAACAAGTTGGGAGCATGCGAGAAGAAAGGAACATTTGTGGGCTACAGTGAAAACTCAACGACATATAGAATCTATGTGCCTAGTCAACGAGATGTGGAAGTAAGCCATGATGTTACATACGATGAAGACACTGCTCTTGGGAAAGCCATAGATCTCCCCATTCAAGGAAAGGAGAATGATGATGCTACAGGAAAGCAGGATGAACCTCCATCCGATGAGCCTCTACCCGATGTTAAAGGCCCAATGGATCCCATTGATCCATCTCCTAGTGATTTCTCTACCTCAAGAAAAATACCTTTGTGGCTCAAAGACACTCTCGAAGATGTTGAAAAGCATATTGCTCCAAGAGGGACATTTCGTGAAAGTAAGAAGCCAAATAGGTATCAAGAGTACCTTGTTGCTATGAGTACTATTGTTCAATCTAAGCCATGTACGTTCGAAGAAGCCATGAAACACCAAATATGGAAGGATGGGATGAATGAGGAATACAAATCAATCATGAAGAATGATGTTTGGGTTGTGGTTCCTAGATCCAAGGAAAAGTCTATGGTCACTTCTAAATGGCTTTACAAAATCAAACATGGACTTGAAAAATACAAGGCCAGGTTCGTTGCTCGAGGCTTCTCTCAAAAGGGATGAATGGACTATGATGAGTTATTTGCACCAATTTCCTTATTACCACTATCTGTTCGATTATTGCTCATGTTGCCTCTCAAGGATGGAGCCTACACCAAATGGATGTTAAAACTTAAGACTTCTTTCTTGCATGGCTCGCTTAAGGAGAAAGTCTACTTGGAACAACCTGAGGGGTTCGAAGTATAAGATCGAAGGACACAAGTATGTAGATTGAAGAAATCCCTTTATGGGTTTAAGCAAGCTCCCCAGGGCTTGGTATGAGAGGATTGATAGCTATCTTATGAAGATCGGCTTTACAAGGAGCGAAGCTGACCCTAACCTATATTTAAAGGTTGAAAATGACATGCCTCTCATTTTTCTCCTTTATGTGGATGATCGTTTTCTAACAGGTGCAGACCCTCTCATTTATCAATGCAAGAGGGATTTGGCTTCCGAGTTCGAGATGAAGGACCTAGGACTGATGCACTACTTCCTAGGCATGAAGGTCTGGAAAAATCCAACTAAGATTTTCCTTTCTCAAGGAAAATACATTGTGAAGCTGCTTGAGAAATATGGAATGGTGGATTGCAAGTCTGTGTCTACTTCGATGGAACTCAACTTCAAGAAGTTATGTGGAAGCGTTGCTAGGTCTGAGTTAGCAAACCCTTTTGAATATAGACAATTTATGGGGGCCCTGATGTTCTTGGTAAACTCCTATCCTAACATATGCTTCGTTGTGAATACGTTGAGTCAATTTATGGTCAAGCCTCATCACATACATTGGATTGCTACTAAGAATCTCTTGAGATATCTCCAAGGCACTTTCAATTATGGACTGAGATACACTGCTGGGAATTTGAGGCTGCATGGATATTCATATGTTGACTGGGCTAACAGTGTGGTGGATCGTAAGAGCACGTCCGTATGTTGCTGCATATTAGGGTCTGATTCAATTCCTTGGATGAGAAGGAAGCAGAAATCGATTGCTCTAAGCACCGTCAAGGCCGAATACATTGCAGCTAGTATGGCCTATTATGAAGTGGTTTGGTTGAGGAAGCTCTTCACTGAGATATTTGAGCACATGTTGGACACCACTGTGATCTTCTGCAACAACCAGAGTGGGATTCTAAGAATGTTTCACAACCACTCCAAAAACATTGATATCAGATACCACTTTATCCAGAATATGGTACAGCGGGGAGTAATAAGGCTCCAACACATCAAGAGTGATGAACCAGTCGTAGATATCCTCACAAAGCCTCTAGGAAAGGTGAAATTCTTAACCTTTCGAGAGAAACTTGGAGTCGTGGAAAGACCCTCCCATGAGGGTCCCGCTTGAGTTGGACATTGAGCTCTAGGAGCTCCTGGGGGCTTCGCGTACTTCTTGGAGCTATGAGCGACCATAGGGTGAGTGTTTCACCTTCCCCTATTGACGCACTATGTACAGGGTGAGTGGTTCACCTTCCCTTACAAGACATGTGTGTAGGGTGAGTGGTTCACCTTCCCCTATGATTGACATATGCATAGGATGAGTAGTTCACCTTCTCTTGCTGATGCCCCAACATATATCCTACTCATGTAGTCCGGAATCATAGGAAGTACCTCTCATCTGGCCAATGAGTCGGGAAATGTGGATAGGGACCATAGCACTACCGATGGATGCATCATGTACTGTCGTACTCCCTATGTCTAGGATGCATGGTGTTCAACAACTTGATCTGGGATCATTTGAGGTTCTACCTCTGGACTGACTTTTGTTAGTGGAGAGTGGTAACGTCTTATGACTCGATCTCAATCGATTCTTGTTCATTACTACATCATGGTTTAGCGAAGAAAAGATGAGTTGACATAGATGATACATGACGACAGGATGGCATGACGATCCATGACGACAGATAGATCGGAAGGTGGAATTATCCCTATTTGAGAGGGAGCGTTAAAATTGGCAACTAGGGCCAAATCCCACCTTGGGACATCTCTTTTGATAGAGATGATGATTGCATTAAATCCCTCTTTACAAGAGGACCAAAACTGACATAAACATCTTCTCATTTGGATAAGCAGAAGTATGATTTTTCATTTATCCCCTTTCATGTACTATTTGTTCAAGTCGACCTCATCATCATGTAGGCTTAGAAAGCCCAGTGGATGTGTCTCTTCACCCACAACAAATTGTATAAATAAAAGTGTCCCTCCTCCTCACTTAGCACATTCATCAGTCACTCATTCTCTCTCCTTCATTCATTGGTTCGTACAACTATTGGGCAGCTTCTCTCTCTCTCTCTCACGCGTGGCAAGAAGGATGAAATTTTAGACTAAATTACAGGGTTGAAAATCACAGGAAATTATGCAGTTTGACCAACCCCGACGTCAGGGTTGACTGCAGAAAATTACAATAGTTTTTCTCTCTTTTGACCGAGCTATTTTGGGTTGACTTTGACCTCCTGATCAGGCAGAGTTTGACTTGTGGAAGACAGAGCTGCTTTGAGGATGATTTATTGTTGATTTGACCAATGTTGACTTGCTGGTTAGGGTTGAAATTTGACTACAGTTGACTGCAAAAATTTACAGGGTTGTTTGACTTTGAATTGGGCAAGTCAAATTGACTTTTGTACTCTCTCTCTATTGAAATTTTGATATAATAATAAGAATAATTGATCAAAGGGTTTTCCCTATGTTGGGTTTTTCTGTAGCATTCACCAAATATAGAGAAAAACCCAACAGGATATGTTCTATGCTGATTATTGTGATTTCTATTTGAAATTGGAAATTGTTATTAGGTTGCTAAGGAACATTGAAGTAAATAGTGCTAAGCATAGAACATATCATTGTTAACTAAAATTAACATATGCTAATATTCTTCAGAGCCCCAACCACAGTAAAAGCAAAGAAAGAAATCATGATGAATTTGGGAGAGCTACTACACCAAGAAGATACATTGATTCCCTCAAAGGATCCATACACAACATGATAAGCAGTAGTGTAATAAGAGACAAGGATCAGCAAAGAAGTGAATCCTCTCCAAAGAAAAACAACTTCAAAAGAACTGCTTCAGCAAGGCAATCCTACTCAACCAAGTATCAAACCATATTTCTTGGTCATTGTGTTTCAAGTACAAATTTTGGACATAAAGCAAGGGATTGTAAAGCCTATTCTAGTGATCTGAAAGCACTTAGGCTTCTTGTCTAACCTACAAGAACCTCTCCCACTTCCAAAGCTTGAAATTTTCCCAAGTCTTAATGATTAACCAATGTAGAATTAAGAAATGTTTGAAAATATAGGTATATGCTTATATTTATTGTTGGTTGTTTATGTGCTTTAAAATCTGTTGTGTATGTTGATATGTAAATACATACAATAAATACTAATGCAACAAGAAACAAAACACATAGAACAAAAATTTAATTTGGAGTTCACCCAAAACTCTTGGGCTACGTCTCCTTGAGCTCTAGTCAACTCGACTAGGCTCTCTGGGATTATGGTATAAGTCCTTTTTACAAGCTCTTGGCTCAACTCCTACTGTTTTACATAGAAACAATGGTTCAGACACCATTTTATCCCCTGGCTCTTGAGGCTCTCGACTTTCTGGCTCTCGACTCTCGCTCTCGCTCTTCGGCTCTGGCTCTGGCTCTGGCTCTGGCTCTTGGCTCTGGCTCTCTGGCTCTTTGGCTCTGGCTTTGGCTCTGGCTCTGGCTCTTCGGCTCTGGCTTCTTGGCCCTCTATAACCTCTAGTTCTCGGGATTTTCACTTGAACTTCAAGTGACCCCAAAGGCTCCCTCAGCTGCTCTGTGCAGTAGCTCTTTGACTCTCTCTGCTCTCTCCGCTCTTTGCTACTACTTTCAGCATTCAACTTGCTCTCCATTGAGCTCTTTGCCTCCTTTGAGGTGAGCTTCCGGCTTTTTGGCTACTCGGCTCTTAGCATGTTGTCCAGCCTTCCATGCTCTCGTGGCTCTTTGCAGCTCAAACTCACGGGATCTCTGTCCCTTCCTCATCTTGAGGAAACATCCCTTTCGCAATCGCCCCAACCTCTGGTGGCTCTATGTCTCTATCAGCTCTGCGGCTGTGGGATGTTACAGCGTGAGCTCTCCAGCTCTGCTATGAGCTCCCTGAAAGGAAATCTAGCTTCTCCGCTTGGATCGCTGGCCTTTTGAGGAATCCTCTGACTCTATGGCTTCCACAGTCGTTCCTCTGTCCCTTCGATCATGAGGAATCATTCTTTGCCCGGCTCTGCCGCTTCGACTAGCCCTCTGGCGCTCTAGCTCTTTGGCTCTGCATGTTCCATAACACATTCCTGTTCAAAACGCATCATTATTTCACAACGCCCGCTTACAGCGTGGCATAAGGAATGGAAGTTGCTTTTACAATGGAAAATACACAGGTGGCCTCTCTTCGGGCAAATTCCCGAAAACAGACAAAATTCCAATACGCAGAGAATATACGCGGAAATACATTGAAAACCCAAAAATACGGATTTCAAATTATATGAAAACGTGTTATAATCCCATCGGGTCCGCGCTTTGATCGCATATCGCAATCGCAACAGGCAGGAGGGCTTTTGTTCCGATCCCCGATCGCCGATCGTTCTATCGACGCTATCGCATCGGCGTATGGCACATGTAACAACCCTCTATATTGGGGATCCACCGATCGCATCGACATATCGCTATCGCAAATGCATTGGCACAAGGGTCTGGGTGCTCTGTTACTCCAATCGTCGATCGCCAATCGGTGCTTATCGCCTATCGCTCATCAGCCCTTCGCAATACCACGGTCCATGGTCCATCACCTTTGGTTATGTGCGATGCGATAAAGTGATCTCGCTTATCGCTAAACCTTCATGCCTTTGGCTTAAGTCCTCCCTTTGGATGCTTGCGATGCACTAAAAGGCTGCGATGCAATTTCTTTAAAGGAACACATATATTTTCTCCTAAGTCCCATTTAATAAGAAATTCCCTCCTTTTCAAAGGACAATGGGCAATTCTCTTTTTACAATAACTTCTTCATCCGAAGTCTATTTTCACTCATTCAAATTGCATTGGATTTAGAATGAGGAGATCTTTGCAATGAGACTATTTTCGAGAGCAACATGCGATTTTCATTTTCCTCTAATTTACAAAGGATTTGTGCCATTTGGCACCTTTTACCTCTTATATGAAGTCTTTTAGACTTAGAGGTTTATCCAAGATCCATTTT
The DNA here is from genome assembly GCA_000404065.3 of Pinus taeda. Taxonomy (NCBI): domain Eukaryota; kingdom Viridiplantae; phylum Streptophyta; class Pinopsida; order Pinales; family Pinaceae; genus Pinus; species Pinus taeda. The sequence continues at coordinate 482,847 of APFE030223891.1, read as the reverse complement.
TGGATCATCCAGGAATGATAATGCAAGTGAAAGAGGTCTTTATGAAACCCCTAGAAGCAAAATTATTGGTAAACAAACCAGATATCCTAATGGCTACATCAGCAAAAATCATAATTCATTCACTTCACTATTCAAGCACAACACATTGTTATAAATGTCACAATTTAAAGCATATAGCACATGAATACAAAAGTAACATGAGATGGTCTCATAAACGAATCAAAGAAGAAGATATTTCTACTAGATAAAGAAAAATACACCATAGCGTGGAGAAGAAAAGAAGAAGAGCCAAAGAAAGATTTGTATGTTGAAGACACAAATCTAAATTATTGATGAAAGCTTCTTCAAGTATACGCAAGGTTGAATGCTAGGAAGAAATTGAAGAAAGGGAAGTCTTGAATATGAAATATGTAGAAAATCCATGAAATTTTGCAAATGTGTATACGAACAATCTAAAATCTAGTTTCTTTTCATATAGACACAAAATTTCTCTACTTAGTTTACAACGGAATTGGAACAGAAATAAATACGCAATCACGCAATTTCAACAACACAAGTTTTGTTAGGAGCCCAACTACGAAAACCCTCTACTTGCTTGATAATATTATTGATAGAAGAATGAGCAATATATCTATTACAATACAACTTGGTTTCAATAGAGAATACAATGATCTTCCTGCTTGAACTAAGCTTGAAACAATCTGCAATACCACTGATCCTTATGCCTTCTTGCCTTGCCTAGATGAGCTCTAAAATCCTTGTACAAATCCAAGGAAATAAGTCCCTATTTCCTAGCACAAGTTGCCTCTATTTCTTAGGAATTAGCCGCTATTTCCTAACGCATTCCCAAGGCACTTCTTTCTCTATCAAATCTCACACATAAGCTCCTTCTTGTTCTTGTCACTCTACAAGCTCACACACAATACTTGTGCTCAAGAAGAATGATTACAATTGTGCCTTTGTTATTCCTTATAAGCAATTCGAATGGCTAAATCTAGCAAGTCAATATTTTAGGAACGAAACTGGTGATTGAGTTGTTAACTAAGTTGAAGTGACTCATGCAACTCGTCCTAAGTCTCGATCTAGAATTAGAGACTTTCCACTCATACTTTTCCAAGTTAACTCACACTAGAAGACAATGAACTCGACACTGAGTTGAAGTGGCTCATGCAACTCGTCCTAAGTCTCGGTCTAGAATTAGTGACTTGTCACTCATACTTTTCCAAGTTATCTCACACTAGAATATAATGAACTCGGCCTTCCACTTTTGCACATTAGTTAACTGCATCATAACTCATCCTAATTTGTAGGGACTCATCATAAATCATAGGAATTTGTCCTAACTTATAGGAATTAGTTCCTAACTCATAGGAATTGATTCCTAACTTATAGGAATTGGTTCCTAATTTATAGAGCTAAAGCATGCTAAGGAAGAACTCGTTGAGGTCCCTTTGATGAAGGCACAAATCAAGGAACCCTTTCTCGCTATAAATTTCAACATTTCGTCTTAGCAAGGAAGGGGCTTCTAGATGAAACTCTTCCACCTAGATTTGCCTCCAATACTACCACATTCTCTGTTGTTGCAGCTACTCCCTCTGAACTAGAAGACTTCCCTGCTTTCT
>APFE030223891.1:377651-468689 GCA_000404065.3 Pinus taeda | reverse complement strand
GTCCTGCTCCCCATTGAATTTCAAGTTAAAACTTTCAAGATGGCAGTTCAGTTGGGGATGGACCTATCAGAAGCCCAAAAAAACAGAATGGAGCAGTTGAATGAACTAGATGAGATTAGACAAGAAGCAATTCTAAGAACTGATCTAGTTCAACATTAAAGAGCTAAGTGGCATGACAGATATATCAAAGAGAAAAAGTTTCAAGAGGGAGATTGGGCATTACTATTTGATTCCAAGTTTAGAGACTTCAAAGGAAAATTTCAGACTCATTGGCTTGGGCCATATGAGATCGACAAAGTCTTTAACAATGGAGCGGTAAGAATCAAGACCATTGATGAATTTCAAACTCCTCTTATTGTGAATGGCCATAGATTAAAGATTTATCATAAACCACTCTCAAAAGAAGAATTTGTCAAAATGTTTCAAGAAAATTCTGCAATAAGGTTGGTGAAGAAGAATTCTTCTTCCCCACCAACCTAGCCTTTGTTCCTTTCTGTTATAACAAAAAAAAGAAAAAAAAAAAAGAAAAAAGAAAAAAAAATTGTATAAGCCTGAAAACCAATCTCCGATTGGCAGTCTTATACAGAAAATGTAGAGTGAAAATCAGGGACGCCTGACACTCTATATTTTCCAAACAGAAAAATATTTCTTTCTTTCTCATTTCCATCTCACTCCACTAACTTCATCCCACTTCATTCCATTTCCATTTTCACTCCACTCACTTCATTTCACTCCATCTCATCCATTTCATTTCATCAATAAAAGTTTTTTTTCCCCATGATCATTTCCATTCAGATAGTTATTGTCTAACTATCTTTATTTAGCTAAGTGGTTTTTGTGCCAAGTTTCCGCAACCAGAATCAGTTTCCGCAGCCAGAAGCAGTTTTCGCAGCCACCACTCTGTTTTTCAAATTTACAGTCAAGATGTTAGTGCAATAAAATGAAAATGCAGGTATGACTAAGCATGAAGACATGTATATGGAGCATCTACAAACATCAATAGGGAGCAATTGAGTAAGGGTTAATGGACAACAAAGACAAGGATTCTAAAGGTATGGGAAAAAATTTATTTTAAATAGAAATTAAAGGCACAAATTTGCATAGTTATTGAACCATTAAACCTCACTATGTGCAATGATTATTACGATATCTCCACTACCATTCCACGACCTTACTCCATAAACCATACATTTACTCCCTAAACGGTCTCATGATTATTTTTCGGGTTCAACTTATAGATGACTGCGCTCCCACACTCCACTTGTATTCATGAGACGTGACCTATGTAAATACGGCTCCTCTCCACCGTACTTTGTGCAGTCATTTTATCAACGTGTAACGTCTCTCACGCAGCTGTTCAATTCAGAATTCCGACGCCATTTCACTTGCGTTAAAGCTGCACCTCATTAGCATATGTCTCCATTTCATCTCGGCTGCTCATCCTCTGTTTCCGCTTACAGTTCTTGAACGCCCCAATTCTCGTATCCATTTTCCATTTTCGGCCATCATTCTTCCACAAACCTTGCAACATAGCCGTCTTACCTCTGATAAAACCCTCATACAATACGCAGTTGAATTCCAGAGAGAATTTTAAACAAAGGAAAATATGGGATGAATACTGAGGGCAAATCCGGAAGGGCTTAAGTTTTTAGAAGGGTATCCTAAGGCAAAAGAGTTGCTGAAGAAAGCTAAATGGCTCCGTTTCATTCAGAAATTCAAAGGCCATAATAAAGAAGTAACAAAAACCTTTGCAAGGTCTTTCAATGACTAGGTGGTGGAGATTGGAGACCTGAAATTCACGATCACTGAAGCCTCAATTGCGGCTGCTACAGATTTGCCCCAGGAAGGTGAGCGTTGGTTTAAAAACAAAAGTCTAGACGAGCAAGCATGGAGAGTTATTTTGCGTAACCCAGGTATGGACGTTACTGTATTTACAAGAGGGATTCCTTTTCATGCATTGAAAGAAGAATGGGCATGCTTACTATTAATCATTCAAAAGTTTATCACTTGTGAAGGCCGATTTGAGACGATGTACATGTATCACACTAGGCTATTGATGAACTTTTTAGAGAAACAAACTCTTAATCTGCCCTATTTCTTACTGTTGAGTTTGAAAAAGATGAGCACCACATTTCAAAAGAACATAGGAGATATAGAGCCTCATTTATATCATCATGTACTTGTGAGGATTCTAGTTGAAGATCAGTGGAAGAGAAACAAAGATACTTGGGAGCGGTTTCTAGTGAGAAACTATTTTCAAGAGCAATCTGAAGCACCGGGAAGAAGTACACCAAAGGCACAGAGAAATAGTAGGAGAAAAGGAAAAAGTGCCATAATCCAAGACTCTCCTATTGATAAAACTAAAGAAACTGTTCAAAAATAAAAGGAGGAAAGAACTAAGGACAAAAAGCAGAGAAAGTTGAAGGAAAAGAGGAACTTACAAGATATTTACCAATCACCAGAACCATCTATAGAGGAAGACTATCAAGTGTTATCTGAAAGACTAGTGCATCTCCAAAAACAAGCTACCACAGCTAAGAAGGAAGAAAAAGGGAAACACATTATGGAAGAGGAAAGTACTAGCCCACAGTACTTGAGAAGAAGCAGCAGACTCAAAGGAAAGTGGAGGAGAACACAAGTAAAAGGACCCCACTTCATTGACTTGGGTGGGGAAACTCCTGAGAAACCTCAAGCTGGCTATAGTCCACCTCATCCTCTGCCTAATATTGAAGCCAGCCCTTCAGATGTTGATGTAAGCCCTTCTCAGCCAGAACTAGAAAACAATCCTCCTCCTCAACAAGACTTTGAAGCCAGCCCAAGGAAAACCCCTGAAATCAATCCAAAACAGCAGGAGGTATATGACTACCTCAAATCTTTAGAGAAGACAGCTGCAGGCCCGAGCACACCATCCATTCTGCCTCACATAACACAAGATGCAAAAGTTCAAGCTTTGAAACAAGAAGTGTTTGAATTGGAGGTTTTAAACAGGCACATTAAACAAGAAAACGAGGCATTAAAAGAGCAAAGCAAAGTGGACAAAATTATTCATGATAATACCATGCTACATATGCGTCTGTGGTAGAAGAAGAACAAGAAACTAAAGAAGAAGTGCAGAAAGTTGAGCAGGGAATTAATCAATCTCAAGTTCAGATGTTTGATAAGGAAACCCAGGATGGTGGTAGCACCAAGAAAGAGGAGGAGAGGACTGGATGTATTAGCAGAGGCTTCAGAATACATAGACTAAAGGAAGATGACTAAATTTTGGTTGCATGAGGACATGCAACACCTTCACAGTGGGGGTATGTTGAGTCCCAAACTTACATCTTCCCTACATACCTTTCTAGCCTTTTTCTCCAGTTACCTGAACCTCCAAGCTATCAAATCATTGCATATTAGTTTAAAATGAGCATATAAATGGTTTCCTAACTATGTTTTGTGACTGCTGTTTGATTTAGATTTTTGCTCAATCAGCTGCAGAATTTGTCACTTTTTGCAGCCAGAATCAGTTTCCGCAGCCTTTTTGTTAAACTTTATGCTACAGGTGTCTACTGAAGAACTCAGCCACATGGGCAAGCTACAAAGGATGTGGACATGGAATGTGTCCCCTTGGTTTAGCCAAATCATCCATAGAAGCCAGTGGTCAAAGCCGATCAAATGGTGGTCAACACAAGGAGTTTTGCGGTGGCACGACTCTATTTTCATCACGAGGAGGATTGCATGGAAAGGCCCTGAGTTTTAGGAGGTGTGCTAACACCTGGGGACTTCCCGTGGACCGAATCCAACAAACCACCTCCTTGGATTTACTTCCCACAGCTACCATGCTGCTAAATTTTTGATTATGGTCTTTTACATGTTTGGCTACCAGCGCAGACCTTATGAATTAGTTATGTATTTCTTGCTATAAATAACGCATCTTCGTATGCATATAGGTAGCTATTGTTATGTAATCTTGATTATTTGTACGAGCTATCGAGCCGAGACTTAGTTTCTATTTTATGACTGCATTGCAATATATGAGAAGACACTGATTTTGAGTTCAAATCTGTGATTGGTTCCGATTGACCGAGGTTGCAGAGGGGCCCTGTACACCAAGGTCCTATAGTTGCTGTATAGCTTTATGTTTTTATTCATTTTACGCTCTTGATACCATTGATGTTTGCTGTATATATTATCATGCTCATGGTACTTATGTTATTTGTTGTCCATAAGCTTCTTCTATGCTTTTAATTGATTGTCAACTGATCAGTGTTTGTATTTCAGGTTCTAATAGGAGCCCGGGTAGTGCATATAGTTTTGAGGACTAATGACATGATGGAATTATCTTGTCCTTTCTGCTGATTTGTTTTCTAATTCCAGCACTATTTATTTCTTTAGCTTTGCTTTGTTCATTTACTTTTCTGCAAGATAGATATTAGACTATTCATATCATTCTTCAGTTATCTCCTATAGCCATAGCGATTCGAATGGTGAGGGATTGAGTGTGAATGTATAGTTTGATACTAGTTTATTTACTTTTGCAAGTTAGTGATTAGATTACTCATATCATTCTCGGTTACCTCCTATAGCCAGAGCGAGTCGAGTGGTGAGGGATTGTAGGATGAATGTGTAGTTTAATATTAGTTTTATTTTATGCAATTTAGACATCAGATTACTCAATTTGTGTATGATTACCTCCTATAGCCAGAGTGAGCCGAATGGTGAGGGGTCAAAAATGAGTTGATGTGATATGATTTAGTTTACTTTGCTTACAGTTTTTAAATTGCTTTGAATTTAGTCTTTTCTTTTCTTTATATAGCAACAAGGATACTGGGTTTCATAGTCACTTGTTCACTATTTTGTTTAATTAGAATCTAAGCATATCTTAATTTCATCATTGTAAGTTTGAACAACTTTGGAACACTTTGAAGTTTGGAAATTATTTTAAAGGCCATCATTACCTTGAATACTTTTGTCCATACTTGATTACTAGAATCACCATCTCACATTAGGGAATCAACAAGAAGATAAATCCAAAAACAAATAAAAAAAACTAAAAACGACAAAGAAATAAGAAAATGGTTATCTTGCATAGATAGTGCACTTCACTTCAGCAGTTTACGACTCTCGGATTGACAATTTATATAGCAATTTAGAACACACTAAATTGACTAAACAACACTGTCTTGATTTAACTTTTAAGTATGTCTTGCATTGTATATTTGTTCTCCTATTGATTGTCCTACTTTGGCCAACACTTAGCCAATTCAAGGCTCCAGCTTCCTCCTATTTCCTTGTGCAATTATTGAGAAAATGAGCTCCTAAATAATAGGGGAATTCCATGTTTCCTTTCAGAATTCCAAAGGAACGATTCCCCTACTTAACTTCCAATCTCGAACACTCAAATAATATACAATTAATGATTACAATGTGCCTTTTCTTCCGCTCTAGCTAGGCAATTCAGATTCCATGCATGTCTATGTTATTTTTAGTTGATTTACTAGTTTAACTGAGAGATCATTGAGTTAATAGTAGTTCTACTACTCAAATGACATTCAGCTGACGTAATTAATTACTTGAGCTTAGTTAAATGAGTTCAACTGAAAATAACTGAACTAGACTGCTAAATTTTAACAAACTCTACATGCACAACTCTACTCGAAGCCTATAACTCAAATTTATTAAGTTAAATAGTAGACAAGACCATTCCACTCTAGCTAACTATAATCCAAGTCATCCCGCTGATGTGGAAAATTGAATTACTCAATTTGACTAAGGCACAAGTCAAATTGACCCTTTCTTGCTACAATTTCTAACATTAACACCATATCTCTATCATAGGGCTCAACATATCTCCTTCATATCTCCATCATAATATTTTCTCATATCAAATATAAGAAGACCTAAAGAGGTTCTTGTCATACCCAAGAACTGATGTCAAAAATTTGTTCAATTAGTTATTTTTCCTATGTGGTGGTAGTCTTAATTCTGCCAATACTTGGAGTCTTGTATTTTAGAAATTCCTAGATACAATCATGCCATGGCTAGTTATCCTCCTCCTAGAGGGTGTTAATGTGACAAGATGTGTGAGATAAGGAAGGAGGTGATAAACCTAGCTAGTCAATTTGAAGGATTTCATAAGGCCATGGTCTATATTGGTACGTAAATGGAATCCCAAATGAAGAAGAATGAAGAGATGTAATTAGGGTAAAGAATTCAAGGACCCTAGTTATTTAATGCAAGATATCGTGGGCAACATTCCATCGATATGGTGGGAAAAATTCCACCCATATATTACCTTAGGAGGATTCCATTTATCCTATCGTGTTTCAACCATCTTCCAACCAATTCTACAATTAGAATGTACAACATTTTTCATTGGCTAAATATTGCAAACAAGGGTATGTTGCCTCTACTCTATGTTGCAAAATAAAAAAATATGTATGAAAAATATGAAAACTTCACCAATGTGTTACGATTTACAAATTACAAGTCTCTTCCTATTTATACATGACCTAAGATAAATTTAAAATGTGTGGGGAACATGCCTTGTCACATAGCATAAAGTACATCCTCATTAAATTTGGGTGGACAATAACTCATCCTCATTAAAAAACAATTGTACATGGATACTCCAAATTTGATTGATTTTATACGGTAAAAGGCAGGGATTATGTGGTTCAAATAAATATACACTAGTACTAGTAATCACTAATCGAATAGTATACAATTTGAATCAATCATATTGGCTAAGAAATGAATCATGGGTGTGCATTTCAGTGGAGTAAGGCAATTTTGGCTTGCTTCACAAAAATGCATGCCCAACCTTCATTTCAAGGCCAAATTGAATGATTCAACTTGGAGAGTATTTTTTTACTCATAAGTAACATCAATATAATTACATATTTTTATTTTCTCACATAGGTATTTATGTTGTTCAAGAATACTCCAAATTGGATGGATTTCATAGGGTAAAAAGCAAGGTTTACGTGCCTCAAATAAATGCACACCAGGACCTATAATTAATTGGCAGTGACATAATGATCATTCCATCCTATGGGTATGCAAAATTTTACCTTGATCTTGTGGTGTAACAATGCCCTAATGAGTCTCAGTATTGTGGTGTAACAATTCCCTAATGGCCCTCAGTATTGTGGTGTAACAATTCCCTAACGGGCCTCAATATTGTGGTGTAAGAATTCCCTAATGCACCTCAGTTCTTGGGTATGACAACAACCTCTTTAGGCCTTCTTATATGTGATATGAGAAAATATTATGACAACTATATGAGGTAGATATGTTGAGCCCTATGACAAAGATATGGGGTGAATGCTAGAAATTGTACCAAGAATGGTTCAATTTTAACTTATGTCTTAGTCAAATTAAGTAATTTGATTTTCCACATTAGCAGGATGACTTGGATTGCAGTTAGGTAGAGTGACATCACCTTCTCTACTAGTTAAGTCAATAAATTAGAGTTATAGTCTTCGATTAGAGTTGTGTATGTAGTGATTGCTAAAATTTAGCAATCTAGTTCATTTATTTTCACTTGAACTCATTTAACTGGGCGAAGTAATTAATTGAGTGAGTTGAAGGTCAGTTGAGTAGTAGAACTATTGTTAACCCAGTGATCTCACAGTTAAAATAAAAAATTAACTAAAACTAACCCAGACATGCATGGAATTTGAATTTCCTAGCTGGAGTGGAGTAAAAGGAACATTGTAATCATCAATTGTACACTAGTTGAGTGTGTAGACTTGAAATTTTAGCCAATGAATCATTCCTTGGGAATTGTGCAAGGAAATAGGGAATTCCCCTATTATTTAGGAGCTCAATTTCTCCAGAATTGCGCAAGGAAATATGAGGAAGTTGGAGCCTTGAATTGGCTAAGTGTTTTCCAGAGTAGGATAGTCAGTAGGACAACATGTTTACAGTGCAAGGTGTGCTTCATAGTTGAAGAAAGACATCGTAATAATTTCTCATTCTCATCTGATTAATGAAACGTAGTGGAGGGGTTTTTCCCAATTGGGTTCCCTTGTAAATCATTGTGTTCTTGTGGTTTTGATGGTTGTGTGTCATTGCATGTGTTTCCAAATTGTGATTTTCATTCTATACAATTGTATAGGAAATTTGTAATCTCTTGTTTTTAGTTTGAATTCATCAGTAGTAGCAAATTTATATTCATTTCTACATAGAAAACATAATAGAAACTAGTCAATAGATCTTCTCCTTCAGAGATTTCGATTTGCAGATTCAATGAAGTAGGTTTCTTCCATGCAGGAAAAGGTGTTTCAATAGATTAAGATTGGAGTATACCTTGGAGGGAACCTCAAATTTCATATCTTGGAAGGATAAGATGGAATTTATACTCGATGATAATGGAGTTTTGGAGTGCACCAAAGCTGGCATTCCAAAACTAGCAATATCATATGCATAGTGGTTAGCCGAGTGGAAGAAGGATACTGCAAAATCTAGGAGGATCATCCTAAAGGGTGTGAGAGACCACATACTCTCGAATTTACATGGAAATAAAACTCCATTTTCTATGTGGAAGAACCTCACTTTTAGAAAATAACAGTGATGCTAGGAAATTGACATTGAGGGATAAGCTTAGAAACATCTGATTGCAGAAAAATGAAACCTTTCGACATTAGCTCTCAAGATTTACTCAGGTTCGAGATGAACTTGGAGGAGTAGGAGAAAATATTTCCTCTTCAGAATTTGTGAGCCTAACTCTCCCAGGCCTTCCAAAATCCTAGCACAGCTACCAAGACATTGTAAATGGAGAGGAAAAATTACCAAATTGGGTGAGACTTTGGTCTGATTTGGTGCAGGAATAAATTTGAAGGAACACCATAGATGGAGTAACATCCAAATCTGAGGAGGAAGATAATTTTCCCTTGGATCGAAAGGGAAAGAAAGATAAGGGAAAGAATGCTCAAAGCAAGCCATAGTTCAACCAACACAATGGAAAGAAGAAGGACATAAGTAAGATAAAATGTTTCCACTACCATGAATATGAGAACTATGAAACAAAGTGTTTGTACAAGAAGTCTAACAAGAATCCTTCAGGAGGAGAAGGAGGTGAAGCATTTGCCTCACAATTCAAATTATACTTCACCATGATTGCATGCATAACTATCACTGTAATGGGGAGTATGTGGTATCTAGATTCAGGTGCCTTGTTCTATATGATAGGATGCAAATAATTCTTAAGTAGCCTAGACGAGAAGGATCTACATATGCACATAGAACTTGGAGATGATTGGAGGTACAATGCCAAAGGAATTGGAATTGTAACCTTTAAGAGGGAGTTGGGCTCACAACCTCATCTAAAAGATGTTATGTATGCCCCCATGTTGAAGAAAAATTTGATCTTTGTAGTTGTATTGGAGGATAGATGCTATGATGTTGTTTCCAGTAAGGGGAAAGGCATTTTGAGACATGTAGCTACCTAGAAAGTTAAACATATTGGATTTAGAGTGAAAAAACTATACAAACATGAGGTGGAAGGTTTGGTTGCATTGAGTATCAAGGCAGAGAAGTTGCAGAGTCAAGATGTTGGAGAAATGTGGCATAGGCACATGTGACACATACACCATGGGGCCTTAAAAATCATGCAGCAGATTACCACCAGTCTGATGAAATGTACTGTTGACTGGAATGATGTCTACAAGGGATGCACATTAGGGAAGTATGTCAAATCCGACTTCTAGGGACAAGATAGTAGAGATGTAAAAATCTTGGCGTGAGTCCACTCTGATGCATGTGGACCATTTTCTACAACCTCTACAACAAAACATAGGTATTATGTAATTTTTGTTGATGACTTTTCTAGAAAATTTTGTATTTTCTTCATGAAGAAAAATGGTGAATTGTTTTCCAAATTTGTTGAACTAAAAGCATTGTTTGAAAAGGAGACTAGTCAAAAATTGAAAGGCTTGAGAAGTGACAGTGGAGGAGATTTTGTTTCTAACACCTTCAAGGACTTTTATGCTAAGGACGATTTGGAAGAGAACTGATAGCACCCCATTACTCACAATAAAATGGGGTGGATGAAAGGAAGAACATAAGCATAGTGGGAGCAACAAGATCCATGTTGCATGATCAAGGGTTTCCAGTACATCTGTGGGAAGAAGCATGCAACATCGCAGTTTATTGTAGAATAGGAGCCCTCACAGAATAATTGGCATGATTGGACCCAAAGAAATTTTCTTTCAGAGGAAGCCAAATGTATCTCATTTTTGAATTTTTGGAGTTACCATCTATTTTCATGTCAAGTCTGTAATTAACTCCATGACGATATGCAGAGATTTTTGGTGCCTCACTGACAACCCTAGGATTCCAACGAAATATATCCAACCTGCTAAGAATGCAAGGTTGAAGGCCATTTAGGTAAAGTTGATGGGCTTACCTAGCCCAAAGGGAAACATCCCTCAATGTTAAAATGCCTATCATGTATCAAAGAAACTTGTAACACAACCAAATAAATGGATGTAAGTGAAACTAGACCTTGTTGAGCAGACAACCTTCAATGTAACCATTTCATATAAATAAAAGGGTCTCTAAGCCTATTGTTTTAAGTTTTAATTCAAGCTCTTATCGATTTTATTAAGGCCTATATCATGGCCTACTATTCTTTGTTATTTATTGATGTGCCACTTTCAATAAAGTTAAGCATTTCATTCATAATAATGTTTAGCTCAAGATTATAGCTTAATCCTTATTACCATGTGACCATTTACATAGTTCGTATATTAAACGATTTTTGTTCAACATCATTAAGATTAATCACACATTATTTTTTTTTCCATATTCAAAAGCTCAACCTTACTTATTTCATTATCAGTTCCATTCATTTCAATAAGTGACACACAAACATATATGTTAGACATGCCCTTCAATGACATCTCTCCATGGAGGTGTAACCACATGTTCAAGCATTAACAACACAAATGCAGTTCCAAAGTCCTAAAACCATTACAATTGGAAATGCATCTTACATTAGTCAACAGATAACAAGTATAAGAAGAGACTTATATTTGATCTTGCAAGGGAAACAAGTCTGGGAAAAGGAATCTCCACCTAACAATAGATAGTTGCAACGACTCTTACTTGTGGTTGTCACCTGTGAGCTTGATTCCAGAGTCTGAGGGGGATGCTTTCTCAATGGATTACAGCACCAGCTGTAAACTGAAACAGGGACTTTAGAGGATTCCTAAGGTGTTACAGGGCTCCAAAGTCTATTGTCTCAACCTAGGGCCTCCAGGGGAGCTGTTACAGGTCTCCAAAGATTCCATCCCAACCCACAACCTCCAGGGACCAAAGTTGTTACAGGGCTCCAGAGACCTCCTTATCAACTCACAACCTTCAAGGAACCAAGCTATTATAGGGCTTTGGGAATCCTATCTCAACCCACATCCTCCAAGGACACCAAGTTGTTATAGGGACCCAAAAATTAGCAACTCAACCCACAACCTCTAGGGAACCAAAGAACCAATATCCTTCTCTTCTCTTCTCTTCTTTTTAGAGCTTCCTGTTGATTTGTTTTTCTCGATGCTCGAACTTCTCTCTCTTCTATGTCAACCTCCTGCACCCTTTGACTGCTTTTAGCTTTACCTTTGAATGAATCCTCCTATTGTATTTTCCTTGTTTTGCATTTGTTGTTGCATCCTCACTGACCTGTAATATGCATACTCTCTACTGGAATGTTTTTCCTCTTTTCGTGTTGTTGTTTCTTAAGAAACATGGGAATGCATATTTGATGAGTGTCAATATTGCAACAAGGATGTTGCAACTCCTGGGCTACCACCTTTACTTATCAACTTGGGGTTTGTACAAACTTGGAGGTGACAATGCTATATGCACAAGTAGAGGTGAAGGTCCTGCCTATTGTCACTTTTTCATCTGGCGAGAGACCCAAGGGGTTCCAAGCCAAACTTCTATAGAGTCAGAAGAAGCTTGATTCTTTGATGGAAGAAGAGAAAATCTATTCTAAGAGAGCTACTCTACTGCAGTGATGAAGAAAACAACATGTAATGATAAATCACACCGTATCATAATTAACCATTTAAACAGCTATGCTAAGAAGAATTGATAAATCAACACTAACCTAATGCATCTATCTAAGTTACATAAGTAAATAGCATCAAACCAAACTAATGAGTAAGCAAGGAAACTAAACTAAATCAGTTTCACTTTCTTGGTTTTTTGATGATCGGATAGTATTAGAGCTAATTGAATAACCAAATCAAAGCTCAGAAGTGGCAATGTTTAAATGATATGCAGAAAAAAGTTCAGGAAGGAGTTAAGCAGAAAAGAAATCAAATATCGAAATCAATGAAGAGAGGACGTAATGAGGTAGTAGTGCATAGGAACAATTGGATCGATCAGCGAACAGTAAAAACAGAAGATGAGTGATGAAGATCTTATCGTAGGGGATTAAGTGAATAGAGGGATGAACAACATTAACGGAAGATGAGCAACGAAGATCTTATCGTGGGGATTAAGTGAATAGATGGATGGATCGATCAATGAACATGATTAACGAAAGATTGAGTGGTGGATATCTTATCATGGGAGGTTAAGTTAATAGATGGACGAACAAGATTAACGGGAGATGAGTGGTGGAGATCTTATCACGGCGATGAAGTGAATAGATGGATGGATCACATCAAGTCACATGGCGACATAAGGGTAAAAAATGTGCAAAATGATGGAGTGGGTTTCGTAGGGGGTGAGCAATTTCTCACGCGCCCTCAAAGTTGTAAGTTGTATTTCTAATTTTCACGCGATTAGCCTAAGTGACTAACACGTAGCATGGGAAACCACTTTTCTCGCGTGCTCCCAGGCAGATATCGGTCGTGCAAGAATTCACACAAGATTTTGCAATAATCATTCGATCAAGCGAGATTGATCGATGATGGAGATTGACCAACCTAGTTGGTGATCAGGTGACGCGACAGTTGTTGGATCGAGGGCGCGACAGGTCTATGATGGAGATTTGGAACGCATAAATGTAGAAATTCTCACTATATATTAACCTGATAATGCAATATAACTAAAGAAAAATTCTCTAATCTACTTCTACAATCAAACTTGAGGAAGCTTAATAGATTTGAGCAAGATCAAGTAGAACACATATAACCATAAGCAAAATCAATGCACATGAAACACAGAAGAATACTTAGGGGAAAGCCTCAGCTAAAAACCCCAATATCTGTATTATCATACAAGGTGGAAATACATCAGAATTATACAAAACCTTAGCTCTCATAGCTAGCTAGCTCTTAGTACAATCCTCTTGGATGCTCACAGGCAATTAAAGCTTTCACAAGCCTTCTCCTTTGCCCTCCAAGCTCCTATTTCCTTACGCAGTTACCTCTAGGATGATCTCCTTCACCCAGTGTAACACTGCTCTATTACATTGTCAAAACTGTGCAATCCTCAAGGAACCTTCCTTGATTGCATGGATGAGTTTCCTTTATAGGAAAACACATGCAACTGATAATAACCTATCCTTGAGATTTAGCTAACTGGGCTTTTCTCAAAATAGACATGCATGAGTTTCTGATGAGAGAATCTTCAATTATCTGGAGTACACTAGTTGGATGCATGCATGGATTAACTGACTAAACTCACAATTAGTTCCTCAAATAGTTTGGAACTAATTTAACTGGACTTAACTCAATAAAATAAGCTAACTAATTACAACTCAAATATAACTCAATCTTATCTCCTTAATTAAGGGATAATATCTTAATTTATAATTGTTGCATGACTTTAGAAATACTTCTAACTTGAATTTCTCCAACTAATTAACTCAAGATGAATTAATTAATTATTTTTCAAGTAGCTAGTGAGACTAAATTCAAATTTCAATTCTCAATTTTAATTCAAGGATAAATTAAAATTGGAATATTCTATATTCTATTTTTATCATTTCTTGTTGCTATTTTCAACAATAAAGTAGGTGTGGAAGAATTCATGATAGCCATTGTATCAAGCTAGATAGATCAACTGTGGAGATCTGGAGTGCATAAATTCAAGTGTTGAAATGAATCGGATGGTGATTGGTCAGGTTTTTTGTGGATTAGATAGTAAGGAAATCTACGGGTATAATCTGATCAAGACGTGTTTTATTAGCTTTCACTTAAGCATTTCGTGCTGAAGGAAATGAGCATATGAGCAAAAAGTGATGGAAAAAGACGACAATGAGATGAACCTCGTACTGAATCAAGACAAAAAAACTTCATGCAAGAACTCCTGGCTGACCTACTAATTGAAAGAAGGCACAAATGGAAGAAAACTAAAACACAACTAATCTACACTACACTACTGTAATGGAAATGAAGCTACTTAAGCAAACAAATGATTAAACCATGAATCTACACTAGCATACATGTAGAATAAAGAGGAGCATTAGCTGTTAGGTTGGGCCCTAACCCAAGAGATTCAGCCCTCTGAGTTAACTCAGTGCTGTCTCAAAACAAAACTCATTCGTATTATCAAAACAATGGATTACATCAAAATTGTCACAAGTCTTACAGCTTGAAAATAAAGTAGAGTTTTACAATCAAAATTTTTAATCCTACTGAGGTCCTACACCTCTATACTTATATGTCTGATGTCTCCAACGACTTCCTTAAAATTAGGGAGGCTTGGCTCCCAAACTCAAGGTAAACTGGTGCTTTGACTTCCACTTGCTTGACTGCCTTCTAGTCCTCATGATTTGGTTGCTTCTAAGAGCTGATATAGGAATATTCAAATGGAGGGGTAGTAAATGAGGAGGATTTCCCTCCTATAATTCCTCTCCCTTGTCCCATTTGAGTTTTTACCAAGGTCTTTCCTAAAATTCCTTGCTTTTATCCTTTAATCCTGCATTAAACGCACATTAGACCACAAAGAAAAATATCCAACTCTAACTCATCTCATAAACAAAATATGATCAAAAGTATGCAATAAGTTGTGACAATACTTGGTTTGACTAAGCTACGAGATGAATTAAGGCCCATATAATTACCCAATGATGAGGGTCATCATCACCACCCTACTGAAAGTGTTGCTCATCCTCTGATCAACTTAGTCAATGTCCATGTCCTTCATGGCTCTGGTAGCCTCTCTGACATCCCATGCTTCTATTGTGGTCTCTTCTTCTTTTTCATAGAAGCCTTCTTTCCTTTCTACTTCTTCCCATACCTATTTTCCTATTCTTCTTTTCTCCCTTCTAGCATCCCTAGAAGTAGTGGTGAACTGAGTTTTAGGCCTATCAGCCTAAACATATCCTCAAAATGTGAAATTTATTTCTCTTGGGCAACAAGATATCTAGGTGCCAACTAAGGATCATTTGTAATTAGGTTACGAGTGCTTATTAGGGCCATGGTATTTGATTGTTCAGATCTGATGAAAAGAGGTTCCTTTTGCTCTCTGGCCAATATTCTTTTCATCTCTGTAGCCCTTGACTCCTCATGGTTCATCCATGATGCCAAAGCCATTAATTGTAGATCTCTTAGCTTGACATTAGTATTCCAAACATTCATGTTTGTGAGGGCCATGTTGTGCAAGTAAAACTCAGCCATTTTGGCCCTATCCTCTAGTGTACTTTGATCACCAAGATCAATAAACTTCCAATAGTCCTGAAATGGCATGGTCTCCTTTGTGCTAGTGTTTTAATCTGAAATTGCAACCATTGTTCTTTGAGGTAAAGAGCATAGGATTTAGTTGGAATCCTACACTAGATGGCCTCCCAGGAGAGGCTGGCCATACATGCTAGTCGGTTTTCCCTTTCGTGCAGTTGTCCTCTTAGCATGTAATTTCCCTCTCAAGTTGATCTCTTATTATTGCTTCTCTATCCCTTGGTGTAGAGGAATATTCAATCTCAATAGGGATTCTTGTTGATATTTGCGGCTTCCCTTTTTTTATTCTTATGCTCTTTCTTGTTCTAAAATATAGAGGGGTTTTCCTTCTTTTCCCTTTTTTCTTGGTTGGGGTGCTGAGGGTAGTGAAGACAGTTTCTGCTTCCCTCTCATGGGCCTCTGGAGACACCCTAGGTGACTCCTCCTCGTGTTCTTCCCCTTCTATGTCAATGCCTTCTTCCTCTCTATTTTTCTTTTCTTCTTCCTCTTTCTATTATTTCTCATCTCCATCAGTTTCTTCCTTCGTTTCCTCCTCTGTTTCAACATCATCCTCCTTCTCTTCTCCTTCATCATGTTCCTCTGTATTAGTTTCTTCTTCATCAATCTCACCCCCATCTAGCTCTGTATCTTCTTCTTTTTGTTTTGCCTCCTCCTCACTGACAGAAGGATGAACATCATAAGTGAGTGTTTTGATGTCATCCTCTGCTGGTAAGTCTCTAAAGACTAACCATGTCATAGGTATCCTGAGGTTTTAGAGGGCTTCCTCAATGAGGATCCTGATCAACCCATGGTGAGCCAATTTTTGGGAATTCCCTTCCTTTACTTTGTTGTTGGAGTCTATGAGTGATTGCATCAAGAAATAGGGTATGTTGAGTCTTTGATGAATTGGTGTTTCTACCCCAAATCTTAATTCTTCAAGCATCCTAAAATGGTAGCCATAAACAACATTGTATCTACCCTCACATGAGATATATTTGATGAGTTGGTAGCCTACCTCACTCTATGGGTATGGCAGGCTATCTCTCTGTACTCAATTTTTATCCTCTGTGGGTTGTTCACCTTCTAAAAAGAATTTCTTTTTTGCCACCTGATTGACTTCTTTGTCTTCTTTTCTCCATGGAATTCCTAGGGGAAGTGTGGTGACCCTACTGATGAGCTCTGGGGTGAGATCTATAGTGAGACCTCTAACTATAATAATGGCATAGATTTTGTTGTGTGGAGTGAGGGAATGAGAAAATTCTTGAGCCACCTCATCATCATACCCTGTGAATTTTTTGAAAACCCCCATCCGTTGGTATCTTATAAAGATTTCAAGCACTTGGGGGTATTGTTGTATCCTCACAGTATTTGTGGGTTCTGTCCTATTAAAACCTCTTGTCATATTGCTTGTGAGGCTTGAGGAAGGAATGAGATTTTTGACAGAAGAATTTTAAATTCAGGAGAAAACAGAGTTTCTTGTGTATGTAATTCACCTCCCACCGTTGTTATGTCCACTAGATTTTAGAGCATTTCTAGTTCATTTGCTTGTAAATGGGGATGGATTTTTAGATCCTACCTCTTTATAATGGTGGCAATGGACAGTTCTCATGATATTCCCTCTTGAACCCCTCTCTACCTATCTTTTAGACTACTTCTATGTATCCTATAGACTGCTCCTAGACTGTTCCTGTAGGAATTCCTGTGCATGCTGCTATAGAAATTCTCTTGCAGAACAATGGATCCTTCGTTCCGGTGGGTGGCTAGAGTTATAAGAACGAATTGAGTGAGGGAGTTTCGAGGAGGTGGAATGTATGAATGCATGCAAACAATGTTTTGTTTCCCACTCCTCATAATCAGCTCCCACCTCGTAGATCCGTAGTTAACCACTTCTTGTGCTACTTTGTTGAGATTGCAACAAGATGATGGAGTTTAGTGAAAAGAGTCACCTTCACTAAGTGGGCCCGTAGGAAAATTATGGCGTAAGTTCTATTTTTGGATCACAGCAGGGATGATCAGAGCAGGAGTGATCAAAGTCTATTTTTAGACTGGCTGTCAAAAATAGAAAAGTCAAATATTATTTCTTATAATAATATTTAGACTATAAACTTTACCTTATTCTCTTGG
Source organism: Pinus taeda (assembly GCA_000404065.3). Classification (NCBI taxonomy): domain Eukaryota; kingdom Viridiplantae; phylum Streptophyta; class Pinopsida; order Pinales; family Pinaceae; genus Pinus; species Pinus taeda. The sequence continues at coordinate 450,975 of APFE030223891.1, read as the reverse complement.
AGCACTTCAGTTTGAGCTACAGATGTGGCACATGTAGCTGTCAGAAGGAAATGCACTTTCTTTGTGGATCAGTTGAGTTGTTGCATGCATTACTTCAGTTAGAACTCAATAAGTTGAGTTTGGTGGAGTTGATTGTGGAGTTGATGGAGTTGTGTTCAGTTTGACTTGGTTAAACTAGTTGTAATTATTCTAACTGAAAATAGACTAATGATGAGTTGTTAAAATAATTATTAACTCATAATGCAACTAAAGAATACATTAGTTAACTCAGTTGCATGTCAATGCATGTTCAGTTCATCAAGGACAGGTGTTAGAGGATCAGATTGCTATCAGTTGTGACTATAGATGTGCATAAGGATTTGCACAATCAATGAGATTGATTTATGCCAATGAGAATTGGCCAATACCAAGTGATTATAGCCTCTGCTCATGTGATTCCCAGTGTGAGTGATTCTTTTGAGGTAAATACGAGTTTGGTTCAACCATTCTCATCCATTCTTGAGCAGGTATTGAGCAGTGGAGGCAGGCAAGCAGTGGAATAGATTTGGAGATCAGATCTGAGATGTATTGTGTGTAACAGGTGGAGATAGTGCTGGATACTTGTGAGAAGTATTTACTATTGTAATGTTACATGTTCTCCATCATTAATATACAGATAGTGTGGGGCTTTCAGCTGTAAGCTTTCCCCCGGTTACATATTGTGTTAATGTGTGCATGTTCTTGATGTTTTATTGTTATTGATGCTGCTATATTGATGATCAACATAGAGGAGCTTATGTATTGTGTATGTATTCTGCAATAGTACACGATCAGGATAATCTCCATTGAATATGTGTTTATTATTCAAAATTTCTACATGGTATCAGAGCTGTTGATCATCAGATCTACTATTCAAGAAGTGTTTACATTCTAATTCTTCAAGCAAAGTTTGTAATCGCGCTAGGTAGCCTCTATATTCATCCTTCCTTTGGAAGGTGAGATATCTGGAGAATTCCCATATAGTGGATCTCTGTACAAGAAATACCTTGTTCTCACGAATTCTAGGTCGGAAGCGGTTGAGTTGGAGCTGGTGGAATTCAAATTTGCAACAGTGTTTTCTTGGTGTCAAAACTAAGATGTCTTTCACAGGATTGCGATTGGAGTATGCCCTTGAGGGCAGTACGAACTATATTTCATGGAAGGACAAGATGGAGGCAGTATTGGATGATAAAGAGCTGAAGGAGTTCATAGAGACAGATGTCCCAAAGCCTACTAATGCTACTCAAGCTGATGCTTGGCAAAAGAAGATGGCAAAATGTCGAAGGATTCTGTTGGAGGGTGTGAAGGATCACATTGTGTCCAGCCTCCATGGAAAGGCTACTCCATATTTGATGTGGAAATTGTTAACATAATTATTCCAAAGCAAGAGTGATTAGTGGAAGCTGGCACTCAAAGATAAACTCAGAAACATCAAATGCGAGAAGGGTGACAGTATGCCCAAGTATCTCACGAAGTTCACTCAGTGTCGAGATGAGCTGGGAAGTGTGGGGGTTACTATCGATGATGAGGACTTGGTGAGCTTGGCTCTCCTTGGTCTTCCAAAGAGTTAGCATTCCTATCAGGACTCTGTCAATGGTTGGGAGAAATTTCCAGGATGGGAAATACTGTGGTCAGATCTTATGCAAGAGGAGATCAGGCGGAGTACCAGGGACGGATCTTCATCAAAGGGAGCTGATGAAGAAAACTGTGCTTTGGATGCCAAAGCAAAGAAAGGGAAAAGCAAGAAAGCTTCTTAGTCTAGTGCGAAAGGCAAGGACATGTCCAAGGTGAAGTGTTTTCACTGTCACCAGCATGGACACTATGCCACTAATTGTCCGTAGAAGAAGAAGAACAAGCAAGTTGATGGATCTGTAGCAGGAGAGGCTCTAGCCTCATAGTTTGAGCTTGATTTTTCATTGATCTCATGCTTGGTTTCAAGTGTGATGAGATCGGTGTGGTTCTTGGACAGTGGTGCGTCTTTTCACATGACGGGAGATAGAGATTTGTTTCCTGATCTGGAGGACAAAGATCTTGGAGTGCACATCGAGATGGGAGATGATGGTAGATACAGTGCGACTGGTATCGATACCATTTCCTTTGAGAGGGATTCTGGTAAACCCTTCGTATTGAAGGAAGTCATGAATGTTCCAGGATTGAAGAATAATATTATCTCTGTGGCAATGTTAGAAGACAAGGGGTATGATGTTGTTTTCAGCAAGGGAAAAGCTTTCCTGCGCAACAAGACAACTGGTGAGAACCGAAAGATAGGGGTTCGAGTAAGGAACCTTTATCAGTTGCATGTAGATGGATGCGCAGCAATGGCAGGAAAGGCAGAAGGATTGGTGAGCTGGGATGATGGTGAGTTGTGGCACAGGAGATTGGGTTACCTTCACCATGGAGCCTTAAAGATACTGCAGTAGATCACTACAGGGCTTCCTAAAGGCACACTTGCGTAGTCAGATCAATGCAAGGGGTGTACTTTGGGGAAGTTTGTGAAAGCCACCTTTCATGAGAAGGATAGTCGCGCCATGACAATCCTTGAGAGAATTCACACAAACGTGTGTGGACCTTTCTCAGTTGCTTCGACAACAAAACACAAGTATTATGTGATTTTTGTTGATGATTTCTCTTGTAAGTGTTGGATCTTCTTCATGCAGAAGAAGAGCGAGACATATTCAAAGTTCTGTGAATTCAAAGCACTAGTCAAGAAGGAGTTGGGGAAGAAGGTGAAGGCTCTTAGGAGCAATCATGGTGGTGAATACATCTCGGATGAGTTCAAGGGTTTCTGCAAGGTAGAAGGGATTCAAAGAGAGCTCATAGCTCCCCATAACCCACAGTAGAATGGGGTAGCTGAGCAAAAGAATAGAATGATCTTGGGTGTTGCACAGGTGATGTTGCATGATCAGGGCCTACCCCTTCACTTGTGGGCGGAAGCATGCAATATAGCAGTTTATGTGCAGAACCATTGTCCTCATAAGATACTTGGCATGAGTACACCTGAGGAGGCTTATTCTAGTAAGAAGCCTGATCTTTCTCATTTAAGGATTTTTGGTGCTAATGTTTACATGCATGTGATGAAGGATGCTAGGAAGAAGTTGGAGCTGACCGCTGAGGTTGGGATATTTGTGGGGTACACTGATACGCCCCACAACTATTGTGTGTATTTGGTAGACAGTGGTAAAATTGTTGTGCGACGGGATATAAAATCTCAGGAGGAGAAAGCCATGAAGTGTTTGCTTGAGAGGGAGCTACACTTGCATGCAGATGAGGAGCTATTAGTTCCTAAGGATGAGCTTTAGGACGTGGATCAGCCACAGGACGAGGTTCATGGAGTGGAAGAGACCACTCAAGCAGCGCCAACCATCAGAGGGCGAAAGTATTTGATAGAAGCTGAGTGACTGGCTCATGATGCAGAGAAAGTTGTAGGACCACCTACAACCCAACATAGATAGAGACAATCACCTGATCAGTACATTGGATACATGGCTCTTATGAGTAAGTGTGTTGTGACTGAGCCATCCTCTTTCGAGGAAGCTGTGTAGGATCCCGCATGGGTAGACGCCATGGTGGAAGAGTATGATTCTATTGTCAAAAATAGTTCATGAGAGATTGTTCCTAGACTGGAAGGGAAATCAGTGGTGGGTTCGAGATGGATCTACAAAGTTAAGCAGGTAGCTGACGGGAGTGTGGAGAATAACAAGGCAAGATTTGTTGCCCGAGGCTTTTCACAGATAGAGGGGATCGATTATGAGGAGACCTTTGCACCTGTCGCAAGGTATTCTTCCATACGGACGATTCTTTCTCTCTCAGCATAGATGGGATGGCACATTCATCAGATGGATGTGAAGACTGTGTTCCTCAATGGAGTCATTGAGGAGGAGGTGTACATTGAGCAACCCAAAGGCTTTGAGGTCTTCAGCAGTGAGTCACATGTGTGCAGGCTCAAGAGAGCGTTGTATGGGTTGATGCAAGCACCATGTGCTTGGTACACATGGATAGACAGCTATTTCACCGGACTTGGATTCTCCAAGAGTGAGGCGGATCCTAACCTATACCAGATTGTGGTGAAGGGTAAGTTGCTTATCATTGTACTGTATGTAGATGATTTGATTCTAACGAGTGATGAGCTGTTGATACTTTCATGCAAGGATGACCTCGCTAAGGAGTTTGAGATGAAGGACTTGGGCCTCCTTCACTATTTCCTAGGATTGGAAATATGGCAGTGCAATGGTGGAGTGTTTGTTTCTCAGGGTAAGTATGCTCGGGAGATACTGGAGAAGTTCAACATGCATGGCTGCAAGCCTATTTATACTCCTCTTCCTGGAGGTTGGAGGAAGGAGGATTCCACTTCAGGAGAAGAAGTGGATGCCACTGTTTATCGACAGTTGGTGGGGTCGTTGATGTATTTGGTCAATACACGACCCGATATATGCTATGCAGTTAACCAGCTTTCACAAGCTATGGTTAAGCCTACCAAGCTCTTCTGGAAGGCGGGCAAGCATGTATTGCGCTATTTGAGAGGCACATCGAGATATGGATTGTGGTAAAGATAGGAGGATGAGGTGAAGCTATGTGGGTTCACGGATGTAGATTGGGCAGGGAGCCCAACAGAAAGAAAGAGAACATCAGGAGGGGTCTTGAGTATTGGATTGACAGTAGTTTCTTGGTACAACAGGAAGTAGAGATCCATGGGACTCAATTCAGCAGAGGTTGAGTATATGGCAGCAAGTGTGGCTTCATGCGAGCCTATATGGATGAGGAAGATTCTGGTTGGTTTGTTTGGTTCTCATTTAGAGCCTACTTTGATTTACTGTGATAACGAGAGTTGCATTAAACTCTCAGCTAATCCTATATTTCATGATAGATCTAAACACATTGACATCAGGTACCATCATATCGGAGATTGTGTCCAGCGGAGGATCATGTTACTTTCATACATTCTAACGGAGGATCAGGATGTTGATATTCTGATGAAGGCTCTCACCAGGAGCAAATTCGAATACCACCGAGGTAGGATAGGGGTTGCTAATAATCCATATCTTGTCGAGAAGGAGTGTTGAGATTGCAACAAGATGATGGAGCTTAGTGAAAAGAGTCGCCTTCACTAAGTGGGCCTGCAGGAAAATTATGGCACAAGTTCTATTTTTGGATCACAGTAGGGATGATCACAGCAGGAGTGATCAAAGTCTATTTTTAGATTGGCTATAAAAAATAGAAAAGTCAAATATTATTGTCTTATAATAATATTTGGACTATAAACTTTATCTTATTCTCTTGGAGCACTTCAGTTTGAGCTATAGATGTGGCACATGCAGCTGTCAGAAGGAAATACGCTTTCTTTGTGGGTCAGTTGAGTTGTTGCATGCATGACTTCAGTTAGAACTAAATCAGTTGAGTTTGGTGGAGTTGATTTTGGAGTTGATGGAGTTGTGTTCAATTTGACTTGGTTAAAATACTTGTAATTATTCTAATTGCAAATAGACTAATGATGAGTTGTTAAACTAATTATTAACTCATAATGCAACTAACGAATACATCACTTAACTCAGTTGCATGTCAGTGCATGTTCAGTTCAGCAGAGACAGGTGTTAGAGGATCAGATTGCTATCAGTTGTGACTTTAGTTGTGCATGAGGATTTGCACAATCAATGAGATTGAGTTGCTATCAGTTGTGACTATAGTTGTGCATGAGGATTTGCAAAATCAATGTGCGCATGCTCTTGATGTTTTATTGTTATTTGATGCTGCTATATTGATGATCAACGTATAGGAGCTCATGTATTGTGTATGTGTTCCACAATAGTACATGATCAGGATAATCTCCATTGAATATGTGTTTATTATTCAAAATTTCTACATACTCCTCCTCTGCCTTTGAGTTGACTACGGCCACGTGTGAGAGGACACCCAGTTTTGTATGTGATGATTGAATGAAGGTGGCCAAGTTAACTGGCCACCTTTTCACTTATAAACCAACTACCTCATAACCTTTACAAATTTTGATCAAACTATGCATATGAGTGAGTGAGTGGGATACTTACATGTGGTCTCGATGCCATGCTACAGCTGTCGAATATCACATGTGTTGCATTGTTTATTTGTTGCATGGTCATTCTTCTTCCTCCTCTATTGTATGTGACTGAAGAATGGATGTTGCTGCTACTATGGAGCTCCTGGATCATCCTAGTGAAGACCTATAGCTGATGATTGATATGTTGCGTGATAGGTTGCTACAGGACCTACCCAACCTACCATTCACCCTCAGATTGCTTCTTGTAGGTTTTCGGGGGATCCTGTAGGAATACAAGGGATCCTATAGAAAACATAGTCTTCGCCTAAATAGAAGCAATGAAGTGAAAAAACAATGGAATTGATAAAGGGATGCATGGTAAGGAGTGGAGGAGATGAATATATGTGAGGCAGGGTTCCCTTTAGATCTTCTCTTTGCTCTGTGATTATCTTTCTCACCAACCTGCAAATAACAATTATGTCCTTTTTTTTTTTTTTTTGAAAAAACACCTAGGCTACCTCAAAGAGATTTTCACCCTAGATGTTTTCCCTGGGCACCCCAATGAAGGTTTTCACCCAGGGGTCTTCTTATTTCTTTTTCATTTTTTTCATAATTGGGCCACCTCATGAGGTTTTCAACCCAAAGATGGGACTCAGGCACCTCATGGAGTTTTTCACCTAAATTGTTATTCTTTTTTCCCTTTTTCTTTTTTCAGTGACTTGATGAGGGAGGAGTTGGAACTTGCTCCACCATCATCACTGTCTTATTGATATTGTTAAAGAACTCTTGTTTTGATAAAGGTCTCTTGTACATTTTCAATCAGTGTCCATTAACAAGCAATGGAATAGCTTCTTCATCTATAGTCTTGATTTGCACTGAACCATTTGTTAGAGCCTAGATTTACCTCAGGCTAAGAAAGGTAGGATCTAGGACAACATCAAACCACACTTAACTTGGTAGCTAGCACTACCAGGTCGGGAGAGGGCTCTCTCCGGGTCAATCTCAGCCAAATATGATCACTAAGGGCTTGAGACGACTGATATAACTACTAATCTCAGGCTAGGTATATGTGCAAAGTGTTTAATTGAATAAAATGATATGGTTTTTAGCTCTAATGAAAAGGTGGATCTTGGGTGCAGGGAATGAGGCTCAGTCTTGTAGAGATCTCAATGGGGCAAGCTAGGAAACTGATCTTGGCACTTCAAATCGAATGAGATGGAGGGATTAGATAGAGGAGGAGTTGAAGAGGGTAAGAGAATCCATGGATCCTCTCCAAATAGCTTAAAACATCAAGAAACTAAAGCAAACCTCAAGTAGGGCACTGCAATTTCAATGGGTTCTACTTTCACTCTTGTTTGATTTAGCTGAGAAGAAATAAGAGAGAAAATGACATACATAACACATAAGTAAATTCACAAATACATAAGAAATCACTATACCAAAACAACATGCCACAAATATCTCAAAGAGTGCTGCAAACCCTGGTCTCAATTCCTTAGCTAAAACGCTGATATGAGTGTACAATGAAGCTCCTTACTTTCTCAAGAGTCCAACCATGCTACTGACTGAAAAAACACATAATATAGAAAAACTATAGCTCATCCTAGCCTCTAGGGGTTGAGCTCACGTGTTTAGGAGCTGTTCCAACTAATTCTAAACTGAGAACTAGAAATTAGGCAGCGGAATAGCATGCCTCTAGAAACAAGGGAACTGATTCATTTAGTTTCAAACAACTTTTTAACTGATAAATCTACCTCCATAAGTGAAAATTTGACATATTTACAACATGATCCATCAATGTACATTAAATTACATCACAAATTTGACAATAAGAAGGTGAAAAAGTCAAACTAGCAAAAGCTTAGGCAAAAAATAGAGCAATTCTTGGTCAAATTGGGCCAAATTTCCCCTATGCGTCGTGCCTGATTCTCTATGCATAGCGCCTATTTGAAGCCAATTTTGGAGGCCTTCCCAGTCTCCAAATTTGCTACTAGTATGCTTGTTGGAACCGTCTACCTGTATACTTTCCAACCCAAGTGGAACTTTTCAATTTTGCCTCCATTTGCCCCTCCAGAATTCAATTCTCCCAATACTGCTTCTTGTGTGTCAAAATAGGGGTAGTAAGGTCTTTTTTTGAAGATTTTTGACCTTTTTGAGGGATCAAAACCTATCCCAATTTCTTGGCCATTGGTAGGAAAGCATATTTTTTCATGCCAAATCCAAAAATGCTAAGTTTTTTTGATTTGGAAGCTCCTATCAAAAGCGAGCGCCATGTGGCGCAGCACATAGAGTAGAAAATCCTGTTTTTTGTGCCAAAAATTCAAAAATGCGAAAAGTGCACCAAACTTTTTGAAATTTGGGTTGAGTCTTCTCCATCAAGCATGGCATTGGGCAAAGGAAGCCTCGGCCAATATCTAAAGTCGATCATGCTCCTTTTGCCTCTTTGATGCCCTCTTCAATTTTGCCTTTAAGCTCCTGATTCTTGCCTTGCAGTGTTTGTTTCTCGCCATATAATGATATGCCATATGTCTCAACAATGTCTTCTCCTTGTTGGCCTTCTCCAACACTCTCTAAGTGTATATTGACTCTTTCAAGCCAAGACTCCCAATTAGCATTGATCTCTTGCTCAAGTGAAGTGAACTTCACCCTCCTCCTTTGGGCAGCGTGGTGATTCTCCCAAATGTTTTACAACTCCATAATCGCTTGCTGATCTTCAAGCTGCTTATTCCTTTGCTCCAGGTACTTCATAATCCACTTAGTCATCTCCAAGTTGAGGGACAAGGCATTGATGTCCAGCTGCTACTCTTGGATGATTTCTTTGAGATTTGTGCTTTGCGGGCCCACATCTGTATCATCACCCTCAATGAGAATGAAGTCCCGCTCACCTGAAGGCCCCTCATCCTACAATGGCCTCTTGCCTTTGTCCTGAACCTGTTGTGTTGATGACGGAAGTGAGACCCCTTCCACCCCGGGTGGAGATAATACTCGCTTTGCTGCTGCGAACAACCGTCTAGTGCCCTTCTGATAAGTGATAAACACCGGCATACTAGCGATCTGTGTCTCATGACCCTCATGCTGATAAGAAGGTCCACCTGTCTCATGCAAAGCCTCTGAAGGTCCCTGAGGAGTTGTACAAAACTCACGAGAAATGAAGTCCTCCCAAGTGATGCCCTGCATGCCAAGCTGATGGATGAACACAATTTTAATAAGAGAAAAATGGTAGATACTGTTGAACTGTTGCTGAGGAGTCTTGTGCTGTATTAGGGTGGTCATCTTCTTAATGTTTCGGCACATGAAGTAGGGGAGGTTCATCATCCTCACCCTGGTAAAATGCATCAACAGCCATATATGATGGACATATAAACAGGAAAACAAGCCCTCACAGCTGAAATACTTCACTATCAGTTTCAATAAAGGAGCATAAGAATCTTTGAGGTACCGAAAAGGAAACACTCTCCTGAGTTGCCTCAAATAACCAGACTTGATGTATGGTTCATAATGCTGCCTATCAATTTGTTGTATCGTGTTCCATTGCTCTCCAATCTTAGGAATACTGGTTGCTAGTTAAATAACTTATGGTGTTAAAGTGAATGTGACACCAGCTAGAGTGGCTTGACCACCATGTAAATGAAGCACAAACAAACGAGCCAACTCATGATGAAACTGAATTCTAGCAACCTTCTCATAAAATTCATAGCAGGACTGGTGTTGGAAACAAGTGATGGCGAGAGGGTAGGCCTATAACTCAGCAAGAGTGGTTGGTTCTTCTCGAATATGTTTGCCACCTCTATGAGGCCTGTTGGGTGCATGTAGCTCTGTAGGTGAGTCATTGTGTGTCTCCTCTTCATAATCATATGAGGGATCAGATTTCATCTCTGCTAGTGGGTGAGCTGTCTTGGAGCTGTCTTGATGAGAAGTAGGTGATTTATGATTTTTTTGACTCCTACCACCAAGGGAAAAGTGATATGAGGAACTATAGAGGGAGGGAAAAATGAGGGAGTTTAGGGACTATTGGGATAGGGTTTAGTTAGGGAAATAGGGGATTTAGGGAGTAATTTAGGAGTTTTGGGTATAGCACTAGGGTTTGGGAATTTGTATTTAGTTGTTGGGCAATGGGAATTGGGATAGGAATAGATGATGTTTTAAGAATATATGAGTTTAGGGAATAGGGAAATGAGGGAAAATGGAGTGAGGGAGTGGAAAGGTGGACTTGGTGGCCAAATAATCAATACCAACCCTAGGCAGTAGTTTCCTTTAAGAGATTTCAAGAGATAGGGTTTGATTTCCTTTTAAACAATCACCATAAGGCAACCACCATAAATTGCATAAAATATTGTTTCACTAGCAGTGATAAAGGCTCAACCTACTTGCACAAACGAAGATCCAAGCATTTTGGGCAATTTGGAGCAAGTTGTTGAAGATTTCGGGCTTGCAGCCCTATGCACTGCGCCTCAAACCCAATGCACCATGCACTGTGTATGCACCGCGCTCGTTCACTTTAACACTGGAAATTGTGGCTCTATGCGTTGTGCCTGCTATCTGCGCCACGCCAGTTTCCCAATGCGTTGCGCCTCTGTCTTGGGGCATTTTTTCACTAATTTCTCTTGCTTGCTCTAAACACGGTTTTTCTTTGCTTCCAACTTTGTCTTTGAGTGCAAATGAGCTTTTCAAATTGAAGAAATGACTTATATACAAGGATCCTTTAATTTTTATTTCACAAAAACCCACTTTCATAATGTTTGGAATTTGACTTTATTTTTTAACTTTGTTTTTGAGCTTTTTCACCTTATTTGAGCTTGTGATGAACTGAATGACTTGTGTTTTGTTTGCTTTGTAGGGGGTTGGAACTACTGGGGCTAGGGAAAGTGACGAGGGTTACAGATGAAATGATTTGCATATGAAGAAAATAAAATTACATGAATTTGTACAATAAAAGTTAAAATACTCTATTTTTCCTCAAAATAGAGTTTTGAGAAAAAATACATTTCTAAGCGAAATTTATTGGTACTGGAACTTTATTCTACCTCCTCATGTCCCTTCTGACTATTATTAGACATTTTGGAGATCTTTTTGATGAAACCCTAGACTTAATGGAAGTGAAACCCTAGAAATGACTCTTGGAATTTTAAAGACAAAAAGGTGACTACATATGATCTTGATGAATAAAAATGGGACAACAGGTAAAGGACATGAGGGAAAATGTACGACAAGTCACTACCATCAGATGATCCATGCTCCTAATGGAATGCAGCTGACTGAGCGAGACACCTAATATGCAATGCAACAAGAGAATTTGATCTCTGATGGAGGGATGAAGATACCGACACTAACACCATTATCATGGCACCTTTCCACCACATAAGGTCTGAGCCATCTTGCCCTTAGCTTTCCCTTGAAGTCTTTATACCCAGAATCATATAACAATGCCCAATCACCCTCTTGAAATTGCTTCTCCTTAATATGTCTATCATGCCAGATCTTCCTCTGAAGCTGAACTATCTTTATATGTATGAGGGTATGCATTCTGAATTCATCCAAGCCATTCAAATGGAACAATCTTTCTTTCTCTGCATTATTGAGATCCAAATCTTGCTCGGTTGTCATCCTCAATGTGTTATATTCAAACTCAATGGACAACAAAGCCTTTTTCCCATGGACCATCTCATAGGGTGTAAATCCAATGGTGGTCTTCCATGTTGTATTATAGGCCCAAGTGGCCTCAACTAGTCTCTCTGCCCAATCCTTCCTACTACTGCTCACTACCTTGGTTAAGATGCTCTCTAGTGCCCTGCTAGTCACCTCCACTTTCCCATCTGCTTGTGGATGATAAGGAGTGGAGGTCCTATGCTTGATTCTGTGATGGCTGGGCAGTTCTTCAATCATGTTGGAGGTAAACTGGTTGCCTTGGTCTGTGACTAGCTCTCTAGGGTACCCAAATTTGTAGAATACATTCTCCCTTAGGAACTCAGACACCCTCTCTTTTGTTGCTGCCTTTAATTACCTTGGTTTCAACCCACTTAGTCAAATAATCAGTGCACACAATAATGTATTGTTTTTGCTTTGAAGGAGAGTTGATAGGCCCAATGAATTCCATGCCCCACTTGTCAAATGGCTCGAAAGTCACTTGAGGTTGTAGGGGCATTTCATCTCTTGGAGTAGGCTTTCCCATCCTCTGGCACTGATCACACTGACTAATGTACTTCTTCACATCCTGATGAAGAGTGGGTCAATAATAGCCCACTTGTAATACTTTGAATGTTGTCCTCTTTGCTGCAAAGTGACCTTCACAAGGCCCACCATGAAAGGTCAGAAGGATGTCAAAAACTTCCTCTTACCTTACACACCTTCTCAATATTTGATCTGGGCCAATTTTGAAGAGATTGCTCCCAATCCAGGTGAAGGGGGTGCTTTTCCTGACTATCTTGCTCTTTTCTTTGGAGGGCAAGTTTGGTGGGAACTGTGCTGATACCAAATAGTTTGCTATATCACAAACCATGGGGAGAGAACTAAAATAACAAACAAATGCTCGTCTGTTAATTGGTCATCCACCATTCCTTCTTCACCTACAGGCAGATTCATTCTAGATAGAAAGTCTGCAACAACATTTTCCTTACCAAGCTTATCAACAATAGTTAGATCAAATTGTTGTAATAAAAGCAACCATCTTATTGTTCTAGCATTCACATATGGTTTGTTCATTAAATATTCGATTGCAACATGGTCAATATGCACAAATTCTTGATAGCCTATAATGTAATGCATAAAATTTTTTAATGAATGCACAACAACTAGGAGTTCCTTTTTGGTCATAGTATAATTTAGCTCAGCCTTTGATAGGTTCTTACTAATAAAATAGATGGCATAGGGAAATTTCTCCTTTACCTGACCTAAGGCTACTCCTATGGCTTTGTGTGAGGCATCAACATGAATATGAAAAGGGAGGGCCCAATTTGGGCCTCGAAGAATTGGTACAGTGGTTAACTTACCCTTTAAAATGTCTAAGGCCTCTTGACAACTCTTTGACCATATAAACTCAGAATCTTTGGGCAACAACCCAAATAAAGGAGAGTCCAACTTGCTGAAGTCCTTTATGAACCTTTGGTAGTATCCAGCGAACCCCAAGAAACTGTTAACATCCCTCTGCTTTTGAGGAGGTGGGACCCTTTGGATGATTGCTATTTTGTTGGGGTCCACTTGTAGTCCTTGATGAGATATTGAATGACCTAGAACAGTCCCTTCAGTCACTAAGAATTCACATTTTTCTAGACTGAGAGACAGGTTCATTTCAATGCATTTGTGTAATATTTTTCCTAGGTTAGTCAGGTATTGTTGAAAATAATAGCCATAAGGTGTAAAATCATCCATATAGATTTCCACCGCATCATGTACTAATTCAGAAAAAATACTCAAGACTGCTCTCTGGAAAGCGGAAGGAGCATTGCATACACCAAAAGGAAGGACGCTATAGGCAAAAGTACCCCAAGGATAGGTGAAAGTGATCTTATATTTGTCTTCTAAGTAGATTTGGATTTGGTTGTACACACTAAATCCATCTAGGAAAGAAAAGAACTTCTTCCCTGCCAAGCCATTTAACAATTCCTCAATGAAGGGTAGGGGAAAATGATCCTTCTTTGTGGCTTTGTTCAACTCCCTGTAATCAACACAAATCCTCCACTTACCATTTTACTTGGGAACTAACACTAAAGGAGAGACCCACTCACTGTCAGAGATAGGGTAAATCAATCCTGCATCTAGCAGTTTTTGCAATTCTTCTTTGAATATATATTTAAGAGTTGGGTTCATCCTCCTTTGTGGTTGTCGGACTGGCTTGCAACCTTATTTTATGTATATGTGGTGAGTACACACTGAAGGGTGTACTTCGTTTATTTCCTTGTAACTCCAAGCGAAGGCTTCTAGGTTTTCTCTCAGCATGTTGCATAGCTTTTCCTCTTCAAGAGTAGAAAGAGATGGATTAATTTTCAAAGTTTTCTCTAGGCCAAAGTATATGGTTTTGACACGGAACGGGTTGGTTTAGTAAATTAGATGATTGTTTTGGGTTTCCCTTACTTCTTCTTCTAATGGTAATGAACTAGGAGTTGGACTTTGGAGCGGGTGTTCAATTAAGTCATCCTCATCTTATTTTCCTCCTTCTATGGTTGCTTCCAAAGCATAAAGTTGGGCTAAATAAACCTCATCTTCTTCCTCCTCCTCCAACCATAAAGGTAAATCATGCTCTAGAGAAGGTTGAGCAGGAGGGTATAGGACTAACTGCTTGGACATATGCCCATTCTTGATGGTCATATTCCCGACTCTGCAGTAAATGTAAGCATCGATTGTGGTCAACCATGGCCTCCCAAGGATGAGAGGGTAACCAGTAAGCTTAGCCTTAGGCTAGAGAACTAGAAAATCTGCAGGGTACTCCCAGGAGTCAATAGAGACCATCACATCCTCCACAATTCCCTCAAGGGTGACTGTGGAACAGTCTGCAAGTTACAGAACTGTTGTGGTCTTCATTAATGACCCTTGGAGCTTGAGCTTGAGCATGGTGTCCTTGGTCATCACATTAATGGTAGCCCCAAGATTGATTAGAGTGTGTGGGAAAATGGTGCCATTGATGTGCACATCTACTACAAGGCTTCCAGGGTCCAAATATTTTGGACATATTACCTACCCCAACATTAAGTTAGACAGCTGCCCCATGACATTGATGGTAGGGGTATCCCTTTTTCTTCTTCCTAGATGCTTGAAGCATTTCTCCTTAATCAATTTATTGTAAATGGGAACATCTTTTACTGCTTGGATAAGGGGGATCTTTACACAGATTTTTCAATTCTCCCAGAAGTTCAAGTTCTTCTGGGGTAGGCTAGAGTGGTTGGGCTAATCTCTCAGGAAAGGGTGGATTTACTTTAAGGTTGCTTTCCTCTATTTCTTCCTCAACCTCCCTATGTGGAGAGGGAGGTTGGTTATCTAGGAGAATTCTCCCAAATCTTAGGTTGATCTCCTGGATTTCTACAACATAAGTTGGGTATGATGTCTCTCCATTGTATGCTTGTTGAGCCTGTCCGTTGTTCAGATTTGGATTTGGCTGGGCAGGTATCTGGGGATGCTTGGGTGGAGTAGAGTGTAGGAGTTGTGGTTGGGTAGGTGGTGGAGGCAATAGAGATGGAGCATTATTGTATTGGGGCCTCCACCCATGGAGTGGGGTATTCCACTAAGGTTGTGGCAGAACATAAGGTTGAAATGACAAGCTGGCTGGCTGGGAATGATACTAAGATGCATAGGACCAAGGAGGGAGTGTAGACTAGGATGGATGAGTAGAGGATCGCCAAGAAGGTATAGTTGTGGTTTGGTTGGGGTTGTAAAATGCATGGGATGACCCTTGCATACCCTACTAGTATGGTCTAGGCTCAAGAGGTCTCCTTTGGTTGATGTAAAAAAGTTGCTCAGTGACCCTTTCAGCTCCTTGATATACAGGTTTGAGTCCTAGTAAATAAGGGCACTTGTCTATGGAGTGGTTTTCTTCACATACCGAGCAAATCTCAATGCAGTTCAATGGACATTCATTCCTAGGATGCCTCCTGGTGCATCTAGGACAAAAGATGGCCAAGGTTCTCTCTGCTTCCTCTTTCTTCCTTTTGATGTTCATGCTATCCAATTGCAAGGAAATGGTTTGTGACATCTCACTTTTGAAATCATCCAACATATTTCCAATTTCACCCTTGATGGATGAGTTGGAAGATGATGTACTGGGCATAGGTTGACTACTCCTACCCTTTTTCCTGGCTTCCCTAGAATGGTTTCTAAAGAGAGTCTTGATATCCTCATAAGGTAATTGGTAGATATCCCCTCCCACTAACAAATGTAAGGTATCCAGAAGATATTCCCTTACTCCTTTGAGAAGGACCAGCTTTAGTGACTTGGGGTCAAGTATGCACCTGGCCCTTTTGTAACTAAGCTGGAATCTTTCTTCGTAGTCTTCTAAGGATTCATCCTGGACCATGGTCATCCTAAAAATCTCTTCTTTAGTATCCTTTGACCTACAGTAGTCCCTATATTTGTTGTTAAAAGCCTGCTTCATCTGAACCCAAGTTGTGATGATATCTCCTGGTAAACCCATGAACCAACGCAATGTTGCATCCTTAAGGGTAGATGGAAACAATTTTAACTTTTGTTCATCATCTATATAGTCATAGGTTTGGCATATAAAAACAAACTCAAATAGGAAAGTGTCAGGGTCCTCCGTGGTCAAGACATGGAAATGGGGTAGGGCAGAGAGGCTTATATTCTTCATCTTAGTGTCCCCATTGGTTTCCCTGATGGGGAAGGCACCATCAACTGTCTCTCTATTACCTCTGTTATTTCATTTTTCAGCCATTGGTTTAGTAGGAATGGGCTCTTCTTCTTCTTCTTCTTCTTCCCCTATAGGTTCCTCAATTATGTTAGGTTTCTCATCTAATGTTTCCTCCAGTTTACAGCCACCAAAGAAGAGAGAAGGTTGGTTGTTGGATGCAGTGGGGGTAATTGGCAATAATTTCCCTAAATTGTCCCTACTCCTACGAGGCATCAAAGGAAATGATTTTGGGGGCTTTTATAAGATTTTTTTTAGCAAGAAAGTACTTTGTAGAAATGAAATTGTTGATTGCATGAAAACTATCACAGAAAGAAACTACTTGCTGAATTGAAATTCTACTTGCAGAATGGAAAGGCAAGAAAATAATGACAAATGAAAGAAAGGAAGCTACTAAACTACTTTTGCAGAAATAAACTAATGGCAAAAAAATGGAGACTAGAAATAGAAGAAAAGAAACCAGACTAGAAATAGAAGAAAAGAAAGCAGTACTCACATTCTACTCAAACACCTCTCTGGCAACAGTGCCAAAAAGTGATGAGTGCCAGTATTGCAACAAGGATGTTGCGACTCCAAGGCTACCATCTTTACTTATCAACCTGGGGTTCGTACAAACTTGGAGGTGATAGTGCTATATGCACAAGTAGAAGTGAAGGTCCTGCCTATTGTCACTTGTTCATTTGTGAGAGACCCTAGGGGTTCCAAGCCAGACTTCTATAGAGTCAAAAGAAGCTTGATTCTTTGATGGAAGAAGATAAAATCTATTATAAGAGAGCTACTCTACTACAATAATTAAGAAAACAACATGTAATGTTAAATCACACCATATCCTAATTAACCATTTAAACAGCTATGCTAAGCAGAATTGCTAAATCAACACTAAACTAATGTGCCTATCTAAGTTACAAAAGTAAAGAGCTTCAAACCAAACTAATGAGTAAGCAAGGAAACTAAACTAAATTTGTTTTCACTTTCTTGGTTTTTTGATGATCGAATAGTGTAAGAGTTAGATTGAATAACCAAATCAAAGCTCGGAAGTGGTAGCATTTAATGACGTGCAGAACGAAGTTTAGGAAGGAGTCAAGTGGAAAATCAATTGGAGATCGAATCAGTGAAGCGAGGACATAATGAGACAACAGTGCATAGGAACCATTGGATCGATCAGCGACCAGTAAAAATGGAAGATGAGTGGCAGAGATCTTATAGAAAGGGATTAAGTAAATAGAGGGATGAATAGTATTAATGGAAGATGAGCAGCGGAGATCTTATCATGTGAATTAAGTGAATATATGGATGGATCGATCAACGAACATGATTAACGAAAAATTGAGTGGTGGAGATCTTATCGCAGGAGGTTAAGTAAATAGATGGATGAACAAGATTAACGGGAGATGAATGACAGAGATCTTATCGCAGTGATGAAGTGAATTTTTGGATGGATCACATCAAGTCACATGGTGTAAGAAGGGTAAAAAATGTGTAGAATGATGGAGCGGGTTTCATAAGTGGTGAGCAGTTTCTCACGCGTCCTCGAAGCTGTAAGTTGTACTTCTAATTTTCACGCGATTAGCCTAAGTGAGTGACATGTAGCATGGGAAAAGCACTTTTCTCACGTGCTCACGGGCGGATATCGACCGTGCAAGAATTCGCGTGAGATTGCGTGATAATAGTTGGATCGAGGGTGCAACAAATCGACAGTGGAGATTTGGAGCGCATAAAGTAGGTGGAAGAATTCATGATAGTCATTGGATCAAGCTAGACAGATCAATGGTGGAGATCTAGAGAACATAAGGTCAAGCATTGAAATGAATTGGAAGGTGATTGGTCAAGTTTGTTGTGGATCGGATGGTAAGGAAATCTACAGGTATAATCTGATCAAGACATGTTTTATTTTCTTCTGCTTAAGAATTTCGTGCTGAAGGAAATGATCATATGAGAAAAATGTAATGGAAAAAGATGACAATGAAATGAACCTCGTACTGAATCAAGAAAACAAAATTCATGCAAGAATTGTTGGCTAACCTGCTAATTGAAAGAAGGCACAAATAGAAGCAAACTAGAACACAACTAATCTATGCTACATTATTGTAATGGAAATGTAGCTACTTAAGCAAATGAACAATTAAACCATGAATCTATGCTAGCATACATGTACAATAAAGAGGACCCTTAACTGCTAGGGTTGGGCCCTAACCTAAGAGTTTCAGCCCTCTGAGTTAATGCAATGCTGGCTCAAAACAAAACTCATTCTTATTATCAAAACAATGGATTACATCAAAATTGTAACAAGTCTTGCAGCTCAAAAATAAAGTAGAGTTTTACAATAAAAAATCTGAATCCTACTGAGGTCCTAGGCCTCTCTATTTATACGTCTGAAGTCTCCAACAACTTTCTTAAAATTAGGGAGGCTCGGCTCCCAAACTCAAGATAAATTGGTGCTTTGACTTCCACTTGCTCGGTTGCCTTCTAGTCCTCATGATTTGGTTGTTTGTACTCCGAGATGATGGAGGAATATTCAAATGGATGGTTAGTAAATGAGGAGGGATTTCATCCTATAACTCCTCTCCCTTGTCCCATTCAAGTTTTGACCAATTTCTTTACTAAAATTCCTTGCTTTTATCCTCTAATCCTGCATTAAATGCACATTACACCACAAAGCAAAATATCCAACTCTAACTCATCTCATAAACAAAATATGGTCAAAAGTATGCAACAAGTTGAGAGAATAGCTAGTTTGACTAGGCTAGGAGGTGAATTAAGGCCCATATAATTACCCAATAATGAGGCTCATCAATACTTTATCTTGCAACCCATTTAATTTCAAGAATCAGACTCTTAAATTCTTGCATCAGCCAATCATTAATGGTTGCCCTACAATTCGAGTTTCTTGTACAAGAAAGCACAACATACAAAGCAATAAATCCTCCTCCCCAACTTTGGAATCCATGTCCCTTTGACTCAATCCCCTTTTTTTCCAATTTCATTCAGAGTGAAATATCTACAATGTGTTTTATGAGAGGGCTTTGGGCGGGGTTGTCACGAAACATGATTGCAATCACGTTTTTCATGTATTTATCATTTTTCATGTAGCAAGGTCCATCGAAAGTATGAAACATGGGTACACCTTGCATGACAAATTAAATTTTGCATCCATTGATTTCTCCTGCTCAAAATTTGGGTAAAACCATAAGGAGATAAGTTAAAAATATGAGTTGAGAAAGTAGTTTTTTTTTTAATCTTTTTATTTTTTTACTCAAAAAGTAGTGAATCATCATCGATGGTTGACATCATCATCTTGAATCCTATTGGTCTTTATGAAGCTTATTTTGGTTCTACATTTTTTTTTGAGGCCCATTTTAGACCTCAAAATTTCCCTGATGCTAAAGAAATAAACATAAAATGTAGAATAAAACCACTATGTCACATTGTTGCTCTTATTCAAAAAAGAACAACACTCCTAGATACCATTCTCTCAATAAATGTTGAAAGAAACATTCAAATGAAATTAACACACCATTAAATTGTAACATGAATTAAATAACTTTCACACTAACAAAGGGAGTGGTCTAGGACCTGTGTTGTTACATAATACAAAGGTTAGAATTTTGTAATCATTAAAGCATGAACAAGACTAATAATAACAATAACAACAATCACACATGAAATATAAAAGAGGGGAAATAAATCAAACAACTACCGTACCTTCCTAACCAAGGATCGCTGCTAAGAAGCAGGATGCTTCCTTCCTAGCAGGGGTTGGTACACTTCACAACACACAAGATAGTCAACAGAAAGGTATGGCGCCACGAAGGATTGAGGTTTCATTAATGAAACATACATTATTACGATGTTGGTTCTCTACCCCTCTATCACTGTCTATCTGTTTCTATATGTCTATCTCACATGAGAAGAGATTACGCCCCTTTATATGTTCAAATTACAATAATAAGATATTCATGAGAATCTCTCAATTCTGGTGTAATCTAATGTGAAAATGCACGTTAACAATTTGATAACAATTTCCAAGGTTAGGACAAATATGTAATATCTTTTCCAAATTATAATAATTATCAATAGAAAATCCTAATTGTTTCAGTTGCGTTATCCATAAACTTCTCCTTTTGACAATCAAACTAGATTTTGACCAGATGCATTCCAAATTGATCTTCATAACTAATTGAAGGAGGTCAACACATCCAGAATAGATCTTCATGTGTAACAACACTACTCAATGATTCCTTGTCCTATCCTTGGCAAGGAAAAACTAGAAAGTGTAATCCTACAACAACATCTCAATAGACCACAAACCCCGTAACAATCCAGTTGTCAGTTTTACAAGAAAAATAGCCTAAAACTATAATTATCATGCCAAATTACAAGTATAATTGGATCATAAACATGACATATAAAAAGAGACATACCTAGGTTGATAATGGTTATTACAATGGCATAGTACGGTCTCAAGAATCAGAAAGGGTAAAGAAAAGGTAGGATTTGCATGTCCATATATGCATGATTTCACGTCCCAATATCTCCATCTCACTTTGCATCAACTGTTGGTTCTTGTGTAACAACAACATCTTCAGCAAGTTCTTGTGGAACAACGGTTTGGAATTCTTCACCTTGCTCTCCAACTTGAATTCTAACCAAAATAGTGGTTGGCCTTTCACAATTTGCTTCCTCTAACACTTCCTTACATCCATCACATAATTTAACTGACTTTACTTCTACCACTTCTGCGAGGGTTTCTAATCCATTTTGTTTTCTATATTGAAGCCTCCCTTAAGCCATGGTAAGTTGTTTCCTTAAATTCTCATTTTTGTTAAGGGATAAAGTCCCCAAGGGCTTTGGGTCATAACCCTAGCAGAGCAGGAGTAATCTACAGTAAGAAACAAGCATATAACTCAGGAAAAATGATTAAATTTACAAACTATGCAAGGATGTACATACCCGGGGGTCCTTTGTTTGGGTAGTTCTGGCTAGGGTCCAAACCCTCTACAACTCCTGATGATCTTTGAACCTACAAAACAATCAATTCAAAGATGCACAGCAGCATATAGATAAAGCATTATAGTGAAACCAACTTTATAACATATAAGTAGATGGTTAGTTATACATTAAAATAGTCATTCATATATAAACCATAACAATAACATCATATGCATGAACAAATTTGATATCAGGAACAAGACAATGTTTCTTTTTATTGTAGATAACTATAATAAAACATGGAAAGAGTTCACCTAAGTCTTCCTCTTCCGGATCCAAGCAGAAATGTCCTCGAGGTCCGTCTAGTCCCAGTCTTCAATAGGCTCCTTCCACAACCAATGCCATGATATCTCCAAGCATATCAGAGAACATCAAACCTCAAGGAAACAAGGGTTTCCTGAACTTGGGGAAGTACTTGAAGCACAGGTATTCTTCAGACTTGATCAGGGGATAATCTCAGTATAGTAAATCTATCATTTCTCTCCTCCTTAAGGCCTTCCTATTGAAGACTTTTTATACTTCTCCCAAAGTAGTCTTTTAGTTGGGAATAGTTGGGCCACGAGCACTAATAGGTAATCAATAGGTAAAACCCGTTATCTCCGCCCATAATTAATGAAATTTAATTTTTTAAAGTTTTTTAAGACATATACGCGGGTTGGGTATATACTGACCCACGTGTACATTCGTTTAATACAGGGAAAAGTTGCATACAGGGAGTAAAACATTGTTTTATAAATATTTGGACCAAGTCTGGAAGGAGGGGTTTCCCTAGGCCATAAACCAAGCTTCACAAATACCAAGGGTGATATTTGGAGCTATAACAGATTCTCCCTAATATATGAGGTCAGAAGGGGTGCATGATGGCCGAAATGTATTAATTATATGGAAAGGAAACATGTCAAAAATTGAGAAGGACTTCACCAGATTTCAGCCTACCAAGCCAGCAAATGAAGATTAGAAAGAAACAACTATCTGAGGCGGGCATACCCATGCTCAGAGAAAGTAAAGCATGTTTGCATATCAAGTACAAGCAAATCCACTATGTATACAAGTATAAGGAACTGAAAGTACATAACAAATCATCTGATCATGATCGAACAAGTACATTTCTGAATGTCACATATAAGAAGATGACCAATGATGCTGAAAGATGAAGTTGATCACTGATGTCAAAAACTGATCCCAAATAGTAACAAATGAACATAATGGAATAAGATGATACTACATCTCAACTTGGATGCTAGCATATAGGATGTCACTGTGAAGGACTGCAACATATAATGTGGAATGGTGTCAACTAGCAGAAACAGGAGGAACTGACAAGTGAACTGCGGTGGTACATTTCTACACAATGGGAATAAATGATCTGAGGTTGACCATGTGAGAAATCATTTGATTACTGGTCATTGATGTATACCCTTAACAAACGCAAGATTACTCACCGATAATGATAATGAGATTCAAGGTACCCAGTATAATCTAACAAATGTGAATAGATGAGCTGAAGTCGAACGCTTGGAAGAATCTACCAATTAGGAGATAATGATGGTTTCCCACTATCGATAGTGAAGGATATGCTACTGATGACTGCAAACCCCAAGGTACTACCAAATGGACTCTATACCTTTTCTCCAGAGCAATGAGTCATAGTCAATAGGGAAAGATCTGCTAGAAGGAAGGCGTTAAGGCATCCTTCATCAATCTAGAGTGAATGTAACCCATAGGCCAATAATGTTGAAGGAATCTGACGAAAAAAGATGAAGTAACCTGACCGAAGCATATTTCTGGTGTACACAAGATGTCGCTAGCACATGATAGAAACCCTATGAACCAACCAATAATGAAAGATGACATAGAGGTGAGGAATCCACCAATAGGGTCAAATGGAAACCAAGGCACTGCATGAATCCCAATGTGTGATAATGGAGGTTGATGTCGAACACAAGGGAAACCACTCAGTCAAAGACCATGATACTAATTGATGCTAAGCACAAGGTGACCTATCAATAATGAAAACAGGGCCAGGGTGCGGCTCTAGGCCTGTCCTCAGAGAAATATGTTGTAATCGATAAGGATAAGACCCGCCAGCAAGAAGTCAATGGAAACTTTCTCAAACCAGCACAAGTAAAGGACCAATATAATTGATGTGATGATAGACAAGACAATAACAACCAAGGATGTTCGACTGAAAAATAGGTTAAGAGACACCGCAGAGAGGCCGACTCAGGCTTACTTCCCTTGAACAAAATCACGACTCAATTAAAACCATGTGGAAGCATATGATAACTCTGTATAAGTTCATCATGTATGAGGCATGAACAAACTCTCCATATGATTGGAAGAGATAACCAATCAAAGGAGAACTAACTCAATAGCAAGGTTACGGTGTACCTAAGTCAAACTAAATCCCGCCCAAATGGAGGAGAGACTTTCTTTTGAGTGCTTTGTTCAAGGGCGACACAATTGACTCTAGTTGCCAACAATAAATGGAAATGTTTTCCCATTCCCCCTCTTTTTAGAATATGTAATTTTTTTTACTTTTTCTTTAAGCTAGAAAAAGAATAAAAGAATGCTATAGTACAGTGGAAAGAACGAGTGTCAGTGAAACAAATGATCTAGTTCCTGGGATGGGAACATTCCTATGCTCAATGCACGGAGGCGAAGTTAGTCAAGGAAACTCAAAGGGATGTTCCTTCCAGGGGTCTGAGGGTGTGTCAAGTTTCAAAAGCTAAGGGATTGCAAGTTTGATTTTTGCAGAAGACATGGTCAAAACGTGGATTAAACACGAGTCCAAGTGAAGCTGGCTTAAGGCCAAAAGGTGCAAGTGGTCAATATGCAATGCAGTAGTAAAACTCAACACAAAGAAGCCTCTAGGGTATAAGGACAGAATGAAGCAAAAAAGCAAAGAGGAATGAGTCTTCAACGCACAAGTCATGGCGGGACTAGAGAGGACTCCTGAGCCTACTCAATGAAGTAGCATGGGCAACCAATGTCAGTGAAGTGCTAACTACGATGTCCATGAAAATGATGGCTCTACCATCATGCCATGATTTAAAAATTCGGTGAGTGAAGATGGTTTACAAACCATAACACGATGCGATCAACCCTATGGAAAGTGTATCGACAAATGGAGGCTAGTATGCAAAATGCAATGGAAAAATGGCTTCCCTAACCTATATTCTAATGAGTAAACAATACTTGCCATGACAGGTTAGCAGTCATGGAACCGATGTGAAATCTCTGAAGAAGCGTCCAAAAAGTCCTAAAAAGACAACCTATTCTTGACAATCAAAGCTCACAAGTTAAAAGATTCATGAGACGAAAAAATAAAGTTTTGAAAAAATTTGACATTTTCAAAGCTTATAAAATGAATTTTTGACTCACCATTGTTACCATTTCTGTTGAGAGCAAAAGTTTTTGAGAAAAAGAAGCAAATTTCGCCCCCAAAGAATTCGACTGTTCAAATTGGCTCAAAATCATCAGGTAACCCCCAAATCTAGCTTGCATTCATTTGTGATTGTTTTTAGAAATTTTAATTGAGGTTTTACCTTTGGAAATTATGTTAAAAATTTCAACGCGGCATATACGTGGGTTGATTGTGAGAAACCTACATATATGTAGGCCCTACATGCAACTGTGTATGAAATGGACCCACGTATACACAGTTTGAAATTAAAACAAAAAAAATTAATGGTTGAACCTTGATTTTTTTTTCAGGATGACAATCACATGGAGGGAAAGGGAGCATGCTACTATTGATGATGAGGTTATGAATGATCAACAGACCTTAAATGCATTGAGGGGATGTGGTTTATTAAAATCTTTCAAAATGCCGTGGAGTGTCTCACTACAGTTTTTGATTAGTGTACACCTCTTCTCACTAACATGAAGAGCCAGTTGTCCTCCATTCAGAAAGGACATACTAATAATTTTGGATATGGGACCATTTTGTGTTCCTTCTTCTTCAAGAAGGTTCTAGGGTTACGTCCCAAAGTATCAGTTCCTATCAGTAGCCCTCGAGATCCTTAGATGGGTTGGTGGGTTGACCTAATGAAACACCTTGGAGGCGGAGATGTACCGAGGACTACTTTTGATGATGATTTCTTCTCCTGGTGGGAGCAACAAATCATCGATGTGGACAACTATCCATATGTTGGCATGGACATCATGGGAGATCCGGATCTGGTGCTACCACCAAATGCAGCATGGGGAGAGATAGGTAACCATTTTTAAAGTTTTATCACTTCTTATGATTTTTTATGCTTTTTAAATATGAAAATGAACTTAAAGATACTTTTGATGGGATCAAAATACTTATTTAATGATCATGTTCTACATGTGGATCTGGTACGACCAGACGGATTTCTGTTGCACAGGTGTCACGGAAGAGGTGCCAAATAGGCGGCTGCAGAGACAGAGAGGGTCTCGTATGTAGTCCAATGGAACTTGGTGAGGCTGACTCACCGAGTACCGATGGAGGCCATAGAAGATCTTCCTGAGGATATGTAGCACCGCGTGGTAGGAGTGCCACATGACTGGGTTCGCCCTTTTCATCGTGTGGCCAAAGCAGTGGTCACCTACTTAGCAGCTCATCCTAAGTCGGGTCATTAGATGTACTGGACATGATTATGGGCATTTTAGTCCCGATTTTGTATATTATTTTTTAAAACACTTTATGTACACACGGGAGATTTTATGATATATATATATACAGTTCCGGATTTTTGAAGTTTGATTTTATCTTGATGAATGAATGATATGCCAATCTAATGCTTGATTAGCGATAGAATCTGCTAATGAATTGTCAGATTTTGGAATGTGCAAATAAGTAATAAAAACAAATTATCTTTACAACACCCTCACTCTAAAAAATTGACGATATAAATAAGGATCTCGAACTAGATAAATGTTATTCAATTGTGACACTACCATCTGTGAGTCAAGATACACAATCAACACATCAATTCCATAAGAAATAGCTTCGGATAGTAAATTAATGACGATAGTATATTCGGTAATATTATTTGACATGGAACCAATACGTACTCCCCTTGACACCATCAACTAACTAGTCGGATAATAAATCACCCAAACTACAGAAGCAAGATTCCATGTGTGCCGACTAACACCATCAGTGAATCTGAAATAGACCAAGTCATCCATCAACACCTACCAAAGTAGATAAAAAAAATGTCGATATCACAAAAACTCCCGATAAGATATGTACAAAAATACAAAATATACAAAGAAGCCATTGCTCAATCATAACCTAGGCAAAGTACTTCTTGAGGTATAGCTCATTTTGGGGCTCTACCAACTTGTTCCCTTCAAAATCGACTAATTCATAAGCCCATTCTTCTAAAACCTATTTCACTATAAAGGGACCATACCACATGGACTTGAATTTGCCTACCCCCAAGGCGTCTTTATATTGGTCATATACCAAGACAAGGTCGCCTTCAGAAAAGACTCGAGGATGCATAACTCTATCATACTGAGTTTTAACCCTTTTCTTATGAGCCTCATTGATTGTAGTGGCATCTAGAAGCTACTCATCGAGATTTTCCAAATGAAGGAGGCACTCTTCGAGACTAGAGGTCTCTAGAAGGAGCTCAACAACTAACTTAAGAGATGAAATTTCACATTCAACAGGAAAGATAGATTCCAACCCGTAAACTAACTGAAAATGTGTAAAAACGATGGCAGTCTTTACCAAGGTTCGATACGCCAAGAGAGCCAGATACAATTTAAGATGCCAATTGGAGCTATTTTTGTCAATTGTCCTTTGCAAGATTGTCTTAAGGGACTTATTCACGGCTTTGACTTGGCCATTGGCTTGAGGATAATATAGAGACGAATGCTCTTGCCGGAAGCCTAATTTAAGAGCCAATTCAAACATCAATTGGTTTTGGAAATGATTGCCATGGTCAGTGACAATCTCTCTCGAGATACCGAACTGTGAAATAATTTGATTGAAGAGGAACAATGTCATTGTTTCACTATCATTTTTATAAGTTGGCATGGCCTCAGCCCACTTCGTAAAGTATTCTACGACCATAATAATGTACTTGTGATTCACCGCTGAAGGTGGATTACAAGTAGTAAAGTCAATACCCCACTCTGTAAAAGGACCGATAGTGATAACAGGGAAAAGAGGAGCTGGATGCACGTGCATCTTTCAAGTATAGATTTGACAAGGGTGGCAACGTTTGACCGCTTCAATACAATATTTGAAAAGCGAAGGCCAAAAGTAGCCGGCACGCAAGATTTTATGGGCTGTAGCAAGCCCTGAAAGATGACCACCACAAGCTCCACTGTGGCAATCATTAAGCACAGACTTTGCTTCCTCTAAGGTTAAACAATGCCTAAGGATTGAATCAATCCCTTGGTGATATAATGTATCACCAATGATGACATAGTTCTTAGCTAGGTGATGTAATTTTTTACGTTCATCCTTGAAGGTTGCAAGAGGGGACTTCAAAGTCTAGACATAGATTATGATATCTCCATACCAGGGATCTTGTGAAGAAATGAGGAATATATGTTTGTCGGGAAAACTTTCCTCATAAATAGTATCTTTTCCACAAGGCGGCTCAGAAATTAATTCTACAAAAACCAATGATTTCTTAGACTTGGCTAACAAGAACTCGAGATTGAATTCTTATAAAATAACAATCCATCGATTTTATTTGCCCCCAATCACTCACCTACTGATGAAAAATTGGAAAGGATTGACTGCCACCAAGACAAATGTTTTGCGTAGTAGAATATAATGGTGAAGCCGCTGGACAGCATGGACAGCTGCCAAGGCTAATTTCTCAACATGAGAATAGCATAATTCAGGGCCTATTAAGCCTCAACTTAAGTAGTAAATCACATGCTCCGTGAGAGCATCATCTTCCTGAACCAAAACCATACCTATGGTTGATTCTGCAACTACAAGATATAAAAGGAAATCTCTACCATAATCTGGTGGACTCAAAAGTAGGGCAGAGATCAACGCCTACTTTAAGGCATCATAAGATCGTTGTGCAAAGTTGACGCATAAAAATGGAACTCCTTTCTTGAGCAAACGCATAAACCCTTTAGTTATCTCAACATAGTTCACTATAAACGTCTCAAGAAATTTGCCTTCCCCTGAAGACTTTGAAGTTGTCAGATGGAATATGGGGGAGGCAACTGAACTATTGCCTCCACCTTGAAGGGATCAACTTGACTCCCTTTAATTGATACGATGAACCCTAACAACAGACCAGATGTAACTACAAAAACACATTTATTTTGATTCAACCGAATCTTGTAAAAATGACATCATTCAAAATCCAATCAAAGGTGACTAGGATGATCTTTAAGCTAGATTGAGCCAGATCTTCTACAGTGGAGTAGTTCTAGGCTGCCCTAGCACTAGGGTTGATAGTTTCACATTTGGCAGAATCTTTCAGTATCTGAGGTATAGACTCAATAGAGGGTCGCTCAATATGAAGTGGATCCATAGTTCTGGGAATAGATTTATCCTTGTATGTTTCAACTTCATCATAATCCCATGAACATGTAGCCACATTGACATTAGAACTCATATTGAAAACATTTGAGGGATTATCCCCTTCCTAGTTTCCCCCTGCAAAGGTACCAGGGTTTGAGTTCGTGCCAACAAGCAACTATTTTCCTTGGGGGAAAGAGTTAGATAAGACAACTTGGGAGTTAGAAGACCCTTGCTACACTAACAAGCGTTGAGCATCTTGAATTTTTGGGTAGAGATTAGTCAAATGGTCTCCATTGCATAGCTTGCATGGAAACTTAACTTTCTTCTTAGACTCTTTACGGCCCTCACCAGCATTATTGCCAGGCTTATTCGCATTACCCTTCCCATCTTGATTATTCTTTTCACCTCGTCCCTTCTTCTTCCCATCATAATTTTGATTTCCTCTGGCATTAGAAGCCTAAACGGTGTTTATGGAAGAAGGTTGAGAAGGTGGAGTAGTAAACGATGTAGCCTGATTAGAAGAAGCAGCTTTTATAGACAACTGCTGCAATTGGCTCTGAAGGTTCACCACATTCACATCGATCGATCCATTAGAATGCGAACTTGGCTTCGGTTTGGCTATATCAATGTGGATCTAGGAGCATCAAGCAAGATTTTCTGAAGAGTCCCATATTGAGAATATATCAGCTCTAACTACTGGGCACAAAAGATAGCCTGCTCTTCTGAATACACCCTAGACATAGAAACATCCTTGGATATCTCAGGTTGTAATGATTTTAAAAACCATTCGAGATGGAATTTAGGTGGAATTTTGGCTTTGATGAGCCTCTTTCTCCTTCTCCATTCCTGAATATGATCAGAAATGTGAGTAGCCATGTCCTGATGAAAATTGACCATAAGTTCAGTCCCGGCTTCGTAACGAACAAACAACTGGAAAGGGTTTAAGAAAATGTTAGCCAAATCGGTGAAAGACGTAAAGGTTCCCCTTGGCAACTCTATATAACACTTAGCCACATTGCCAGTTGTAGTGCATTGAAATAGTCTCAGCCTGATCGAATCATCATTTAGGGAGTTAGATGAACACCATAAATGGAATATGGTTACGTGGTCGCCCGGGTCTTCACCACTCTTCCCTTCGAATTTTGGGATATCCGATGGAAGTTTGTTTGGGATTGAAGGCCAAGCCGGATTATATCTGATCGGATCATTTGTTAATTTATTCAATTCTGGCAGATTGATCATGGCCAGAAATGGAAGGATTCCACCCAGAATGGGTGAGGTTCCTGAAAGTTTGAAAAGAATGACCTGGATTTCGAAAGGCACCAGGTTGCTTGAAGTAACTGGTAGAACCTGCTAAACCAAAAGGTGGCCCTTGTGGTCCAGCAAAACTCAAAGTTTGACCAACTCCAGCTGAAAAACCTCCATAACTGGTAAAGTTTCCCCCTAATGAATTAATATAAGAAGCTGACAACCCTTGGTAGGGGTTCCAAGCATTGGCTAACGATGGAAAACTTCTAAATGAATTCACTAAGGAATACAGTGCACTCCCTTGTTGGCCGAAAAATGGATTGCCAGTTCCGATCCCACTAACCGCAGGGTTTGTCTAAATCTGAAAAGGATTAGTACCTTGACCTGTGAAAGAAAAAGGCATAGACCCTATCATCGGATTGGAATGTGGTATATGACCACTTCCAAAAGGAAAACCTTGAAAATATGTCGATCCACTCATCATGGACATGGAGGCTGTTAATGGTACACTCAATGGAATTGAAGGAATAACTTGAGAAGGCATACCAAAAGGGAAGAATCCAAAACTGGATGCATGTGCTTGGGAACTTCCACTCATCGACGGAATGGAAGTAGACCCAAACAAGGATGTGCTAGTAGTAGATCCAAATAACGATGCAGAAGAGATGGAAATAGTTCCTCCCCCTTGCACTGATATAGGAGTCTGTATACTCATAGCACTCGCAGTGGATGCCATGCTTCCAGTAGTGGTCATCGAAGGGATGTATGTGTGTGGACCTGGGCTTGAAGGCTTGTGTGTTGGAGTTCTGATGTATAACAATACGTCTAAATGATCAGAAGGGAGAGGAGAATTCGGAGCTGCAATTGACTCTGAGAGCTCTTCTACCTCAATATTATCTTCTGACTGGAAGACTACCCGAGAAAGAACTGGTGTGTTCCTCTCTAACTTTGTGGTAGTACCAGGTCTACCTTGTACGCTAATGCCCCCAAGTGGAGGATCAATCTCTGATGCGCCAGCTGCCACTGGTTGAAAACCACTGGCAGAATCATTCCTATGCCTCCTAGGGGAAGGCTTTGTGACTCGCAGGTGAAAGCCCACAAAGTCTACAGGACCATCTAAGGGATTTTTCAGCTACATTGAATTATTTTAATACGATCTACTTAAAGACTTAAGAAAATTGAAAGCTAGGCTAACTAGGAGCATAGAACATAGACTAAAAAATGTCCCTAAAGAATTCAATAGTTAAACAACTTTCAAGTATTTCCGCTCCGGGTGATTAGGACCAGACATCAAAATACAAGAAAGTGAACAATAAGTGCCTTCCAAAAATAGATTGGGGTAATTATGCCCCTAGTCTACTAGTGAAGGTATTAGAGGTACTTACATTGACCTCCAGACAATAGCCTTTGCCGGTGCAAGCCCCCAAGATTCGCAAGGGTGCCCTCCAGAAGTACCGTTGAACATGATGCAACATAAACCTCAGGTGTCACGAGATTCCCCTCCACAACCACCTATGTAGATCCCTAGGATTGGAAACTAAAGACACCAACTCATATCAGAAGTCAGGCAAAATAGTCATGAGGTAAGATTCGACAAGTAAGAGAGGGGGTATCTCTCATCCTTATCTTCACAAACCCTCGTGCTTAACTCCTAGTCACAGAGCTTTCCCAATCTGCCTAACACTATTGGATTTCACTCTTTATTCAGACTTCTACGTTTCACAATTTAGAGTGGCCTTGGAGAGTTTACTCTCCTCTCACCTAATTGAAGGCCCTAAATAACCTAAAACTTGTTGGTGTAACTGATTGACAATATAAAAAGTTCTAGTTTATTTTATTAAGCACTTGATTTTAAGTGGTTGTTCTTTTTAAGTCAAAGGGAAAATATGGAAGTGAAACTGATGGTGATCTTATGATGCAAAAGAAATTAATGAAAAACTAACTTATATGCAATGCGCTTGTTTATTCTTCGATGAAAAGCAATTTCTACTTGGGTTCTAAGAAACTTCTATTAAAGCAATAAACTTTTTCTTTTCTTTTCTTGTAACAGACTTCACACTCACAAAAACTAGAAAACTATTGATGCTCTAATATGATGCAAAACTACCCTAATGCAAGGTGTACGTGATAATGCAAAAATTCTAAATTACTCTAAAAAAGAAAATGAAAGAGATTTGTTTATAATCCTACTTACGAGCTTTGAAAGGAATATAAATCTCGAACACAAAACCTTTCCAAAACAAGGAGGACTAATAAAAAAAGATCCCAAATCACTCTCGAAAACCAAAAGAAGCCAAACTAAAATTTGGCAACGAAAGCAAAAACAATGTTTTTGAAGGACTTTTCTTTTTCAAAAAAGCAATAAAAGCAACGTTTCAAAAGTACTCAAAATGCTATCAAAGACTCAAAGACCGAAAGGAAACAACAAGGAAACTTTGCAAGTTGTCAATTCAACATGAATGAAAACTTAACAAAATAGGTGTTTCGAGATTCATTAAACAATCCGAAAGTAGCAAAAATAGGTTTGAGACACTGATCAAGAAATCACGAAAGGCACACTTTCAAACTTGTCAACAAAAACTTTTGAAAAGCAAGAAGAAGTGAATGGCCACAAAATTGATGGGAAGCCAAGCAAGCAAACCATAAAAATGAAGTTTGACACAAAGATTGCAAGCAATCTTCTATTCTAGAAGACCAGAACAATCAAGAACCTCTACAAGAAGCCTTGTGTGTTCAAACAAAAATGATAAAACTCACTGTAAAGCAAACCGAGACTAGAAACTCTTCAAAGCAGGAAAGAACTCGAAATAGTTAGCTTAGTGAAAAACTAAAATCTGAAAACAGAAACTGACCACTCAGGAAGCACTTAGGCCAAGAAACAAATATTTCCAGATAAAAAGACTTAATAAAATCATGCAAAACAAATGTATACATGACTGTGTCTCTACACAACTATGTGTACACATGCTTTAGACAAAAGAAACCCACGTATATGCAGTTTCAGTTCAGAGAAACTATACGCTTCTGTAACTCGACAAATGTGCGTGTATAAAGGTTAACAAGAAAAAACAAAAAATGAGGCCTGATGAAAAGGACCAGACTTGAAGTCTGACTTCCTACAAGAGAAGATAGTATAGACATAGCAATAAAACTGAAAGTTGAGCCCTGATTGGCACTAGATAGCCCAAACTAGGAACAACAAGATTGTTGTCCCCAATGGAGTCGCCAATTTTGTTAAGAGATAAACTCCCTTAGGGTTTTGGGTCAGAACCCTAGCAGAGCAGGAGTAATCTACAGCAAGAAACAAGCATATAACTCAGGAAAAATGATTCAAATAACAAACTATGCGAGGATGTACATACCTGGGGGTCCTTCGTTCAGGGAGTTCTAGCCAGGGTCCAAACCCTCTACAACTCGTCACGATCTTTGAACCTGCAAAACAACCAACTCAAAGACGCATAGCAGCATATAGATAATGCATTATAGTGAAATCAACTTTATAACATATAAGTAGATGGTTAGTTATACATTGAAATAGTCATTCATATATAAACCATAACAATAACATCAGATGCATGAACAAAGTTGATATCAAGAAAAAGACAATGTTTCTTTTTATTGCAGATAACTATAATAAAACATGGAAAGAGTTCACCTAAGTCTTCCTCTTCCGACTCCAAGCAAAACCGTCCTCCATGTCTGTCTAGTCCCAGTCTTCAATAGGCTCCTTCCACAACCAACACCATGATATCTCCAAGCATATGAGAGAACATAAAAAATCAAGGAAACAAGGGTTTTGTGAACTTGGGGAAGTGCTTGAAGCACATGGATTCTTCAGACTTGATCAGGGGATAATCTCAGTATAGTAATTATATCATTTCTCTCCTCCTTAAGGCCTTCCCATTGAAGTCTTTTTATGCTTCTCCCAAAGTGTTTTTTTAGTTGGGAAATAGTTGTGAACAGTTGGGCCATGGGCACTAATATGTAATCAATAGGTAAAACCCATGATATCTGCCCATAATTAAGGAAATTTAATTTTTTAAGTGTTTTAAGACATATATTCGGGTTGGGTATATACTGACTGCGTGTACACACATTTAATACAGGGCAAAGTCACATACAGGGAGTAAAACACTATTTTTTAAATATTTGGACCAAGTCTGGAAGGAGGGGTTACCCTAGGCCATAAAACAAGCATCACAAATACCAAGGGTGATATTTGGAGCTATAACAATTTTCCTCCTTCAATTTATTAATTTGTTGAAAAAAGAGGTTAGTTTCAGACTTACCTATTAAAGAGACATATTATTGTTCCTTTTCGAGCTCCTCTTATTCTTTCTATTGTTCCTCAAGCTCCTTTGATTTAGGTGGAAAAACATGAACTTTAGGTGTTGTGGTATGTTCTTTTACAAATTATTCTTCTTTCTCTTCATCCTACTATCCCTCAAACTCCTTTCGTTCTATTGTATCAATACATTCATTAGATATTGGGGTAGCTCAGGGTGTAATGGTTCCCAACACTCTTCTCTTGGGATACTTTCCACCAAATGGCTTCTTCAATTTCATATTTTTCACAGCAAGTTGTATATGAGTAGATTTTTTAGATACTTCCTTAGAATCCTTGGGAATTTCTGTTTTAGGAACCCCTACTTCAGTTGATGTTGTTCCAGGTGCCCCTCTTTTTGCAATCTCTACCTCATGCCCTTCTTCCTCAAAAGGGCATCCATTAGAATTATCCTTAGATTTTCAACTGGATATATCCATAGGTACTTTAGTGCATGCTCTTTTTCCTTTAGTGGATGTACCAATAGATGTTCTTATGGAACACTGTCTCTTAGGGTTTCTACAAGGAGGTCTAGAAGTTGTAACTTCTCTTCTTTGTCTAGGAAGTATAGCTTCTATACTTTGTCCATAAGGTGTAACCTTTCCATATTTTGGTGTTGTTTCAACACTTACCTCCTATTCTTCACTTTCACTTTCCTATGTTTCAGTGAATGGTGCATGTGACGTTTCCAATAAACTAGTCCATGTCATTCCTTGTTGTTGCAATGACTGATGTATGATTAACTTAATGAGCACATGGTTGGTTATGCAGGCCTTTGGATGTTTTTCCATACACGCCACCTCTTCCATATGTTGTAAATATTTTAGCAAATAATTAGGAAAATTTATCAACCATCCATTACGAAGGTGTGCCAAATTTAAATAAAAATGATAATTGAATATTATCCAAAAATATCAGTCACAAGTAATTAACTTTTGAATAAATAAATCCACATCATCCCAAGTGTGAGGAAGGAATGTTGTATTAATACCTATCCCATTGCTCCTTAATTCCTCTCCTGGTTGTAAAAATATTGCCCGAGCTATTGGAATTGATATATTCCTATAACACGAGTGAGCCCCTGTCTGAGGTAAAATTGTCACCCTAGTAATTATGTCCTCTGTAACAACAATCATAAATCCTCTAACCTTTGAATGTTTCTCCTACAAAGCCTATGTAAATTCCATAGAAATGTTTTCACTAAAACCATGCATCTTCTCAAAGTAGACTAGCTACCCTACATTCCTAAATATTTCTAGGGCTTCTGGATGGTGTCGCAACACATTAATGGAGTCTGGTTCATAACAGGCTGTCGCTCCTCCCATGGTTGTTTTAGAGATTGTTACTACTCAGAGAGTGTTACATGGCCACACTTGGTACATACAAACATTTGTTAGGGTAGAGAATATTACTCGAATGAAATTTGGCAATGGGTAATGAATAATTAAAGTTACCCTTTCACTTAAATTAGGATTTTCCTAACAAATGAAAACTATTAAGAATGATTTCCAAGTAGTCACATTGATTTGGAGAAATGATAACATGACTAATGAAGACAATGGGTAATTACTAAATTAGGATAAATTTGAATTAGCCAAATGGTAATTACTAAATTTGGGTCCACTCATAGTGTATCATACGATAAATATGGGTCGACAAATGTTTTCTTCCCGTGATTTTGGCCAAAACCCTTCTTATAATTGATATGGATCATAGAAGCCTCAATTCAATAAATATTGTACACTCATGAGTTCCCCCCTCCCCCCCCCCCCCCCCCAACCAACTTATTACAAAATCTGTCCTCGATGTGTGTAACCGAAAAAGTCATATCATCCATTAAATCCACATCGTACAAATAAATGATAATCAAACGTACCTTCCTTGCCTTATCGTTATGATGATGAAGGTCACCACAAGGAAAGTAAATGGATCAATGTTGTACAATATTTCATGCGTGGATAAAAAGGAAGCTAAAGTAGACATTAAAAACAGTACCATAACGAGGAGAAAAATATGATGTTACAGAGGAAGCTAAAACAGAAGCTCAAAGTGAAGCTAATAAGGAAGCTAACTAGGAAGCTACAGTGGATGTTAAAATAATTCCATAAATGAGGAGGAAAATAGGATGTTGCACATGACGTTATGCATGAAGATATAACAGGACCTAAAGAAGAGGTTAAACTAGGCCACGTTTATGTTGATGCTAAATTTGACACTATGTAGCACCAAATTTAGTGTCGAATGGATGTGATCGGAGAAAAAAATTACAAAATTAGATCCATCACATATTCTAAAATAATTTTTCCCTGCTCAGTAATAATTTCACCAACGGCTAACCCTGGACAATGATGCATCCCTGCTATTTATTCTCTCAAATGAATTGATTTCTCACCTTGTCCTGAGGATGAACCACATCAGTTGGTTTGAAACGTCGACCCAATCCTAATGATGTGATTAATCCGAAAGACTATTCTCTACAATATGATTATTTTTAATAAAATGAACAAGGTTCCAAGGCTGATAAAGAGAAAGGTATTAATGAAGTTATGGGTTCACTAGAGTAGAAAGGTCAAGAGGTCCAATGTGGGGAAATCACGTATGTCTTATTATCATGCATTTCCCTATGCATAAACCTCTTTCACTTGATTACCTTGTTTCTATTTATTCTCAATTTTGTGTTAATTGAAGTAACAATCCAATTTAATGAAAGGGAAGACCGGAGTAAGGGAATCTAGTAATCTTATTCTTAACTTTCTAATATATATTTCATATTAACTACCTCCTACCTTTGGGAACTAAGAATGAGTTGGAAGAAAGACTCCCCTTTCTTACCAATTCACCAAATTTCATGTATGGAAAATTGAATTTGAAGAAGAGAACTTGGAGAAAAAAGGATTCTTAGGAAACTAGAGATTTTGAGAAAGAAAAAAAACTCATTTCAATAGATACACGATCCATGGAGAGTTGAAAAGAATAATTGTTAGGTGATCTTCAATGTTATTAGTGAGAAATTAGATACCATTTCAAATTTCTAAATGTTTTTAGTCTAATAGGTTGTCCAAAGAACCATATAATCTCTATCTAAAAAGCTTCATAATACTAGAAATAGAATTTGAAAGTAGGAATTTACTTGGGTTTATCTGAGCAATACTAAAGTCAAGAAAGAAGAAAGGAATACATGAGGGATTCAAGAGTAGAGAAATGATGACTTACTATTTTATATGCACTAATGAATGAGTGCCAAGAGTTGTGTTGGTTATAAGATTGAATAAAAATAATAATAATGACTTACTTTATTGGTAATTTGGGAGCTTTTGGTGAAGAAAAGAGGGGTTTGGGAAAACTTGACAACTTTTTTCTAGTAATTGGTCCCATAGTGGCTTTCTATGGTAGAAAAATGTATAGTTGGGAGGACTATAGTTCCCTACATTTAGTTATCTTACAACTCATTTTATGAAAGAGATAAGTTCATTTTATTTATTATGAAATCATCTTTTCATGTTGAAGAGTATCATTTTAGTATTTATTATAAAAAAAAATTGCCCGAAGGTTCTAGTAGACCCACAAATTATTATTTGGGTGACTCTTTGAGTGTTCATGTAATTACCAGTTTTCTATCAGTAATAAAATGGTATCAGATCCAAGTTGCATTTCGTTTGAGCATACTGTTGGGAACATTTGAGTTTGCTTGAGTCTCGATAATGTTTGTTGCGTGTTAAAGCCGAGGATGGCATCTATGGCATTTGAAGACTAGGAGATAAGAACTTCTTTCCAGGAGGAGCCGCGAAACCTGCTCTGTTTACGTTCACAATATTGATAAATCTGGTACACAACATTTTGAAGATTTATATCTATTACTCTGAAGTTGCATAAGTAAATTGTCTTATGCTATATTCTTCATGATGTTATGGATTCTTTACCTGTATCTAGTTCTCATCATGAATTTGGGAATAAATCATTTGAAGAAATTCTAAAAGAACAAGAAGAGGCAAATATAGAGAAAAGAAACTCATCTGTCACCGAGTCTATAGCTCTTGATAAGTCTGTTAATCTATTTTCAGAACTTGTTGCATTTGATTCTTGGACTCTTCCAAAAATAGATCTGAAAAATGTTTACAAAAACTTAGGATTACTGGACTCCATCCAGATCTAGAGATATAAAGTCAAAGAAGAAGTTTTGCAAACAACCTCAAATAACAATATCCTCCTTTCTCTGAATATCATAGATCAATCCGAGTTTGATGCGGCTAGAAAAGCAAGCTATAATTTTTCCCATTTTGGCCATGTCCAAATAGGTATCCAGCCTCTGCACCAAAAAGGCCAGGATGTTGCCTTTTTCTCTTGTGTTTTTGATCGAAGATGGAAAACTTTTCCTAAAGCCCTTATAGGTGGATGCTAAGGGACCCTTGCCTATGGCCCAACCTCATGGTCATGCTTTCCTGATTTCTCCATAACCTTAATAGATCGAAATGCTATAAATGCTTTGATGTTAGGCTTACAAACACATGGTTATGATGATTTTGATGATGATAGTAAAAACATAGCCATATGGTGGTCCTCAGTAGTCAAATTCTATAAAAAGACTACTCCTTCTATGATTAAATCTATCTCGTCACAATCTGAATTCACTACTTTAATCACCCATGATTATGGCATGAATCTTATTGCACCTCGGATGATTCCTCGATTTGAACTGAAACCTTCTTCTGAATGGGTTATTAAATGGGAATCCATAAAAAAACCAACTTGACCATCTCCAGTAAATTCCTCCACAATTTTTACCACCAGAGATGGTAATGTCCATACCATCTTCCCAGAGTCACGAACTAAGCATGGTGGACCTTCTATAAATATTTCTACATCTGTCAATAATTCTCCCACATTTTCAGTTGATCCTACATTTCTCCATACTGTAAAAAAGTTAGTCCTAAGTGAGATCACTTCCTCTAGTAATTCCCTAGCCGCTGTCTGTGACCATCCACACTGTTCTAAAACCTTCTATCAATTCTCTTCACAACCAACCAATCCGCATGGCAATATTGAGGATGATAAAAGAAGAATAAACATGATTACTTTTATACCAGATAAAAGTAAATCAGAAGAAGGATATACTAAGACAAAATTCTTTAACATTCATGAAGAAATAATTATCCAGTCAACATAGAAAAACAGCCATCAAGGTTTAGGATTTACGAATGGATCAGAAATTCCATCATATAGGAAAAATCCCAAAAATAAAATTCCAAGGCATGTGGAAACTCCTTCAGATAATGAAATTTCAGCTTTCCTGAAGATCTATAAAAGGATTAGTCCATATGATCCTGACAATCATTGGAAAAAGAAAATTTTCAACTGAGACATTTTCACACATAAATCTGAAAGAAGATATGTTGAAGAACTTAGACTGTTGCCTAAAGAAGAAAGGAAAACTTTCAACATCCAGAAAAATGAAGAATGGAAGAAATGGATGAGATCCAACAATCAATGGATTTCTTTTTATGAATGGTATTATCTTGCCTCTAATTAGATAGAGGAATCCTTGAGGAAAAGTTTCTTAAATCAGGCCAGGC
This sequence comes from Pinus taeda, assembly GCA_000404065.3. Taxonomy (NCBI): domain Eukaryota; kingdom Viridiplantae; phylum Streptophyta; class Pinopsida; order Pinales; family Pinaceae; genus Pinus; species Pinus taeda. The sequence goes on along the minus strand of APFE030223891.1, from coordinate 410,985 downwards.
AGAAGAGAATTCTAAATGTTGATAATTTTGTAGCAGAAAAGATGGAATCCAATCCTGTTACTATTCCATATCCCCTTGTGACTCCATAATTTTCTCCAAAAATACAAAGTATGATATCCAAACCCAACCTGCCTAGGGATTTGCAGGCCATAAGGGTGAAAGGAGAAAAATTGATAAGAGATATCTGCAATTGCTTGCAGGTAAACATGATCAAATCCAGTTCCCCTACAAAACACAAATGGGAACTCTTTGATGGACAGATCTATGAAACTGACAACGATTTTCCACCTTAGAAAAAAAATTTCATCAGAAAAAATGATGGGAAAATCTTCAAACTTTTCCCAATCCAGATAGAGGACTCTGTGAAAGACTTTGTCCTTGCCACAAATTGGACTAATCTTGCTCTTTCCAGATTGGAAAAATATCTGAGAAACAGGCATAAGTCCATAGAAGAAAAGAATGACATTCTAAAAGACTTAATGAATAGAATGTTGCAAAAGCAGGATTATGATTTGGTTTATCTAAATGATAATGTGAAGACTCTAGTAGAAAATGATAAACATATAGCTGAAAGTTTGGATAAACTCAGGATATCCACAAAAAAAAAAAAGATAATTGATGCAGCTATAGTCCATGGAAAAGAAATTGTTAGAGTAAATTCTAGTCTTGATATTATAAAGAAGCAAGTTTTGAATGTTTCCAATTTTGTTGAATTATTGAAGAAAAAGCCTTCATCAATTTCCTACAAATCCACTACCTTGTTCAGTGAACCTTCTTCATAGATGCCCTACACTATCTCCGGTTCAGTATCAAGTCTTATAATGCAGCCTGTAGAAATAGAATTTCCCAAACCAGGAACCTCTTATCGATACAGTCTTTTTGCTGCCCCAAGTTATTTTGGACATTTAAAATCCAATCCCATAACTTCCTCACATTCTAGTACATCAACCAGTTCCTCTCTGACAAAATGGATTAAAATGAAGAAAGAAGAGGAGGAAAATGTAAAAGAGGAAGAAACGGGAAGAAGACAGTGGTATGATGAGGAAGAAAAAGAAGCTACCGGGCTACACAAGATAGAGATAGATGATGAAGAACCTTCCCTAGAACAACTTGGGGAGTATGTACAAAATTTTTCTCCTCAAGATAAAGCTCAGTTTAACATTCCTGAAGACCATATGGTCAATGCGACCACATCCAGATCTACTTGGAACTCTACCTAGAGCCCTGCCCCAGACAGAAGAGATTTGATGAAATCTCAACATCATAAAGATTGGTCTGCATCTTCCACATATTCATGGAATATAGATAATTGCACTGAGGCAAAAGTTTTGTCAGTCATGCATTCTATGCTTGTTTGTTATAGAACTTATTTAGCTGATGACATTGGACCCATTAATTCTACTAGAAGAATTATTGGTGGATTCGAAGGATCTTTAGACTCATGGTTAAAAGCTAAAACATTGAAAGATCCTGCCCTGTTAACAACATGGGAAAATTCACAAGTTTTAAATGCAGATGGAAGTGTGTACATGGACCCGACAATGTCACTCCCTATAAACAATATGATTCATTGTTTACTTTATGGCATTACTATAAATTTCATTGGGTTTCTGCAGATTAACAATGATTTCACTGTTATCACTTTGGTTGCTATGAAACTCCATAATATGCAGCATTTTGATTAATATTTTAATGAGTTCCTAGACAAGTTGCATACTTTATCCCCTGAACTGATCCTTGAACCAAAATGGAAAGAAATATTCATCTCCTCTTTACCATTATGGGTTTCACAAGCCCTAGTCACCAAATTACTTGGAAAGATTGGTGACTACAAATTTGGAGTGATAAGGCAAGAAGTTAAGGCAATAATTGTTGAACTCTGCTCATAAATGAAGATTGCAAGAGCAGCCACAAATCCAAGAAAGCCGCATGCTATCAACAATTATGCAAACAATGGCATCTTTCTGCCCCTAAAAATTCAGGGGGGAGAGAATAAAGTGCTTACAGGAAAAAGAAGCACTCTTTAAGGAATTTTTCTGGCAAAAGAGTCATCCATCAAAAAAAGCGAAAGGACTACAAAAAGACACAACTATACTCCAGAAAGAAAGAAGTCAAATGCTATCATTGCAATAAGAAAGGACATGTCTCTCCAAATTGTCCAGACTTATAGAGAAATAAACCAGAGAAAGGTAAGAATAAAATCTTCTATAGAAATAAATCTGGAAAGGTAAATTATTTGAATTTGCCTTAAAGTTCTGAAGAAATCACTAGTGAAGAAGAATTAGATTATGTAAATAAATTTGATTCTGACTCTAACACTTCTGATTCTAAGGATGAATTTGTAATGATCCCCACTGTGTAGAATGTTTCAAAGACAATTGTGATTGCAACAATCCAGATGTCTGTTAGTGTCATTCTCTTAATATGTTTAAATAGCCTGAGATAGAAGAACAAACTAGGAATTTGTTCGCACAAATGATGGCAGCCACAGATCCCCAGTTGAAAGAAATGTATAAAGAATTGCTGGTAAATCAGTTAAGTTCAAAACCAACAAAGCAGAATAATCCTAACAGAGTATATGTGCCACCAACTTCTCTTTTCTCAGTAGAAGCTTTAACAAGGCAATTCAGGCAAGAAGACTTTGGTGAAGTTCTACCACAAACCTTGCCTAGCATCCATAAAGCAATAAAGGAATTGAGAAAGACAGTGAAGGAGAACCGAAGGCCTTGTATTGAAAGTCATCAGGACTATCAACTCAGAGGAATGAATGAACAAGGATCTAGTTCAAAGCAACTTGTCTTCTCAACCCAGACACAAAATTATACTTATCATCAGAAACCATTTAAAGGAGTAGAAATTCATGAGCATGATTCTGATGAAGAAACAGATCGGACTGGTCTAGGATGCAATCAAATCATTGGAGATGTGATGTATTGTATTAAGCTTAAAGTCAGAATTGGTGCTAGATTTGAATACTGGAAAGTTCTCATGGATACAGGTTCCAGGCTTAATATTGTAAATAATTCAGTTGTAGAATCTCATATTTTTAGGCCTACAAGTTGTCCAAAAGTCACGACTATTGGAAATAATACTGAGAGGGGGGGTGAATCAGTATTATCAAATTCTTTCAATATGCCTTCATTAATTTATTGATCATTAACTTGTATATAATAATGAGCATGAAACAAGAAACAGATAGTCACACCAAAGAACACCAGATATAAGGTGGAAACCCAATGTGGGTGAAAAGCACCTGCTGCAATATGTCTCTATCTTCTTTCAATTAGAAACTTCTTTTACAATGATTTTGTACTGGTGCAGTCCTTTACCAGTATGCAGGCTCCAACCTACAGAGAGCTACAACTCTCTCTCGTTTTCTAGTCTCTCCTGGAAGGGAGCAACAACCCCCTTTTTCTCTTTTACTTCTTTAAGGACCACATTTCATAAATTTTCAAACTGGATCCATGAACATCAAATAATCATCAAGTACATGAAAATCACCCAATATCCTTATACAATGAACCAATGAATCACCCAACTCTTCAGATTGCTGTAAACAGAGAAGAAGTACCAGAAATATAAACCCAGAACTTTGCTGCAATAGATAAAGGACAATCAACAATAGTTTCAAGATAAGACCGCAACTTCACCAACAGGGGCCTGCGTATATCCGCAGCTCTTCTGAGACAGAACTGCGTAGATCCGCACTGGTTGTTTTTCTGCTCTGCGTACTTTTCTTCAGATCCGCACCTTTATTTCTGACCTACTGCGTACACCCGCACTGTGCCTTCTTCTCGCCTGCGTACCTCGCACTTCGCCCTTTTCTGTACTACGTGTGCCCCGCACTATGCCCTCTCCTGCGCTGCGTACCCCACACTGCACCTTTGGTTTCGCATCGTACTCCCGCACTAAGCCTTTTACTGAGCTGCATACCCCCGCATTGCACCTAAGGATCGCCTGCGGACTTCTGATTAGGGCCAAATTTACAGTCCTCCAATGTTCCACAGTCAGTCAGATCCACAGATCTGATCATGCGCCTGAGAGATCACGACTTCATAGATTCACCTTCAAATTTTCTTTGATTTAGATCAAGCATTTTACATTGACAACCCAATATTTCAGATCTTAAGATATTCAATTGAAATATACCTTAGCCAAGTTATTTCCTTCCCTATTTATAGTCAAGCCCTTATTCACACCATGGGACAAAACCATCAATAACCAATACAAGGGACCCAAACCGGGGCTAAAATAGATCCTATACCACGGGCAAAAACCATAGCATCTGAAATGGCGGCCTAAATACCACGGGCCAAACATAAGAAACCCCACGTGACCGTGCTTCACTGCCTTGAAGTGTGTGAACTGGGGTTCCGCACCTACTGAACGGGAAACCTGCGGGTAAGACCACACCTCCTACAAGGTGAACCTACAGGTCCGCGCCTTTTGAACCATTCACCTGCGAGCCTCTTAATTTCCATCATTTTGAGAGCCTGAACAAACCATTGCCACTTGAGTGAGTTGCCATCAAGTACAACACCTGTATCACAGAGCCATACCAGAATCATAATGCCAATAACGACAACCAGCGAAGATATCAAGACCACTTTAGAAGTATCAATGGATATCTTTCTTACAGAATCCGTTGGAATCAAAGTTGTTTGTCCAATTGTCACAAGTATGGATTGCGCAATGTATTTGGGAACACCTTTCTTTCAAAATTTCCAGAAGCATGGAGCAAAGTTTGACCAGCAAACAAAGAGGTTTGCGTATTTTCTGGAATTAGAAGGTAAGGAATTATTTTTCCCTTTCATAAATTCAAGCTCACCTAATAGGATAAAACGAATTGAAAGATTAGAAATTTTTTTGGAAAAGATGGAAAAGAAGAAAGAAATCCTAAGGATATATGAAAATATGGAACAGGGAAAGTTTGATAAAGAAATAATGAATCTCCAAAATAAGTTTCTGGAATGTTGCTCAGAAGATCCTAATGCCTTCTGGCATGTGCATAAGCATGATGTTGAGCTACCATTAAAAAAGGATTTTAATGGATAACTCAGGAGATCAAAGGCCATTCCAATGAATCAAGAGTAGTTAATTCTCTGCAAGAAAGAGATCAAAGAACTCTTACAGAAAGGTTTGATCAGGAAAAGTAAGAGTCCAATAGCTTGCTTTGCATTCTATGTTAACAAGCATGCTGAAGTTGCCAGAGGAAAGCCCAGGCTAGTAGTAAATTATAAACCTCTAAATAATTTACTTGACTGTGATGCCTATCCTCTTCCAAAACCATCCACCATCTTGGCACAGATCTCTAAATCAAAGATTTTTTCTAAATTTGACTTAAAATCAGGATTTTGGCAGGTAGGGATCAAAGAATCAGACAAATGGAAGACTGCTTTTTCAGTACCAAAAGGCCATTTTGAATGGAACATAATGCCTTTTAGATTGATAAATGCCCCTCCGACCTTTCAACGCATCATGGATGAAACCTTTGAAGGTATGGAAGATTTTCTTAAAAAGTATATTCATGATATTTTAATTCATTCAGAAGATATTCCTGCTCATATTAAGCATTTGAAGATGTTCCTCCAGAGAGTGAAAGAAAAAGGAATAGTTCTTTTTGAATCAAAGATGAAATTATTTAATACAATTATAGACTTTTTGGGATACAATATACAGTTTGGCTCCTACCAAGTAATCCAGAGGAGTCTAGATTTTATTGATAATTTTCCTGATGAAATTTTAGATAAGACACAAGTGCAGAGTTTTTAGGAAGCCTTAATTATGTATCTAAATTTCTTTAGCATTGTGCCCAAGAAAGAAAAATTTTGAACCAAAGGTTATAGAAAGAATCAATCCCATGGAATGAAGAATGCACTAAAGCTGTCTGGAGAATCAAAGAAAGGATTCGGAGAATCTAGCCTTTAAGTCCTATACAAGAAAATTGAGAAAAGGTAATCATGACAGATGCTAGTAATATTGGATGGGGAGTTGTTCTTTGCCAAGAAAATCTAGAGAAAAAGAAAGAACCTCTAGAAATCTGCCAATATGCCTCTGGATTATGGTCTACAACTCAGAAAAATTGGGCAAGCCTCAAGAAAGAACTCAGAGCAGTCTATCTGGGAATTGAAAAATTCAAAGATTTTGTTATTTATACAAATTTTTTGGTAAACACTGATTGTCAAGCATTAAAATTCACCATCCAAAAATGTGATTTTGAAGATGCTACAATGGTAAGATGGATGATGCCACTTAGTCAATATAATTTTGAAATTGAATTCATCCCTGGCCACAAGAATTCTTTTGTTGATATGTTATCCATGGAATTCTTAGAAAATAATTCTATTCATTCTTTAACTTGCAATTTCATAAGAAGAGTAGAAGATTGTGTTGAAATTGAAACCCCTTATGGATGGGTCGGGTATCCCAATATCAGTCATACCATGCTATTTGATCATGATGATGAATGGTACCCAGTAAAGGAGATAAGGTGGAGAGAAGGTATTCCCAATCTCTGGAATTGGGATGATCAAGAAGTTGAAAATGATTTAGTCATTCAAGAACTTGATTATTTGGCTCATATTAGAAACATCGCTTATGAAATTTATTATGAATATGATAACAGGATTAGAAATTGCAAACTCACAATTAAACAATTTAACAATCCTCTTAGAAGGGCTGATTTTGATCCAGAGAGACAAAGGTCTGCTTTCTTCCAGATGATGAATTTAGAAAATATCTCCTCCATTTTTTCTATCATCTGCAATTTGATTTTAGCTATGAAGATTGGCCAACAGAAAGAATGAATCATGAATATCCTTTCACAGATTGGTTTATTGACTGGTGCAAAATCTATGGTCTCAGTCCTATCCTTACCATGCCCTATCAATTTACACAATTGAAGATTGATGGTTTTTCAGTACCCGACTCACTCCATACTAGAGTTCTATATAAAAGTCTTAAAGATGTCATGGAAATAGAAGATCTCACTTTCCTAAATGCATTAAGGAGATGTGGTCATATTCACTAGTTCGTAAGCCAGAGGATTTGTGTGAGACAACTTGCCTCCAGCACTGATGGGACCAGAATGGAAAACAATGATTTTCATCATCAATCAGATCCAAACAATAATCCTTTTTAACAAAATTAATTTTCTTCAACCATTAGAAAATCATGAAGATCAGATTTGGGAATTTGAAAAAGAGGTTACGGTTCAATTCTTTTCCACAATTCTCATCGATCATTTCCGACATAGCTACTATACACACCCACAGGTGTCATTTTTTGTACTGTAAAGTCTTTCTAACCGACAATGGTGTTAGATGTTTCTTTCATGGGTTCTTCGTAAAAGAATTTCCATTTTGTACACACCAGCACATAGTATTAGATATGTTAGAGAATCTCTGTGCGGATGTCCTTCCAAGGTTACTAGAAAGCAATGGTTCCTGACATTTTACTTTCTTTATGTCACATAATAATTGTAAGGATTCTGATACCCTTGCACGGGACTATCAAATCCTTCTTTCTTCGGACGATTTCCTTGCACGGATAATCCATATGAAGGAATCTTACTTTTGAAGTCAGGGATTTCACAAGGGAATATTTTCTCCAAGAATTGGCTATATAAAGAATGGGAATGCCAAGATGAAGGCATTCAGATCTAGTCTTAGAGTGTTTTAGGAAGTCATTGTGTCAAGAACTTCTTCTGCTCTGCAACTACATACATTTAGTCTTATATGCTTGCATCACGAGAAGGACTCAAGTCTTCAGGAGATTTGGGAGCCTGCATACGAGTGTGCTCGACAATGGTAAGAACCTAAAGTGGCCGAATAATTTTAGAATGTTTTGTGTTTGTGTCGATCTTTAGACTGAGTCTGTTTTATGCGCCAGGTAGCCTACATATTTCTCTTGCTATGCAAGGATATATATTTGTTAAATGCCACAGCAATCAATCTCAGTAAGGATCATGTTGTCATTCTAAATTTTGTAATTTCTCAGGAGAGAGATGAGTCTTTGAGTGTTCTTGTAATTACTAGTTTTCTATTAGCAATACCATTTTATTACTGATAGAAAATAGAGCAAGTTTCCCAGCTCCTCCAAGAAATAATTTCTTATCTCCTAGTCTTCAAACGCCATAGATGCCATCCTTGGCTTTAACAGGCAATAGACATTATCGAGACTCAAGCAAACTCAGATGTTCCCAATAGTTTTCTCAAACGAAATGTAACTTGGCTCTGATACCATTTTATTACTGATAGAAAACTGGTAATTACAAGAACACTCAAAGAGTCATCTCTCTCCTAAGAAATTACAAGATTTAGAATGAGAACATGATCCTTACTGAGATTGACTACTATGGCATTTAACAGATATATATCCTTGCATAGCAAGAGAAATCTGTAGGCTACCTACCGCACAAAGAAGACTCAGTCTAAAGATCGTCACAGACACAAAACATTCTAAAATGATTCGGCCACTTTAGGTTCTTACCAGTGCCGAGCACACTGATATACAGGCTCCAAAATCTCCTAAAGACTCGAGTCCTTTACATGATGCAAGCATATCAGACTAAATGTTCACAGTTGCAGAGCAAGAGAAGTTCTCGACACAATGACTTCCTAAAACACTCTAAGACTCAATCCAAATGCCTTCATCTGGGCATTCCCCTTCTTTATATAGCCAATTCTTGGAGAAAATCTTCCCTCGTGAAATCCCTGACTTCAAAATTAAGATTCCTTCATATGGATTATCCGTGCAAGGAAATTTTCCGAAGAAAGAAGGATTTGATAGTCCCATGCAAGGGTATCAGAATCCTTACAATTATTATGTGACATAAAGAATTAAAATGTTAGGAATCATTGCTTTTAGGTAACCTTGGAAGGACATCCGCGTAGAGATTCTCTGACATATCTAATACTATGTGCTGGTGTGTACAAAATGGAGATTCTTTTACGAAGAACCCATGAAAGAAACATCTAACACAATTGTTGGTTAGAAAGACTTTACAGTACAAAAAATGACACCTGTGGGTGTGTATAGTAGCTATGTCGGAAATGATCGATGAGACTTGTGGAAAAGAATTGAATTGTAACCTCTTTTTCAGATTCCCAAATCTGATCTTCATGATTTTCTAGTGGTTGAATAAAATTAATTTCTTCAAAAGGATTATTGTCTGGATTTGATTGATGATGAAAATCATTGTATTCCATTTTGGTCCCATCAGTGTTGGAGGCAAGATATCTTGCACAAATCCTCTAGCTTATGAACCAATGAGTATGACCACATCTGCTTAATGCATTTAGGAAAGTGAGACCTTCTATTTCCATGACATCTTTAAGACTTTTATATAGAACTCTAGTATGGAGTGAGACAGGTACTCAAAAACCATCAATCTTCAATCGTGTAAACTGATAGGCCATGGTAAGGATAGCACTAAGACCATAGATTTTCCACCAGTGTATAAACCAATCTGGGAAAGGATCTTCATGATTCACTCTTTCTATTGGCCAATCTTCATAGCTAAAATCAAGTTGGAGATGATAGAAAAAATTAGAGGAGATATTTTCTAAATTCATCATCTGGAAGAAAGCAGACCTTTGTTTCTCGAGATCAAAATCAGCCCTTCTAAAAGGATTATTGAATTGTTTAATTGTGAGTCTACAATTTCCAATCCTGTTATCATCTTCATAATACATTTCATAAGCGGTGTTTCTGGTATGAGCCAAATAATCAAGTTTTTGAATGGCCAAATCATTTTCAACTTCTTGATCATCCCATGTCTAGAGATTGGGAATACCTTCTCTCCACCTCATCTCCTTTACTAGGTATCCTTCATCATCATGATCAAATAGAATGGTATGAATGATATTGGGATACCTGACCCATCCATAAGGGGTTTCAATTTCAACACAATCTTCTACTCTTCTTATGAAATTGCAAGTTAAAGAATGAATAGAATTCTTTTCTAAGAATTCCATGGATAGCATATCGGCAAAAGAATTCTTGTGGCCAGGGATGAATTCAATTTCAAAATTATATTGACTAAGTGTCATCATCCATCTTACCATTGCAGCATCTTCAAAATCACATTTTTGTATGGCGAATTTTAATGCCTAACAGTCAATCTTTACTAAAAACTTTGTATAAATAACAAAATCTTTGAATTTTTCAATTCCCAGGTAGACTGCTCTGAGTTCTTTCTTGAGGCTTGCCCAGTTTGTCTGAGTTGTAGACCATAATCCAGAGGCATATTGGCAGATTTATAGAGGTTCTTTCTTTTTCTCTGGATTTTCTTAGCAAAGAACAGCGCCTCATCCAATATTACTAGCATCTATCATGATTATCCTTTTCCAGTTTTCTTGTATAGGACTTAAAGGATGGATTCTGCGGATCCTTTCTTTGATTCTCTGGACAGCTTTAGTGCATTCTTCATTCCATGGGATCGGTTCTTTCTGTAATCTCTGGTTCAAAATTTTTCTTTCTTGGGCACAATACTAAAGAAATTTAGATACATAATTAAGGCTTCCTAGAAACCTCTACAGTCGTGTCTTATCTAAAATTTCATCAGGAAAATTATCAATGAAATCTAGACTCCTCTGGATTACTTGGTAGGAGCCAAACTGTATATTGTATCCCAAAAAGTCTATCATTGTCTTAAATAATTTCATCTTTGATTCAGAAAGAACTATTCCTTTTCCTTTCACTCTCTGGAGGAACATCTTCAAATGCTTAATATGAGCAGGAATATCTTCTGAATGAATTAAAATATCATCAATATACTTTTTAAGAAAATCTTCCATACCTTCAAAGGTTTCATCCATGATGCGCTCAAAGGCCGAAGGGGCATTTATCAATCCAAAAGGAATTATATTCCATTCAAAATGGCCTTCTGGTACTGAAAAACATTCTTCCATTTGTCTGATTCTTTGATCCCTACCTACCAAAATCCTAATTTTAAGTCAAATTTAAAAAAAATCTTTGATTTAGAGATCTGTGCCAAGATGGTGGATGGTTTTGGAAGAGGATAGGCATCATAGTCAAGTAAATTATTAAGAGGTTTATAATTTACTACTAGCCTGGGCGTTCCTCTAGCAACTCCAGCATGCTTGTTAACATAGAATGCAAAGCAAGCTACTAGACTCTTACTTTTCCTGATCAAACCTTTTTGTAAGAGTTCTCTGATCTCTTTCTTACATAGAGTTAACTGCTCCTGATTCATTGGAATGGCCTTTGATCTCCTGAGTTTTCCATTAAAATCCTTTTTTAATGGTAGCTCAACGTCATGCTTATGTACATTCCAAAAGGCATTAGGATCTTTTGAGCAACATTCCAGAAACTTATTTCAGAGATTAATTATTTCCTTATCAAACTTTCCCTGTTACATATTTTCATCTATCCTTAGGATTTCTTTCTTCTTTTCCATCTTTTCCAACAAATTCTCTAATCTTTCAATTCGTTGTATCCTATTAGGTGAGCTTGAATTTATGAAAGGGAAAAATAATTCCTTACCTTCCAATTCCAGAAAATACCCAAACCTCTTTGTTTGCTGGTCAAACTTTGCTCCATGCTTCTGGAAATTTTGAAAGAAAGGTGTTCCCAAATACATTGCACAATCCATACTTGTGACAATTGGACAAACAACTTTGATTCCAATGGATTGTGTAAGAAAGATATCCACTGCTACTTCTAAACTGGTCTTGATATCTCCGCTGGCTGTCGTGACTTTTGGACAACTTGTAGGCCTCAAAAGATGAGATTCTACAACTGAATTATTTACAATATTAAGCCTAGAACTGGTATCCATGAGAACTTTCTAGTATTCAAATCTAGCACCAATTCTGACTTTAAGCTTAATACAATACATCACATCTCCAGTGACTTGATTGCATCATAGACCAGTCTGATCTATTTCTTCATCAGAATCATGCTCATGAATTTCTACTCCTTTAAACGGTTTCTGATGATAAGTATAATTCTGTGTCTGGTTTGAGAAGACAGGTTGCCTTGAACTGGATCCTTGTTCATTCATTCCTCTGAGTTGACATTCCTGATGACTTTCAATACAAGGCCTTCGATTCTCCTTCACTGTCTTTCTCAATTCCTTTATTGCTTTATGGATGCTAGGCAAGGTTTGTGGTAGATCTTCACCAAAGTCTTCTTGCCTGAATTGCCTTGTTAAAGCTTCTACTGAGAAAAGAGTAGGTGGTGGCACATATACTCTATTAGGATTATTTTTCTTTGATGTTTTTGAACTTAACTGATTTACCAGCAATTCTTTATACATTTCTTTCAACTAGGGATATATGGCTGCCATCATTTGTGCAAACAAATTCCTAGTTTGTTCTTTTGTCTCAGGCTATTTAAACATATTAAGAGAATGAAACTGGCAAACATCTTCATCGTTGCAATCACAATTACCTTTGAAACATTCTACACAGTGGGGATCATTACAATATTCATCCTCAGAATCAAAAGTGTTAGAGTCAGAATCAAATTTATTTACATAATCTGATTCTTCTTCACTAGTGATTTCTTCACAACTTTCAGTCAAATTCAAATAATTTACCTTTCCAGATTTATTTATGTAGAAGATTTTCTTCTTACCTTTCTCTGGTTTATTTTTCTGTAAGTTCGTACAATTTGGAGAGATATGTCCTTTCTTATTGCAATGATAGCATTTGACTTCTTTCTTTCTGGAGTATAGTTGTGTCTTTTTGTAGTCCTTTGGTTTTTTTTGATGGATGACTCTTTTGCCAGAAAATTTCCTAGAAGAGTGCTTCTTTTTCTTGTAAGCACTTTGTTCTCTCCCCCCTGAACATTTAGGGGCAGAAAGATGCCATTGTTTTCATAATTGTTGATAGCCATGCGGCTTTCTTGGATTTGTGGCTGCTCTTACAATCTTCATTTGTGAGCAGAGTTCAACAATTATTGCCTTAACTACTTGCCTTATCACTCCAAATTGGTAGTCACCAATCTTTCCAAGTAATTTGGTGACTATGGCTTGTGAAACCCATAATGGTAAAGAGGAGATGAATATTTCTTTCCATTTTGGTTCAAGGATCAGTTCAAGGGATAAAGTATGCAACCTATGTAGAAACTCATTAAAATATTCATCAAAATGCTTCATATTATGGATTTTCATAGCAACCAAAGTGATAGCAGTTAAATCATTGTTAATCTGTGGAAACCCAATGAAATTTACAGTAATGCCGTAAAGTAAAAAACCAATCATATTGTTCACAAGGAGTGACATTGTCGGGTCCATGTACACACTTCCATCTGCATTTAAAACCTGTGAATTTTCCCATTTTGTTAACAGGGCAGGATCTTTCAATGTTTCAGCTTTTAACCATGAGCCTAAAGATCCTTCGAACCCACCAATAATTCTTCTGGTAGAATTAATGGGTCGAATGTCATCAACCAAATAAGTTCTATAACAAACAAGCATAGAATGCATGACTGACAAAACTTATGCCTCAGTGCAATTATCTATATTCCACGAATATGTGGAAGATGCAGACCAATCTTTATGATATTCAGATTTCATCAAATCTCTTTTGTCTGGGGCAAGGCTCTAGGTAGAGTTCCAGGTAGATCTGGATGTGGTCGCATTGACCATATGGTCTTCAGGAATGTTAAACTGAGCTTTATCTTGAGAAGAAAAATTCTGTAGATACTCCTCAAGTTGTTCTAGGGAAGGTTCTTCATCATCTATCTCTATCTTGTGTAGCCCGGTAGCTTCTTTTTCTTCCTCATCATACCACTTTCTTCTTCCTATTTCTTCCTCTTTTACATTTTCCTCCTCTACTTTCTTCATTTTAATCCACTCTATCAGAGAGGAACTAGTTGATGTACTGGAATGTGAGGAAGTTATGGGATTGGATTTTAAATGTCCAAAATAACTTGGGGCAGCAAAAAGACTGTATGGATAAGAGGTTCCTAGTTTGGGAAATTCTATTTCTACAGGCTGTTTTATAAGACTTGATACTGAACCAGAGATAGTGTAGGGCATCTGTGAAGAAGGTTCACTAAACAAGGTAGTGGATTTGTAGGAATCTGATGAAGGCTTTTTCTTCAATAATTCAACAGAATTGGAAACATTCAAAACTTGCTTCTTTATAATATCAAGACTATAATTTACTCTAAAATTTTCTTTTCCATGGACTATAGCTGCATCAACTATCTTCTTTTCTGTAGATATCCTGAGTTTGTCCAAACTTTCAGCTATATGTTTATCATTTTCTGCTAGAGTATTGACATTATCATTCAGACAAACCAAAGCATATTTCTACTTTTGCAACATTTTATTCATTATGTCTTTCAGAATGTCATTCATTTCTTCTATGGACTTATGCCAGTTTCTTAGATATTTTTCCAAACTGGAAAGAGCAAGATTAGTCCAATTTGTGGCAAGGACAAAGTCTTTCATAGAGTCCTCTGTCTGGATTGGGAAAAGCTTGAAGATTTTCCCATCATTTTTTCTAATGACAAAGTTTTTCCAAGGTGGAAAATCATTGTCAGTTTCATAGATCTATCCATCAAAAAGTTCCCATTTGTGTTTTGCAGGGGACCCTGATCTGATCATGTTTACCTGCAAGAAACTGCAGATATCTCTTATCAATTTTTCTCCTTTCACCCTTATGGCCTGCAAATCCCTGGGCAGGTTGGGTTTGGATATCAAACTTTGTATTTTTGGAGAAAATTATGGAGTCACAAGGGGAGATGGAATAGTAACAGGATTGGATTCCATCTTTTCTGCTACAAAATTATCAACATTTAGAATTCTCTTCTGCCTGGCCTGATTTAAGAAACTTTTCCTCAAGGATTCCTCTATCTGATTAGAGGCAGGATAATACCATTCATAAAAATAAATCCATTGATTGTTGGATCTCATCCATTTCTTCCATTCTTCACTTTTCTGGATGTTGAAAATTTTCCTTTCTTCTTTAGGCAGCAGTCTGATTTCTTCAACATATCTGCTTTCAGATTTATGTGTGAAAATGTCCCAGTTGAGCATTTTCTTTTTCCATTGATTGTCAGGATCATATGGACTAATCCCTTTATAGATCTTCAGGAAAGCAGAAATTTCATTATCTGAAGGAGTTTCCACATGCCTTGGATTTTTATTTTTGGGATATTTCCTATATGATGGAATTTTTTATCCATCCATAAATCCTAAACCTTCATGGCTATTTTTTTGTGTTGACTAGATAATTATTTCTTCATGAATGTTGAAGAATTTTGTCTTAGTATATCCTTCTTCTGATTTACTTTTATCTGGTATAAAAGTAATCATGTTTATTCTTCTTTTGTCATCCTCAATATTGCCATGTGGATTGGGTGGTGGTTAAGAGAATTGACAGAAGGTTGTAGAACAGTATGGATGGTCACAGACAGCGGCTAGGGAATTACTGGAGGAAGTGATCTCACTTAGGACTAACATTTTTACAATATGGAGAAATGTAGGATAAACTGAAAATGTGGGAGCATTATTGACAGATGTAGAAATATTTACAGAAGTTCCACCACACTCAGTTCGTGACTTTGGGAATATGGTATGGACATTACCATATCTAGTGGTAAAAATTATGGAGGAATTTACTGGAGACGGTCGATTTGGTTTTTTGATGGATTCCCATTTAGTAACCCATTCAGAATGAGGTTTCAGTTCAGATCGGGGAATTATCTAGGGTGCAATAAGATTCATGCCATAATCATGGGTGATTAAAGTAGTGAATTCAGATTGTGACGAGATAGATTTAATCATAGAAGGAGTAGTCTTTTTATAGAATTTGACTACTGAGGACCACCATATGGCTATATTTTTACTATCATCATCAAAATAATCATAACCATGTGTTTGTAAGCCTAACATGAAAGCATTTATAGCATTTGGATCTATTAAGGCTATGGAGAAATCAGGAAAGCATGACCATGAGGCTGGGCCATAGGGAAGGGTCCCTTGGCATCTACCAATAAGGGCTTTAGGAAAAGTTCTCCATATTTGATAAAAAACACAAGAGAAAAAGGCAACGTCCTGGCCTTTTCGGTGCAGAGGTTGGATACCTATTTGGACATGGCCAAAATGGGCAAAATTATAGCCTGCTTTTCTGGCCGCATCAAACTCGGATTGATTTCTGATATTCAGAGAATGGAGGATATTTTTATTTGAGGTTTTTTGCAAAACTTCTTCTTTGGCCTTATATCCCCAGAACTAGATGGAGTCCAGTAATCCTAAGTTTTTGTAAACATTTTTCGGATCTATTTTTAGAAGAGTCCAAGAATCAGATGCAATAGGTTTTGAAAATAGATTAACAAACTTATCAAGAACTATAGACTCTGTGACAGATGATTTTCTTTTCTCTATATTTGCCTCTTCTTGTTCTTTTATAATTTCTTCAAATGATTTATCCCCAAATTCATGGCGAGAAGGACTGAAGTCTTTAGGAGATTTCGGAGCCTACGTACCAGTGTGCTCGGTACTGGTAAGAACCTAAAGTGGCTTAATCATTTTAGAATGTTTTGTGTCTATGTCGATCTTTAGACTGAGTCTGCTTTGTGTGTCAGGTAGCCTACAGATTTCTCTTGCTATGCAAGGATATATATCTGTTAAATGCCACAACAGTCAATCTCAGTAAGGATCATGTTGTCATTCTAAATCTTGTAATTTCTCAGGATAGAGATGACTCTTTGAGTATGCATTTGAAATTCTATGGGTCTAAAATCTTTATTCAGTTACTAATATGGTTTTATTTTGAACTTGATGTTTTATTTAAGAAAGCACAAATTCAACCTCTTGAAGTTTCTTATGCAACGTGGTGATTATGTTGGGAATGTAAATAATAAGGTTGGAAATGTCATTCATGAATGTTAGAACCTTTTTTATTTATAATGATTGTGTTGAAAAAGATTTTTTACAAGCCAATATAAGGGAGATGTAATGCCTACCATTTTCAATAGGGAGTTTATAATGATACTTGAAAATAATATTAATAACCAAAAAAAATTAATTCCTACCCATATGTCAATGTCCACTTTAAATAACATAGTTTTATATCAAGCTTATATATAGAGGGAGTGAGTGTAATTGTAAGCTAAAATTTATTATTTCATGTATAATTACATTCCCTCACACATGATATATTAAACTAATGTAGATTCATATAAAACTCCATCTATTATGCACCAATAAAAATTAAAATTTGATGATGACATCTTTAAGAATATGAAGGAGATGGGTAAATCCATTTGTGATCAACATAGAGTTGAAAAATAAAATAAAGAACCGACATAATCCATTTTAACTAGATTTAAAGTTATAAAGAATCTAAGATGACAATATGTTTTGCACACTATAACTATAAAATGTCACTAATAAATAAAAATTGTATACTCACCAATCTTAAAATTAATTGATAAATATAATAATATGTTTAATAGTACATGAAATTATGATTGTAGTTTTGAATTTCGAAGATAAACTACATAACTATCAAAGCAAATGAGATCACGTTTTTAGACACTCTTGGTGAGCGATGACGCTCATGCAAACCCTAGCAGTTGGTTCTGGTGCACTCTCTTATGTTTTACCTTCTACCCATGACTGGGGTTAAATTTTACACTCCCCACTCGGTTGACTCCCTTCACCTTTTGTCATTTTTCAGTTTCGTTATTCGGCATCAGGGTCATCAGTTGATGTCTTGGCCTTTGTCTGTCAGCACTTTTTACGGGCTACTTTTCCCTGCGGGCTATCGAATGAGATGGAGGAAGATATGATCGATTATTCTAAGGACCCATACGCATCAGTGCCCATTTGGGCAGTCTCACCCCCACAGTTGTCAGTGACCACTACCAACATTTCACTGCATATACCCTTGTCGTTGGTTAATGATCCTAGGGTCTATATAGTTTCAGAATACCCTTCCTTTTCTTTTCTGGTTTAACCATTTCACCCACCGACCGGTCCATCCACTTCCTCATTGTCGACCTCTGGGATACCTGACGATATTTTTTTTTCTCCAGGCTTAGATTTTTCCATGCCCTCCCCAGCTTCGATCCAGTTTCTAACGACCTGTATAGACCACTCCTTTGCCTCATATTCATCGAAGCCCCATGTTTTCCCCTCCTCTAGGAACCTTTTTCCTCCCCTGTCCTCAGAACAGGACCCTCATTTCCCCCCATCAACATATCCCTCATCTTCCATCCCACTTCCCTTGATTTGAAACCCTCCCAGCTAATTCTATTTCATGGGTACCTCCCTCCCTCTCCTAGATTTGGATAGGGATCCTTAAGTGGGTTTTGGTACTTGTCCTCTTCCCACACCATCTATTATTCCTCCCACTGAAAAGTCGGGCAAGCCTACAAAGAAGTACAAAGGATTCAAGGCTAGGACCATGAAGATCTCTCTCACCTTCAGCAACAATATCCAAACAGGTGATGTGTTAGATACCTCTGATTGGGTACTGGTTTAGCAGGTCCATGGAAGGTCACACTCAGCTGCTCGTCTGCGACAATGGATTATGGAAGTTTGGGGTCGGGTACTTCATGAATTACCATATGTAGTAACTTTTTCTTGTGGATGGTTTTTGCTTCACTTCTAGCACCCTGAATTCATCCCCTCACTCTTATCAAAGTATTGGCATATTGAGTTTTCTCTAGTTCTACTCAAACGATGGAGTCCTCTCTTTAATCTGGAGCACAAAAATTTGGGGGTTGGTCCTATTTTGGTTTGAATGCCTAGATTACCACTTCACTTCTTGTCGAAAAATGTCTTCAAGAGAAATGGGAATGCTCTGGGTACCTACTTGGATTATGAAAAATCCTACATTATTGCTCAGAACATGGCTATGGCGTGCATTCTGGTGCATTTGGACACAAGAGAGGGTATACAGGATAACCTGCAGATTCACTAGAGGAATTCATGCTGAATACAAATTATAGATTATTAAGGGGTACCCTATCGTTATCGGTGATGCCACAAAATTGGGCACTTATACAAGGAATGTCCTCTTCTTGCATCCAACTCTACTTTGGTGGCTCAGCCAGAACATGCTGCTGAAGATAATCCTTCTGACATGTGTGGAAAGTGTCATGCTCAAGCAGTACCACCCATCTATGTCTACTTAGTCGAACCGTGGAGCTTGCATGGAGACTGTTCGCCCCCCATCCCGGCATATTATCAGATCTCGTACAAATGCTATGATAGCTACCTCTAATGTGGGTATTTATTCCATTGCACCCTCTCTTAATTATGCTATTTTATCTAATTTCTTTCACAGTGTATCCATTATTCATTTCACTTCTGCTCCTGCATTTTCACCCCCTTATATTTCGTGCTCAATGGCTCCCTCTCTGCCTATGTTTTCCCCCACCTCCCCTTCTATACCTGATGCCCCACAGCCATCTCATCAACTGAGACTTCCACTAATTTTATCCAGAGTTATCACTATAACCTTTGTTCCCTTACTAGGACTTCTCTCGGTGACCATTGTGGCATTGGTATTCTCCCTCCCCCTCCACCCTCTAAAACCCCTCGGGGCCGTTACTTCATTATTTCCAAGGCTATATTCCAAGTGGGTTTGGATGTGGCTCATGGTCGACAACCTCCTATTGATAAGGTATTATAACATTGACCTATCCTCCCCCTGGTTCCCCATGAAGTGGTTATCCTTCAATTATCGTGGGCTGGCTAGTCCCGCAAAGAAACTAGCCTTTCATCATTTGATTGAAACATAGATGGTGAACATAATTTTTCTTCATGAAACACTTGCTCCTTGTATTGATCATCCCCACCCTTGAGGCCCTCATCTCAGGATGGTATTTTAATGCGTTGGATGTTCGTGGATGATCTGGTGGCCTGGCTCTGGGTTTCAATCCTCAGGTTGTCAAACTACTGAATATCTAGGGTGGGGAGGGAATCATTGGTGCTGATTTCGTTTCCTCTGAATTTGGGAAGGAGCCGAGACTTATCAACGTATATGGCCTCTACATCTACCAAGCTCATTTTTGGAACAAGATCTTAAAACACTCATATATGCAAGTTGATAATCTCATCCTTCGAGTGACTTCAATTTCTCTATTAGCCATGTAGAATCTTGGGGTCATAATGCACAACTTGACCCTATATCTGAACATATCAGCTCTTTGTTGGAGGATCTCCATCTCTCTAATATTCCCATGGCATGGCTGCAACCCACCTAATATAATTGAAGGACTGGTGATGCTTTTCTTTCCAGAAGGTTGGATAGATTCCTTGTCAAGGACCCTCTTCTAGAACACCTTTCTTTTTATCGACAATGGGTGGGATTTGGTGGTTTTTTTGATCACTCACCCATTTACCTAGAATTTGCTTGTGCTGGCCATAAGCCTAAAGTGCCATAAAAATTCAATTATACCTGGCTCAAGGATGAGGGTTACTTGAAAATGGTCACTGAGCATTGGAAGACTCACCCTCTTACCCCTCGTCAATATATTTTTAAAGCTTTTTCCAAAAAGATGCTCTCTCTCAAGAAAAAATTCATTGATTAGGCCAGGTAAAAAAGACACAAGGATGATCAAAATCTAAAAGAATTGAATTGGAACTTTCTACTCTGGTGGATAGAGATGGTCATGGATTTTTCACCATTGAAGCAAAATAATGACTCATCAAAATAGAAGTGGATCGAAATAAAATTTTGAAGGATAGAGAGGAAACCTGGAGACTTTAGAGTCGTGCCATTTAGCTTCAGTCTAGTGATGATAATACAAATTTTTACCATCGTTATGAAAATGGACATCGGATTACCAATACCATCTGGAATTTGGTGGATGATGTGGGCCAGCAGGCAAAGTCCTTTCACTAATTGGCTACCCTCAATACTTCTCATTTCAATCGGCTATTCAGAGCTTCACAAGATGCCAATTTTGCTAAGATCGTCAAGGTGCCTAGTTTCTTCCCTAGGTTTGTTAATTAAGAAGCGGCCAAGAGCCTTGATTTTCCTGTTACTATGGGGGAACTGGAAGGCACACTTAAATGGTTTAATAAGGATAAAATCCTAGGACCGAATGACTGGCATATTGAATTTTATCTTGTTGTTTTTTTTTATATTTTGGGAAATGATCTCCTACAGGTCATTGAAGAATGTTGGATGGGGGGCCAAATGTATGATGCATTTAACTCTACCTTCATTACTCTTATCCCCAAATATGATGATCCTCAAACCTTTAACGAGTTTCGGCCTATTTCACTCTGCAACTACATGTACAAGATCATTACAAAGATCATTGCAAATCACCTCAAGCCCATCTTATCTAAGTTCATATCTCCAGAACAATTTTCTTTTCTTGACCACAGGAAGATGCATGAAGTACTTGGCACTACATAGGAGGTCCTTCACTCCATCAAAACAAAGAGCCTTAAAGGTATGATTCTCAAGATCGATCTGGCTAAGGCATTTTACCGCACTAGCTAGCTCTATCTCATGATACTTTTGACTCATCTAGGATTTCCTTTACCTTTTATTCAATGGATTATGTGTTTTATCACTAATGTATCTTATAATGTTCTTATCAATGGCTCTACATCATCCTTCTTCCATGCTGAGAGAGGCCTCAAAAAAGGTTGTCCCCTCTCACCTCTTCTCCTATTAGTTTTCATGGAAGGGTTGAGTCGATATGTAACAAAAAAAAAAAGACAGGGTAGATTGATGGGTATCAAGATCACAAATAATTGCATCCTTACCCACCTCTTATTTGTTGACGATGTTCTCATATTTTTGGATGGATCGATTGGGGATATTACTACATTCTCCTCTCTCTTCCAATCATTCTGTTTTTCCATTGGCATGGGATGCAATCACCTCAAATCCACATTGACTACTACTAGATGCACACAAAATGAAATCCTCTCTGCTCAACAACGATTCTCATACACCTTTCTCCCCTTTGATAAAGGGCTCAAATATTTGGGATTTTGGCTCAAGCCTACAAAATACAAGACTTTTGATTGGGTTTGGCTTGTGGCTAAGATCGAAAGGCGACTAAATATTTGGCATTGTAGATGGATTTCCAAGGTGGGCAGACTTGTTCTCATCAAATATGTTCTGGAAGCTACTCCAGTATACTAGATGTCACTTTCTTGGATTCTGAGAGGTATACTACACAGAGTACAATACTTATGTTGTAGATTCATATGGAAAGGAAAACAAGAAGGGCATATATTTACTTGGGCTAGATGGGATAATCTTGCTCTCCCAAAAAAATGGGTGGATGGGGTTTGAAAAATTTATAAGCTTTTTCCAATGCTCTCGCAGCCAAATTGGGATGGAATGTACTTACCTCCAGGAATCTCTGCATAGACGTGCTCACCTAGAAGTATATATCCCCACTCCATCCCCTTGATTGGATCTGAGAACCTACTTGGAACAGATCAAACAGTTCAATGGTTCGGAGGGCAACCCTTAACTAGTTGGCATATATCAAAGATGGACTGACATGGAAGATTGGCAATGGAAATTTGATACGTATTGGGTTGGACCCATGGACTAGATGCGGGAACACTCATCAACTACCCCATGTTTTGCTACACTATCTCACCAATGTTCGACTTACTAGAAATGCTCATATTGTTGATCAGGGGAACTCTTCTATCTTTAGACAAGGCTAGAAATCTTCTGATATATTGGTCATCCTTCCCATTTGGCATACCATCTGGCAATCTTATACAAATTCTCTTTTGGAATCTCATGTCTGGATCACTAAGGGGGAGGATGAACTTATATGGGCTCACTCACTTAATGGAAAATACTCCCCAAAGTATCCACTATTCCTATTTGGTGGTGGAATGTTCTCTGAAAATTGAAGGTGCCACCCAGAGAAATATTATTCATTTGGTGCATTCTCCAAAATATGGTACCTACTAGGGATAATATCCAAAAGAGAACCTATCATGGTCCATCCTAGTTTCTCTTTGCAAATAGGACTCATAAACTGTTGAACACCTATTTCTTACTTGCCCTATAACTACTACTTTCTAGCAAGAAGTACTTACACTTCTTCATCTTCAATCTAGATGGAAAGGGGAGGATATCTTGGAGCCCTGGCAATTATGGTGGTCGACTGCACAAACACACAGGATTAAGAATCATCCCATACTGATCAGCTGGAGTATTTGGCTTTAAAGCAATAAAATCATTTTCTCTGGCACCATTCCATGATGGTCGCATGTTACTGCTCACCTTATCTCTTTATATCATTGCATCCCAGAGGAAGACCGAGACCTCACAACGCTCATCATCTATGCTAAGATCATTGGCAGGAATACTACATGAACATACTTTCATGGCTTGGCTCAGCACCATGGCTGTGGTGGGGGCATCCTTTTTCACATCTCTAGTTATCACTACTATAAGATACAGATGGGTCTAGGGGATGGGACAAACAATTTTGCTGAACTCATTTCTTTGCGTCATTTTTTATCTTTTGCACTTGAGAAAGGATGTCATCATTTTCAGATCTTTGGTGACTCTAAACTAATCATAAACTAGTTTAATCATCAATCTACTTGTCACTTTCACACACTTCGGCATATTTTGGATGAAACTATGACGTTGAAAACACATTTTGACTATATCTCTTGTCATCATATACACAAGGAACGCAATCAAATTTCTGATCAACTATCCAAAGAGGCCTCACACCAGCCACGGGGGATCTGGTTGATACAAGAATAGTCTGAACATGAATTCTACAACTACGACCATCGGCCATATGAGGATCAACAGTAGAATGGGGCCAACAGACCCTGATTTTGATGTCTTATCTAGGTTTATTTTTTATGTATTTAATCTTTTTTGTCTCTATACTTTCTATGTCTATATTTTTACAAGAACATATCATATGCAATTATTTAACAGTCTCCCAATATTGGGATAGATATATTTTTGGATAGAACATCATAATCAATGGCTCTGACCACTCATACAACATATGTTTCTAGCGTCTACAACTTGTAATTTTCAATCAATCAATAAAAATTATGACTTTTCCTTGGGAAAAATTATGATTGTAGTTTTTAGTCTTACAATTTAGTAACAAGATTATAAAAAATATAAATAAATATTGCTAAATATAAATATCATAAATATAATATTATTTTTAATTTATAGTTATAATTATAATTTTTTTATTCCAATAATAATATGGAAATATATTAATAAATATAAGTATTATGGTTATAATAATCACTTTTAAAATTAATTCTTGTATTAGATTTTCATATAATATAATATTTACATGAACTAATCTTAAGCACATTCAAAATTTCGTTCCATAGATTTATTAAAGGTGTTTATCTATCTTGATCATTCAAATCAAGGAAATGGTTAGGTTATTTTTTACTATTAGACAACGGAGATATGAAGATTCATCGAAAGTGTTGGACCGTATTAACATTGAAGAGATCAAGCTTCTTCTAAATATCTACCACTGGGGTTTTAATATGTCGCTTATGAATTATGTTTTACTTTTAATTACTTGATTGAATAGTTAAACCAAAGCAATTATATATATATATATATATATATATATATATATATATAAATAAAGTTGTAATATATATGAGAAAAATTTTTTGATTAAATTTTTTTAATAAATTTATATTACTTGTAATAATATAAAAATTATATTCAATTTAAAAAATTAATTATGGTAATTTTATTTATGATAATAATTATTTGGAGAAGGTTTCTTTGTACAAATATTTAGTTATTGATATTCATAATCAACTCAATTGGTATTATAACATTGAGAAAATGATTATAGGACGCTATTATGAGTTTGAAAACAATTGTAAGTTGACAGACCTTGGGTATGGAGTAAATAAATATTCTTCTTTGAGACTCTCGTCGCCCATGCTATTTTATATGGATGTGAGGTTGAGGGTTGTAGTATATTTAGAAAATCATGGAGGAAGATTGAGTTGATCCAAAAATAATTCATATCTACAACCTCAAAATTAAAGGAAATACTCCCTACCCTATCCTCTTGATTGAAGCTAGTCTTCCCCCCATTGAAAGCATGAATATGTTTAGGTATCCGATGTATAAGAAAAGTCTTTACAAAATAGAATCCAAGAGGTTTCCCAAAATTGTTTCTAACTCTAGCCAAAACCCCCACCTATGGCTCAACTGAGGGTGGCATAACAATGCTCAGTCTTGGTTCACCCATTGGGGGATAAAGAAGGAGATCATCTTGGAGAATAAGGATAATATTTTTTTTTGCTGAGCAAAGACTGAACTAATTATATTAAAAGAACAAAAAAAGTATTTACAAGAGGTAAGTACCTCTGAGAGCGCATGATCAGCTCTCTGTCAAAAATCTTCTTGTCAACCTGGATCCTCTGCTTATGCGAGCCAGAGGTTACAAAACCTTCAACCGAAGGGGAATTAACTGCTATAGAGTTCATTATATAAGCAAGGTAAGAGGAAAGACAGGTGAACAGTACCCATAGCCGAAACATAAACCGCAAGAAGAACAGGGGTGCCATGCTTGAATGCATCCATTGCTGGTCGCCTCCCCATGAAACAAAAACAAAAAAAGAAGATGCCGCGACTTTGAAACCATTGACTTACCCCTGACGCAACCAATTCACTTGTTTTGCTTCTGCTTCTCCTCCGCTTCTCTTTCCTGAGTTCGCTTCTTCCTATCTTCTGCTGCACGAACCGGTTCCCTCTCCCAAGTCACCTCCATCCCCACTGGAATATCTTCCAGCTTATCAATTCCAGGGGGCAATTTGAGATACAGGGTGTAGTTAAAGGAATCCTCATATTCTTCCTCCCTGACCTTGCTCTAAGAGGAGGCAGGCTTGCTGCTCTAAGTGTCCATGAGAGCGTCCATTGGATTTTCAGCCACCTCCATGGGCTCTTTGCCTTTAAGGCTTCCGATTTCCTTAAGAGCCTCTGCCTGCTCCGCTGAAAAACCTTGGGTGCTTTTGTCATCTACCTTGCTTTGGAACTCTGGGCTGTAAGAGCTGTCCAGGTCATCCGAGGAGGGAGGCACCTGTTCCGCTGTGTCGTCCTTCCGATTATCCTCCTCCTCATTCTCCTCAAAGAATATAACAGTGATCATTGCTTTGACCACGAGCTTGTCTCTCCGGCGACGATAATGGAGGGTCACCATCTGAACAGAGTTACTGATGTCCGAGCCCGAATAATCTGAATCAGAGGAGGGAGGCTCTGCTACAGCCAGAGGAGAGGGGCGCTTCGGGCTTGCTTGGCCCCTTCCTCTAATGCAGGCTCGCTGACCATAATTGCGCCCCCTGCGTGGCCCCATATGACCAGTTCGAGGAGCCATAATAAGCCTGGGATATCCAACCGCTAGCTTAGTGCGAGGACTTTTTGCCTGAAGCCTCCTGCGTCCAACAAGAATGTCATCACCGTGGTTGTCCGGACTGCAAAACAACCCAATGTCTAGCGTCGAGTTCGCCAGAGATGACAGGGGACCAAGCACCAGAATTGCACAATGGATGAATTCCACAGAGCCTCCCTTCTTCACTCGGGCATCAACAGTGAGCTGAGACATACCGGAGCCGAGCTTAAAACCAGGCGAAATGGTTGAAGGCACCATCCTATGAAATCTATAGGCAATTTTTCGGGAGTTCTGCTGCATTGAAGGGCCATTAAGGCCATTTAACTTGAATGGGACGGAGGCCAACTTCCAGCACATGGCGTCCACCTGTCTGGAGCTTGGCTTCATGTGCCCGGCGCGTGGAGAGCGCTTAGACATTAATAACGTTATTAACACCCGCATCCGGGTGATCTTGAGCCCTTCTTTTAGAGTCATTCTTTAGTATTTCCTGATAGGTAGACCATTCTGTCTCTGAGATGTTACCCTGAAGTAAACCTTCGAAATGGTCTTTCCCTCTATCCACTCCTACATTTGCCATGAAGTCTGCAAGTTTATTCCCTTCACGCCTAATGTGGTTGAAGGTTATTGCTTTGTTGTCCTTTAGCCAGGATTGCAGAAGCTCCAACCTAGTAACCATTCTCCAGCTCCTACTGACCTTCTGAGCCTCTGTTCCTTGTTGTATCTTGATGGCCATGTTGATTAAAAGTTGTGAATCGCCTTCTACAATTAGAGGCAAAAGTCTTTCTCGCTGAGCCATGAAAAGGCCTCTCCAGAGGCCTTCCAGTTCAGCCACATTATTTGTGTTCCAATTGATGGAGCCAAAGAAAACTTTTAGTACTTGGCCTTGATGATTTCTGACCGCTCCGCCATATCCTGTGAGTCCAGGGTTTCCTTTGGAAGCCCCATCAAAGTTTAGCATGTAAGTGTTGATGGGTGGAGGGGACCAGATCGAAGGGGTATCCTGCTGTCTGCTAGAGTTGCTCGTAGGAGAGTTGGAAGATTGTAGATTGATTTGCCAACTATGCCATATTGCTTGCTCCTTGTCATTGGATGGGAAGTCCTCCTGGGTCCAGCATTTAATGGAGAGTGTCTCCTGTACGTTCTGGTTTATTATCTTCCATACTTGTTGCTCATCCATTGACTGATTTTTGAAGATTCTACGATTGCGCTCCTTCCATAGGTTCCACATTACTATTCCAGGGAGAATTTTCCAGAGTGAGTTGAGGATGTTACTTTGATAGGGTTGCTGGGGCCAGTTGCGAAGAGTATTGTTTAAATCTCCCAACTCACGGCCTTCCTTTTGGCATCTAAAGGTGACTTTCTCCCATATCTTCCTGCTGAATGGACATAGTTGCATTAGATGCACAGCAGTTTCCTCCTCCTTTTTACAATTTAGACATATTGAGGGTCCTTCAAATTTTCTTTTTCTGAGATTGTCCCAAGTGAGAACTCTATTGTGAAATAGGAGCCAAAGGAAAGTGGAGATTTTTGGCCAGATCGGGGGATTCCAGATTTTCTCCCATAATTTGTCCTTGGTCAGCTGATCTTTGAGGGTGATAAGATAAGCTTCTTTGGTTGTGTATGTACCTTTCTCTTCGTATCCCCAGCTCAGTTTATCCTGATCGTTTTCTTTGAGAATCCTTCTTTTTTGTAGCTCGTTAGCCAGAGACCTTTGAACTACTGCCGGGCTATTTGGAATGATCTCTTGAGCCTCTCACCAGGTTTGGTGATCAGACTCAGGATTATCCTTCCAGAATTGATTAACCGTTTCCTGTGAGTGAATATTATGCTCTGGAATATCTTGGATTGTGTGAGCTAAACTTGGAAGTTGTTGCCAAGAATCTGTCCAGAAACGTGTTGTGCCTCCATCCTTTACCTCCCAAAAACTATGTTTTTGGATAAGGTCCCTGTGCAGTATCGTTGAATTCCATATAGTTGAGCCTTTGCTTATTTCTGTCATTCTGATACATTCCTCCAGAGGAAGATTATTGGAATATTTTGCTGTCCAGAATCGGGCCCATAGTGTCCCTGGATATGATAGCCATCTCCACCATATTTTTGCGCCCATGATCCTATTGTTGTGTTCAGGATCCCAAAGACCAATTCCTCCTGCTTTCTTAGAGAGGCATGCTTTCTCCCATTTTACTAATGCCCATTTTCTGTTGAGACCTGTGCTGCCCCAGAGGAAGTTTCGTTGCAAATTTTTTATAGCTTTTAAGACCCACTTTGGTGCTGCCAGAATAGAGAATAGGTATAAGGGCATGGATTGTAAGACTGCCTTAATAAGCACTAGGCGGCTGGCCATGTTTAAGGAGCGGTGAGTCCAAAGCGAATGTCTTGCTTCCAGTCTTTCCAGAAGAGAGGTCCAAGAGGAGTGTTTCTGGGCCGAGTCGAGGAGGGGGGCTCCTAGGTACTTGGAGGGCAGGGAAGCTATGGAGAAGCCCAGGATGCGGGCTATGGCTCGCTGAGTAGACGAATGAGTATTGAAAAAGAAAATCTGGGATTTGATTCTGTTAATACAAGCTCCGGAGGCAACAGAAAAGTTATTAAGAAGCGAGTTTAGAGAACGGGCTTCTTGGATTGAGGAGTGGCCGAAGATCATGTTGTCGTCTACAAATTGCTGGTGGCAGACGGTGGGAGCATTGTGAAGATTGATACCTTTGAGCTCACGGGTTTGGATAGCGGAGGTAAGGCTTCTTCCCAAGCCTTCCACCATGATGATAAACAAAAGCGGAGACAGAGGATCACCTTGTCGCAGTCCCCTTGAGGAGCGAAAGGTTGAGGTGGGGATTCCATTAATCAAGATGGAGAAGAAAGAAGACGAGATCAGACTCATGATCCATCTAATCCAAGTGTTGGCAAAACCAAACGCACTTAGAGTTTTTTTTATGTAATCCCAGCTTATGCTATCAAAAGCTTTTGAAAGATCGATTTTTAGAAGCATACCTGGTTTTTTTGAGTGCTTGAGAGAGTGAATAATTTCATGTGAGAGAATTATTCCGTCAGTGATTTTCCTTCCTTCGACGTATCCAGACTGTTCAGGAGAGATAATGCATGGGAGGAGTGGTTTTAGTCTTAACGCCACAACCTTTGAGACAATCTTGTAGATGATGTTGCACAGGGCGATAGGCCTGAATTTCTCAGGGGAGTTGGAGTCCTCCGCTTTAGGGATTAAAGCTATAAAAGTGGCATTTAGGCCTGGATACATCCAGCGCAGGCTGCGAGATTCTTCCACAACTTGCCACACTTCCCATTTAATTAATTCCCAAAAGTGATGGAAAAAATTTGATGAGAATCCATCAAGACCCGGTGCTTTGCCGATCTTTAAAGATTTTGCAGCTATTTCAACCTCCTGGAGACTTATGGGCTTGAGAAGCAGGGAATTCTGCTCCTCTGTTATCAACCGTGGAATGTGCCAATGATGTCATCTATGGCTTCTACTCTGTTGATGGCGGGCTCCTGACTCATTGCTTTAAAATATTGAAGGAATTCCTTTTCTATATCTTCCTGGGTTTCCAGCTTATTTCCCTGAGCATTAGTTATCTGGGAGATTTGATTATGCATCCTTCTCTGCACTGTGGTTCTGTGGAAGAACTTGGTGTTCTTCTCTCCCTCCTTCAGCCATCGGATTCGGGATTTCTGTCTCCATAATAATTCCTCTTGTCTTTCTCGTTCCAGGATTTTTGCTTCCATTTCTTGTTCCTTTTGTGCTAGCTCCTCTGAGTGCCCTTCAAGGATTAATCGCTGTTGAATATTTTTTAGATCTTTGAGGATCTTATCCTTTTCCCGAAAATGTTGCCAAAGGTATTTTTATTCCATCTCTTGATTTCTCCTTTGAGCAATTGTAGTTTTTTTTGAAATCTTGCCATTTTGGAGTGCTCAGTTGGATTACAGTTTTGCCAAGTAGTGGTGATGAAGTCCTTGAATTCGGGGTGAGTTAGCCAAAAAGCTTCAAATCTAAAAGGTTTTTTAATATTGTTGCCTGGCCTACTCCAAAGCATCTCAATGGGCCAATGGTCTGAACCTGAAAATGGAATGATGTGGGCCTTGAATTCTCCTCCTACATGGATGGCGTTATCAGAGATTAGGAACCTATCCAAGCGGGAGGCAATCTGCATGGGTGCTACTCTTTTGTTCGTCCATGTGTAGAGGCCATTGTCTGTAGGAAGATCTATGAGCCAGTTATTTTGTATGAAATCCTTTAATAGCGTGCCATCCTTGTTGATTCTGCAACGGCCGCCGAGCTTTTCCTCTGATGTAGCTGTCATATTAAAGTCTCCTCCTGTCACCCAAAGCGGGTGCATCCTATCTGTGTTTAGCTGCTCTAGTGATTTTAGGATTGCTGCCTTCTGCTGCGATTCTTGTGGGAAATAAACATTCGTGAGGTGGCCATAAATGTTAGTGCCCAGAAGATGAAAAACAGCTTGAATGAAGTTTTTATTAGCATGGATGTTATCTAGCTGTATCTTTCTTGCATCCCATAATATGGCAAGTCCACCTGAAGCCCCTTGCGCGTCTACTGCTATTACTTGACCTCCTGGCCATGCTTTAGCCACCGCTTTTTCCAGAAAATTCCACGTACATTTGGTTTCTTGTAGAAATAAAATTGATGGTTTTTCTTCCATGATCAGATTTTTTAGGAGTTTCCCTTTCTTGGGGCCATTGAGCCCTCTTATATTCCAAGATATTAACTTCATTGAGAAGATTTGAAGTTGGTGTTGAAATATTTGGTGAGTTTGGCATATCTGCCAGAGTCCACCAGGATTTCGCCAAGCTTGATTGTTCTTTCCAGTGTTGTTTTCCTTCCTCTTTTCTTGCTATCTTTGGAGGCAAATTTGCCATCCCACTTACTGCCTGTTTGTACTCTGAGGGAGTATTTCTTTTGGGCTTTGTTTAATATTTCCACTAAGTTTTCAACTTGGGTGTCATGAATCTTATCAAAGTTGCCTGATTTGCAGGCTTGTTCCAGACCCTGCAGATCGAATTCCCCTATGTCTATAGGTTCACTGTCGTCGTCCATGAACTGTATGTCGTGCGGATTTTCTTTGGCTTCCTTCCCTTTATTCTTGCTCTGTGAAGGATTATCAATGTCCATTGCAGGATTGTTCCAGGCTTCGGAAGCCAGCTGAGTTTTTTCATTTTGTTGGGTTGAGATTGATTTCGCCTGCATGGACGTTTGAGGAGCTGACTGTTCCTTGCTTGGTTCCTCCTGTGTTGTCGCTTTTGCGAGCACTTCGAAGCTGTTGCTGGTAGAGGGAATGGAGTTCTCTGCGGGTGCTGACTTCGGCTGTGCATTCATTTTCCTGCCTCCACGCCTTCTGTTTGTCACTTTTGTGAAGCCCTCCTGCTGTTGTGGTTCTTGGTTCATTTGGGTGTCTACTTTCTTGTTCAGGGGACAATCTCGGAAGAGATGCCCAATAACATGACATTTCCTGCAGCGAAAGGGCACCTGCTCATAGTCAATCGCTTGGATCCAGTCATGATCTTCATGGAAGAGTCTTACCATATCTGGTAAAGGCTATTTTAAATCCATATAGACACATATCCTGGCATATGAGGCATATGTCGTGTATCTCACTATTTTGGTTTCTTCTGCCACTTTGACAAAATCTCCTATCACTGATCCAATGGATTTTAAAGAGTCTTCACCCTAATATTCCCATGGCAACGAATATAGTCTGATCCATACTGGAGCATAGCTTAGGTCTTCCTTGTCAGGATTGAATCGGGCGACCTATTCTCTGAGGTAGAGTCCAGCCGAGTTGAAGAAATATGGCCCCCCATCGAAAACTCTGTTTCTGTCTTCCAGGCAGTTGAAAATGGCTGTGAAAAATCCTTTTGGACCTAGAAGGAGGGTTATCTCACCCTTTGGTTGCCATTTATGGTTGATCCATCCTCTTAGAGCAATTTCATTAGGCCAGAAGCCCAAAAATTTGCCAATAAGGGCGTGGTCTCTCATATATTGGATTCTTCCATTGATTCTATCACTGGGTAGTTCTACTTCTGGCCTATGAATGGCAACCGGTTTACAGGTAGAGGAACTAACCTTTGGTTGATCATTTGAGGCTGGTGGATCCGCCGTATTCTGCTGTTCCCCTGTGGGTTGGACTTGATTCGTTGAGTCGGTGCTGGGATTACCCTCTGGTCCTTGTTGGCCTCCAATGAAGGGCGGAGGTGCTGCCCCTTCCCCCTGCGGGGGGTCCATTAAGACCGCCCGATCCGTTTGCAACCTGGAGAGCCTGCTGCCCGTGTCAGGTCTGGGTGCACAGTGCAGGAGCTCTGCCACCGCAGGTTGCCCAGACTGTCAAAAACCCTAGCTGTCGCTGATCTCCATCGCTCCTCCGTTCAATTCCCTTCCAATTATGAGAATAAGGATAATATTAAAAATACTATTACTTCCAAATTTAAAGATAATTTATGAGATGATAATGAGTTAGAGGGAAAAAGGAAGCTAAGGTATTGCCAGGAGGTGATCAGGGAGGATAATGAGTTGGAGGGAAAAATGAATCTAAGGTATTATAAGGAGGTGATCAACCCCAATCTTGCTAGCTAAAATTATCTTTTTGTTTTAACCAATGCTAAGAAGAAAATGAACATTATGAAGATAAGTAATAATTCTCAAGAGCTTCAAAGTGAAATCGGGCATTGGTCAATTCTCAAAACACCTTAGGATGAATGAGTCTGTCACCTTTGTGATACTAAGAGGTTTGAAGATGAAAAACACTTTCTTTTGGATTTCTCAACTCTCACTCACATTCGTTCTCATTTCCAAAACCTTTGCCACACTGTCAACCTTCTTGGCTTGTTAAGTCAACAAAACTATATTGATCTAAGAACGCTTCTCTCCCTTCTTTTTTATCATAGAAATAAAATATTAAAGAGTTTCAATTAGTCTCTTACTTTCTCAAGGTTTGATAGACTATATTGTTCGAAGTGGGCATCTCTCTCTCTC
>APFE030223891.1:325354-376547 GCA_000404065.3 Pinus taeda | reverse complement strand
AAAAAAAAATATCTATTTTCATAGGTATATCTATTTTGGAATAAGACTTTAAAAATTAAATTTAGATAGGAGGCTTTTGTGAGAAGAGTAATTGTGTTCTAACATTTCTGGATTACTCTTGTTGAAGTTTTAATGGTTGACATTTCGAGCCGTCAAGTGTAACTCATCATCAGGACATAGATATGATTTCTGATCCAATGCTAATAGATAAATAGGTGAGAGATATGGAGAGAAAAATCGTTAGGTTTGTTGAACATTAAGAGGTGAAAAATTAAAAAAGAAGATAAACAAGATTCAAACGTTAGCAATAATTAAAAAGAATATAAATACAAAGAAAGAAATCAAAATGAAATTAAAAAGACTTAAATAATAAGTAAAAAATTAATATAAACAAATAATTATAATATACAATTAAAACAAACTCATAATTTTAGAATTATAATTTAAACAAAAATTTATTATTAAAAACAATAGATAATAAAATATATATATATAAAGTATGAAATATCTATGCATGTTTATATATGCAACGTTAAAAACGAAAAGAAATTATTAATGTATAAATAATAAACTTACATTTAAATAATTATATTATAATATGTTAAATAAATAAATAAAAAGCTGAAACTAATTATTAATATAATATATTTAATATTTGTATCTAAATAAACTTATTATACAATAATAATTAATATTAATTAGGCAAAAAAAAATAATATTAATTTACAAATATAATAATATATTTATTTTAAACAATATAAGAAAACAAAGATGATTAAAAACAAAAGAAAAGAAAAGCAGGGGAGAGAAAGGGTAAGAAGAAGTAAAACTCAAAGAAAGAGCGAGAATTATGTTTTTGTTAATTTTCTAGTTATTATTTTTGTTTAGATTGCTACAATGTTTTTCAATTTCAATGGATTCTCTAAACTTTCTGTAATGATAGTTGTCTATCCTAACTAAGATCCTAATGTCTTCAATGCAAATATAATACTTGGTTTTCTCAACATACTCCACAAGAGTAGAGAAATAAAACCAACCATTTTTAATATCAACAACATACCCTTAAAACCTTTGCTTAAACTTGTTTCACCCCTTTAATAATAACCCTCCTCCTTTCCTATCAATAATACTAACCCTCCCTCCTCCCTTATTAATAATAAAACTTTTTCTATTATTATTTCTATTATTAATAATAATGACTCCTCTTCATTTACTATTAATAATAATAACCCTTACTCTATTATGAACAATGTTACTAACCTTTTTCTATTATTATTAATACTAACATGTTCTTAAATTTTAATAATATTTATGACCATTACGTTTTTAATAATAATAACTATATTAATATAACACTTCCTCTTTTTTAGTAATAAATTTATTAATCTTTTAGTTTTAACTCTTTTTTAAGTAATAAATTTATTAATCTTTTTAGTTTTATTTTAGATGATCATGTTCATTCTATTTTACAGAATGTTTAAATTTCGCTATTCCCCCCCCCCAAAGATCTCTAATGAGGATATCATGTGTTGTATTGAATCACGTATTAAAGATTTACTCAAAAGAACGAAGTAAATTAGTAAAAAATATTGTGTTGTTGTCTTTAGAAGGGCTAAGCCTCTAAAGAGTAACATTAATGAACAAGATTTCTTGTCCTTGAAAGCTCTTAAGAATAACCCGAACATTGTTCTTCTTAAATAAGATAAAGCTGGAGTTGTTGTTGTTTTAAATAGAGAGGATTACATGAATAAAATGTTGGACCATCTCAATAATAGTGGAAGTTATAAGAAACTTAATAAGAATCCTCTTTAAAATCTCTCAAAGGAAGTTGTTAATGCCATCGAATCTCATAATTCCCTTAGCCAATTGAGTAAAAAGATGGTGGAAAGCAATCCCTTCACCCTTAGAATCTATGGCCTCCCTAAGATTCATAAAGAGGGTGCCCCTTTGAGACCCATTGTTAATACCATTGGTGGATTGACTTATCTTCTCACTAATATCTTAGCCCAAAAGTTAAATCCTTTCATGAGCCTCACTAGCCTATTCATTAAATATTCCCATTCATTTGTCAATGAAATTAAAGAATTAAGTTGGATCCTTCTGACATATTAGTTATCTTTGATGTTATTTCTCTTTACACATGAATTTCCATTAATGGAGTTGTGGATATTATTAGTCACATTACAGATTCCCACATGGCTAAGTTGGTTGGGTTGTGCTTGAATTCCACATTCTTTAATTTTCAAGATGAATTCTATGAGCAGACATGTAGTGTTTTCATGGGCTCCCTCTATCCCCAATCATTGCAAATATTTTTATGGAAGACTTCAAGAATAAGGCCTTAGCCTTTGTACCTTTCTGTCTAAAGCTATGGAATCATTTTGTGGATGATACTTGTGTTATCTAGCCCGATGGACATGATAAGTTAGAATTATTCTTGCAACATCTAAATAGTCAATCTAACTTTATCAAGTTTACTATGGATGTCATGAATAATGGTAACCTTCCATTATTTGATGTTCTTCTTTATAAGAATGATGATGGTTCCATTTTGCACTAGGTGTTCTGTAAAAGTACTCACACAGAGAAATACATCCATGTTGAATCCCATCATCATTCTACACAAAAATTAGATGTGTTAAACACCTTGGCCACTCTTCCATTAAGGATTTCTGATGAGAGTCACCTTAATGATGAGAAAACCCACCTATTGGATGTTTTTTAGAAAAATGGCTATAAGAAATGTCATGGGATCAAGGCTTTCCAAAATGCCAACCTAGGTCCTAAAACAAAAAGGGACCTTGTGGATCTTATCCCCAAAGTTTAGCTTCTCTATATTCAAGGAACCGTTGATAAGATTTCTTGAATTTTGAGAAAAAAACAAATTTTCTGCTCCTTCAAACCATTTAATACCATTCAAGGTATGCTTAAGTCTGTCAAGGAACTTGTTGACCCTTCTAACATGAAAGGCATCTATTAAATTATGTGCTCAGGTGGTGCTCCCTATGTTGGTGAAACATGTCATTTTTCTAAGAAAAGGGATCAAGAGCATGTTATTGATATTAAACATTGTTAGTCCCATTCATATGCTCTTGTGGAGGATGCTAAGAAAACCAAACAATGTATTTGTATTGAAGACTTCAAGATCCTAGCTAGGATGGACCACTACCATCACTGGAAGTTTAGATCTAAGCCATTGAGATTGAAAAACACTCTAGCAATATGAATAGAGATTATGGTTGGAAGATTTGTACGAACTGGATTTGTGCCCTTTCTTTTGGTTTTGCTTCCTCCTAACCCTTTCTCTCCCCCTTCCTTTCCGATTTTGTTTTTACTCATCCTTTGTTTTCTTATATTTTTTGGAATAAATTTATTATTATATTTGTGGATTCATATTATTAATTTTTTGACTAATTATAATATATAACACAACGTGTGTGTGTGTGTGGTGTGTGTGTGTGTGTGTGTGTGGTGTGTGTGTGTGTGTGTGTGTGTGTGTGTGTGTGTGTGTGTGTGTGTGTGTGTGTGTGTGTGTTGTGTGTGTGTGTGTGTGTGTGTGTGTGTGTGTTAGTTTTAATTTTTTCCTTTTATTACTTTTATTATATTTTTTTTTTAATATTTGAAAAAAAAATGGTTTTAGTTTATTATTTTATATATATATATATTTTAAACAATTTTTTTTCATTACCTCAAAAAGAATTTACGTTTTGGCAGGTGTTTTTCCAAAAAAATGGAAGCCTTAATCCGGCCATATTTGTTGGCGAGTAAATACAAACAGAAAGTATGAGATATCAACAAAAAAAAAAATGAGGACCACATATCAATAGCCCAAGCAGCCCAAAACTGTGTTGAAACCAAAAAATAACCTGTGTTTTTCATCCTTGTTGATTCTTCATGGGATCTGGAGTTGCACTATCACCCTCACCCTGGCAATGGACAATGTTATGTATACAAGCTTCTATATGTGTCATACGTCCCTCTAGGCTGTCTAGTTTTTCATGGAGCCTCTTCTGGCTTCTTTCGAGGGAGCCCTGGCTCTCCATGATATGCCATTGTTTGTGTTGCAAGCCATTAAGGAAAGAAATTACCTCATTTCTGTCATCATGTCGATGTTGATCTTATTGATCCAATGCTACTTGAATTGCTCAAAGATGTGCTTACATGGAGTCGAACGGAAGTGGGAGATCCACATGTCCATTGGAAGTGTTTGATAGTTGCTCCACGTCACCTACATCAATTTGAATTATATTATTGAATAATTATTTAGTTTTATTTAGTTTTTTCTTATCATTTAAGTCCTTTTAATTTGTTTTTGACTTCCCTCCTTATTTTTTTATTCCTGTTAATTATAGTGAACATTTGAATCTTGTTTATCCCCCTTTTTAAATTTCGACATCCTAATGTTAAACTACCTAACATCTCTCCTCCTTGCATCTCTCACCTATTTATCTCTTAGTGCTGGATCATACTTCATATCTTTCTCTTGAATATGAGCCAAACTTAATAGCTTGAAACATCAACCATAAAAACATTGGTGTGAGTAATCCGAAAATGCTAGAAAAAAATTGAAATTTAATTACTAATAATTATTAGGTGGATGGTATGGATTTAACCTCACTAAAATATTTTTTATGATTTTTTTTATTCTTGTCAATGTGACATATATCATGAGGTAAGTATGCTAGATGTATCATGAGGTAATATTTTTTATGGCTATCACCATTTAACAGGCATTTAATTTTATATATTACTGCCACTATTATGCCAAGTACAACTATTTCATAAATGCTATGTACGATACATAGTGACATCTTTGCAGACTTGAACCCACATAGTTAGAGAAATATTTTTTTTGCCAAACGACTCGAGGTAAGATCTTTTGACATTTGAAAAAGGAGAACCTGGGGATGGCCCTTGATCCACTTATGCCTGCATAGATTAGGAAACCATTTAATATGGTCTCTTTAGTTGTATGGTACCATTTCATGCAACCACACATTCGTGTAACCACAAACACATGCAACCACATGGTATTTTGACCACTACCTCAAGGTGCCTACATGGCTCTAGGGAAGCAGTAATTGAAATTTTCCCAATGGTGAAAAACTCATCGCTTCCACCATTGGATCCAACTCCTTTAGACAATTATTTTTATAATTAATAATGATGATGATGATTAACGTCCACTAAGACCAATATGGTATATCATACCTTAAAAAAGTAAGATATTCTTTAATATTTTATTTCTATAATCAAAAAGAAGGGAGAGAAACATTCCTCGATAACCAAATTTTTGTTTACTTAATAATTCAATAAGGTTGGTAGTGTAGAAAATATTTTGAAAATTAGAACGAATATGAGTATGAGTTGTATAGTCTAAGAGAAAGTGCTTTTCACCTTCAACTCTCTTAATATCGCAAAGGCAACAATTCTTTCGTCCCAAGGTGTTTTGGGAATTGACCAATGCCCAATTTCACTTTGAAGCTCATGATAATTTGTTCTTATCTTAGCAATGTTCATTTTCTTCTTAGCACTAGTCAAGACATAAAGACAACTCTAGTTATCAAGATTGGGATTGATCACCTCCTTGTAATATCTTAACTTCCTTTTTCCCTCTAACTCCTTATCCTCCCGCAAGTTATCCTTAAACTTGGAAGTAAGGATGTTTTTAAGATTATCCTTATGCTCCAAGATGATCTCCTCTTTTACCCCCCAATGGTCTAGCCAAGGTTGGGCATCCTTATGCCAACCTCACTTGAGACAAAGGTGGGGGGTTTGGCTAGAGTTAGAAACAATTTTGGGGAACCTGTTGGCTTCCATGTTGTATAGCTTCTTCCTATGCATTGGATACATAATCATAGTCATGCTTTCAATGGGGTAAAGACTAGCTTCAATCAAGAGGATAGGGTAGGGAGTATTTGCTTTAATCTTGAGGTTGTAGGTTACAAATTCCTTTTGGATCATCTCGATATTCCTCCATGATTCTCTAGATATATTACAACCTCGAACCTCACATCCATAACAAAATAACAGGGGTGACGAGAGTCTCAAAGAGGAACTTTTTTTTACTGCATACCCAAATATCAGTCAACTTACAATTGTTTTCAAGCCCATAATAAGCTTTCTAACCTCCAATTATCATTTTCTCAATGCTA
Source organism: Pinus taeda (assembly GCA_000404065.3). Taxonomy (NCBI): domain Eukaryota; kingdom Viridiplantae; phylum Streptophyta; class Pinopsida; order Pinales; family Pinaceae; genus Pinus; species Pinus taeda. The sequence continues at coordinate 370,392 of APFE030223891.1, read as the reverse complement.
TAATTCCAGTTGAGCTGATGATGAATTTCAATTCCAAGATATTTGCAAGAGTAAACTTTCTCCATGTAGTTATTACCATAAATGAAATTATCATAGTTGATCTTTTTGGATTTAATTATCATGACTTTAGTCTTTTCGTTATTAACAATCATACCCATCTTGGAGCAGTAATCTTGGAGGATTCTTACTTGCTTGTCAAGATTGTCATGGCTCTTGGCTAGAAGAATGATATCATCAACATAGAGGAGAAGACTAATGACCAACCAGTGAGCCTGGAGGCATCACATCATGCAACTTCCAAACACTCTTCTAGCTTATCAATGTAAATGCCAAAATAGGGGGGCCAGGGGGGGGGGGGGGGTGTGCGCGTGGGGCAAGGGGGATAGGCAACACCCTTTCTTAATTCTGATATTAATAAAAAAATAAAATATCAACAAAAAATAATAAATGGACATAGTAAGGAATAGTGTAATTTTGTCCATAAAAAGATATCTAATGTTCATAGGTGTATCTATTTTGGAATAGGGCTTTTAGAATTTAAATTTAGTTATTAATAATGATTAGGTGGATGGTATGGATTCAACCTTAGTGGAATATTTTTTATGATTTTTAAAATCTAGTGAATATGACATAATCATGATATACCCTTGTGAGATGTATTATGAGGTAAGTGTTCTGATGTATATCAATATTTATTAGCAATATTTTTAATTTACATGACTATGCTAATTTACAATTTTATTGAATTTTGCCAATAAACGTTAATATATAATTTTCTAATATAACCCCTTCTATTAAAATTGTACGGATTTAACTTCAGTAGAATATTTTTTAATGATTTTTTAAAATCTAGTGAATATGACATAATCAGGAGATACCCTTGTGAGATGTATTATTGAGATAAGTGTTCTCATATATATCAATATTAACAATATTTTTAATTTGTATAACTATACTAATTTATAATTTTATTAAATTTTTACCAATAAAACTTTAAATATAATTTTCAATTATAGCCTTTTTTTTATTAAAATTTTATCAAATTCATTTCAACCCATTTAAAAAAATAATTTTAAATAATTTTTGTAATTACACTTTAAAATATTCTTGAAAAATTTTGAAGGGTCCAACTTTGAACCTGGATACACATATAATATATATATATATATTAATGCAAAAAATGCACCCTGTCGGTCTGCCAATAAAACTTAAAAGTATTATTGATTTAAATATTATTCATAAATTCTCACTCAGTAACATCTTCATTTTTCATGGTTTGACCATGAAATTAATTACCTTAATTTATCATGGTTTAACCATGAATTTAATTACCATATTAAGTTTTAGGCAAAGAGTATATGGGTGGCTACTTTCCACGCTGTTAATCAGTGTTTGAGTAGTTTATAGAGAGATATTTTTATTAGACCTGTAACAGTTATTCAGTTTATTCAGTTTTTCATTGATGTTTTATTAGTTTTGTTTTGATTAAAAAATTAAAATTTATTTAAAGTTAACATTATAAAATTAAATTTATTTCTATTTATCTCAAATATGACTAATTGAAAGAATTTAACGTCCTACAAGACATATTTTCTATTTCAAAACGTATTTGATTTACGATGTAAATTTCTACACGTCGAGCTTGACGTGTCCTATATATCACTAACCCGTCATATTGATGTTTAATTTGGGATTGGTACCATCTAAACCTATAATACCTAGCACCAACAAAGGTAACGCCAGGTAGACTACTAATGTTTTATATGTATCTAGTATCTAGTTTTGTTTGCTTCTTTCCCACCTTGGATTCTAGCAAGCGAATTCATTAACATGGAAGCCGTAGCAATTGACAAAATTAGAGTACAGTGGTTGCAGTGTGTGTTAACTGTGGATTAAATGGTCACCCTCTAGTCATAACTGCCGCTTAGATGGTTACCTGCACTTGATGACAGAGTGCAAGTTGCAACGGCTTAAACTGATAGGTTATAGGTTCTAATTTCCTACTGAACCTTTGAAAGAGGCACAAATTGATTAGCTTTTATCACAGGGGAGCACAAGTTCATGCCTACTCCTAAAGAGCCACCCGTTGATTCTCTCAATCAATTAGGGTGACAATTCTTCAAGGCTCATTAATGGCAACGCATCTTTTGAAAGTCACAGTGTTTCTTCTTTACGATTCTTATCATTCTCATCATTGTGTCTCTATTTCAAAGGATCCTTTTGATCCCCAGTCATAAGTATGCTCAGTGCTAGGTTTCTTCAATAAATAGTAAACATGCCTAAAACGCTGAATGGAAATCATAGTAAATATGCTTGAAATGTCGAATGGCAATCATTTGAAATCTCTATGTCTTCGCAACCCTTGGGATGTAGGGAGTCTATTACAAATTCCTTTGGTCTAAGATATCACATAATTTGAATTGCCTTTTATGAATTCCTTTGGTCTAAGATATCTTTCTTATGATATAAGACACAAAATTTAAATTGTCGTTTATCTTATTGGAACTGAAAGCCTCTAAATTCCTGCCATCTAAGAGGTTGTTTACTATGAATAATGTAAATTATTTATTAGTGTGGAGTATTGATGCAATGCAAGGGGAAATTTACGGAACCTGGAAACATGGAAAATAATCAAGTCGAGCATTCGTTTGAATAGTGAAATAAATTAAGAGAAAGAAAACCGTTTGAATTGGTGTTGAATCTCAATTGGCATGGTGGAAACTCCAAAAGATAATCTAGTTCTTTGCCTAACAAATACCACTTATATTAAAAGGAGTGTGATAGAATCTGGAATAATTGTAATATAATTAATAGTTGTGTAACATGGACATTTAAGGTGTGCACCACCATATATGGTTGGAAAGTATGGTGGTTTCATTGAGGATATTGGGAGTATTCGTGTTCAGGTCACATCTGGATTCAATTTGGATGTTACATGTGAAACTTATAAGTTAACTTGGGGTAAGGATGTAAATTTGGTTGTGGTGACTCAGTTTTTTTGTGTGTGTGTGTGTGTGAAAATGATTATTTTTTGGTTCTCCTATAAAATTGATTATTGGGTTTTAAAAATTGTGATTGGAGCTTTAAAAAGTGCGATTGGTGTATCTGATGTCTTTCTTGTAATAGGATCTCCTTGGTAGAGTTACTACCGATATGTTTTAGTGTAGCTCATTTTCTATGTGGTGTCCTATTATTGTTCTTCTATTAGTGGTTGAGAAAAGTTCACATAAGAAAAGTGTATAGTATTTGGTAGGATTTTGCAGTTCGTTATATTTTCAATATTCTTGTTTAACATGAAGATATTTTATAGAAAGATTGGTGCTTAGCTTGAAAGCATTTCATCTAAATATTGAGCTTAACATGTTAGTCGACTAATTCCATTATATACACAATAGTAAAAAAGGAGTTGATAAAGAATTTGAGAGATGATTTGTTTTAAGTATAAAAGTCATTGATGTATAAAAAGAGTCCCCTCCTTTATACATCTTACTAGAAACAAAATCAAAATATCTCTTAATTATTGCAACATGTATTTTTTTTCTCTAAAAAAAATCATTATATTTCATATCGAAATATATGTTGTGTTGACTCTTAGGTCCTAAAAAAAAAAAAACTAGTTCATTGGATCACATAATCAGGAAATCAAAACATACTCGGCTACCATTAGAGTAGTTTAACTGTAACAATTAAACTTCATAATGTGTTATATCAAAAGCATGGTTGTATGCTATATCGAAACAAATAAACCTCATAATGTGTTATATCAAAAGTATGGTTGTATGCTATATTGAAACAAATAAACTTCATACTGTGTTATAAGAAAAGTATGGTTGTATGCTATATCGAAACACATGTGCTAACTTGGGAAAAAATTAAGGCACTCTTTTAGGGAGATTAATGAAAGTTGAAATGAAAGAGTAGTTGATGCCCACAAATTTGGGTAGAACGTAAAATGAAGGGCATGAAAAATGCAAAACGTCATCAAATTTTCATTTAACGGGCATAGGGGATTTGAAATTCCAAGTCTGGTTGAAATGTCTCTCCTTTTATTGTGTAATGATGACAAGAATTGAATTTTGTGTACTTTAGTATTAATTACTTGTAGGTTTTAACCTCATACAGAAATTACCTGCATACGAATTCTAAAACACAGAAAATAAACAATGCGAGAGAAGAACACATAAAACACCTATACACAGAGATTTTCCCCTATATCCCAAAACTGGGACTACCAGCTTGATTTTTCATTATGTTCCTTTCAATGTTACAATGCATATTTATACATGCCGAAGCATCCAATACCATGGACCGAAAACCATTGCGTCCAATACCATGCACTGAAAAACCATCGCATCCAATACCATGGACTGAAAACCGTTGCATCAAAAAAACATGTGCAAAAATCTTGCACAAAACCATAGGTGGGTTTGCCCAACCTAACATAGGGTCCAAAACCAAAATTTTCTGAGGCGCTGCCCCAGACCCCATAAATTGGGGTTACGAGTGCCCTTCAAACCCCTTGTTAACTATGTGGAAAGAATATAACACAACCCAACATTACTATGTACTATATCACGAATTACTATGTGCAATAAATATAAATAATTTGAAAAATAACGCTATATATTAATTACCATGTACCATAAACACAGATGGTTTGTAATTAAATTCAAAAAATCAGTTTTCTCATTGGTGTAAAGTATTGAATAGACAATTTTTATGGGTTTTATTTTTTAATTTACAAAACACTAATTTAAAAAATATAAATTTGAAAAACATATGTAAAAATAACATGTGTACAATTTGTACAACTCTCATTATAACAATCTATACTCTAATGACATGACACAAGTACTATAATATGGGCATTATATAAAAAATGTCATCATTCAATATTACATAAATAATTATTAACTTGTTATCATTCTCATCAATGTCAATTTTATATATATATATAACTTTATCAAAAAATGTTTAATTATATTAAAAAAATTAATTAAAAAAGGTTAAACAAATATTCATATAACTCATTTTACAATTTTATTATTGTTTGGAACACATACAACACATCATCACATTAAAGTATTTTATTAAACTAAGCAGTAGGGAACGCTAGCTATGCGTTTATAGAGAGTGATATTCTTATTATCCATGTCACATTTAATGTTGTGGTACATGATATCATTATTTTAGAATTCGATAGCCTATGCTATGCCTTGTTCTATTTAATGGTACATGATATCATTTTTAGTTTAGTATTTGACAACCTATACCATGCCCTGCAGTATTTAATGCTATATAGTAATGTGGATATTAATTGTCGGATTCGTCTATGGAAGCAGAGGAATTGCTTGGACAGTCAAAAGTGGCTGAAATCGAGCAAAAAAAATTCAAAAAATCTTAGGGAGGTAGTTTTTGAATCATCTTTTTGATGGTGGAAATGAATTCAGCACCATCAAAAACTTCTAGGGCACCTAAAATTATGAAGTTTAACAGTTTTTACTTCGATTTACAGAAACCTCAGCCGGATTTTTTCAAAATATGGCTGGAATTTCCATAACTTTCAGGGCAAAAAAGCATAATCTTTAGACTACGGTAACAAGTATATGTAGTTTTTTGTTAGAAGAGAGTATACGGAAAATAGTTTTAATGTTTTGTTTGGAATTTGGGTAATATAAGTTTTTGGGTGATATGACAAGGTTTATTTATTTAAATTATATTTTTAAATGTATGAAACGAATATTTTTAATATAAAATAGATTTAAAACATAATTAAATTACTTCAATTTTATTGGCTTAATAATATAATTACGTAGAATGAGTGGTTTATATTAGAATTGGGCTCTAAGTAATTTCAAAATTTTAAATTATGAATGGCCAAGATTTGATCATCTTGGAATATTTTTCCTCTAATACATGATCCAATGGATAGGATACTATTGAAGATATGTGAATAGTTTTTTAGTGCTCCTTTTCTTCTTCTTCTTTTTTTCTTTGTCCTACTTTTAATTATTAAAAGATCATTAATGAAACTTGGTTGGCCTTACAATTTATCAAATGTTTTCTTGGCACTATCTCACCTTCATAGATGAAAAATGTTACAGGTTGAGCCTTAGACTAAAGTGAAGAGTTCTAAAATTTCATATCATCATTCTTGATGGATTTGTCCCTCCACTCTTGGTTTTCTCTCCTCTCTTCTCATGTCCTCTCAAATGGTGTGATTTGTCCTTCCACTCTTGGTTTTTTGTGTTGGAAATAATGCTTTCATGTCATGCGTACTTTTCATTGTGAGTCCCTAGGCATCAATCTAGAAGCTATTGATTCCAATGCATGAGTTGGAGTCATGATCTAGATGTGTCAAAGTGAGTAATCTATGTCCTATATATTTGTATTTGTGGTGATCAATAATAAGATCGAAGTGTGATTTGTTGTGTGTATAATATCTCTCATCTCTCTCAATTTTCTGTCATTCTCTCATCTCCTCTTCGCTCCTCTCAAATGGTGTTTACTCTGATGTGAAGCTCACTATTTTTGTTAGCGTCTCAAATGGTGTCTACTCTATGGGCAACGCTAGTTGTTTTTGTTAATTGTTGTTTATGTTGATTGTATTGATAATCAGTAAATTTTGAGTCATCTAAGTTTCTCCTAATCTTGCTTTCTTGAGATAGTTGGTATTGTTTTTCCCTAATTTTCTTATCTCTCCATTGAAGATTATGGCCTAAATATTTTAACGGAGTTTGGAGTTTAGGTTTGTTGTAGTTGTGGGTTCAACAAAGGAAGATACAAACACAGAATCAATGATGATATTGATTCATCAGAGAAGTCTATTGGTGATTTTTTATTTATTTTCAAGAGTGAATAACTATTTCATTTGGTTTCGTGGCCAATTTGTTTCGACTTCATTTGATTTCAAATTGCTAATGGCATATTTCCTTGTTATTGAAGCCATCCACTATAGATTTGATAACATAGCACATGAGAAGGGAGAAGAGAGATTTCATTTGCTCATAACAACGCACAGCCCTATTTTTCAAGCAACCCAATTCATATCTATGCCCAGTGCATATCTAACGACCGAACATAGACAGAGCTCATTTGATCATCAATAAGTTACTCTTCAATTAGGTATTATGTTTTTCATTTTTCAATAGATCTTTCTCTATTTTATTTGTAGAGAAATGATATATAAGGTTGTGATTCTATTTCTAATATATTATTTGAAAGGCAGATGTAAATGGTTGATCAATTAAGTTGAAAGGTAGCGATCGAAGGGCATGACAGAGAGAAGACAAAATTAGATTCAATGATTAATAACTCTTCTCTAGTATGTTTTACATTTTTGTTTTCAATATTCTTATTCTTATATATGTTTTAAGTTATATTTCTGATTTATTATTCTCTAAATAATAGTAGACAATTGTTTAGCTTTGATCAACATGACATGTCCTCATATAATTTAGATTCCCCTTTTAAACACGTTATTACTTTCATGACTTTTCATGCTTTTTTCTTTCTTTGGTTGTTCTTTTTAAAAGTTTTCATTATTCTCCAAAGTGGTTGGATCATCATCGAGGGTACGCATATGACATTTTATTTTCTTTTTAAATTTATTCTTTATTATGTAACAACTTGAGTGGGCCTAATGGTTAAGAGCATGTGTTTCCTCCTAAGAGGTCACAGGTTCAAAACCAGAGGGGGATAGAGTATTTATGCCTTTGTAGACTTAGTAGTCTCTAGAGGTGGGTCCTTTGTCCCATAGACAAGGGGGGTCTCATACACCAACTTGGTGTCTGGTGGGTCCCTTGTCCCATAGACAAGGGGTTTCATACACCAATTTTGGTGTATGGTGGGTCCCTTTTTCCATAGACAAAGGGGTTTCATACACTAATTTGGTGGTGGGTCCCTTGTCCCATAGACAAGGGGTTTCATACACCAATTTTGGTGTATGGTGGGTCCCTTTTTCCATAGACAAAGGGGTTTCATACACTAATTTAGTGGCTTGGTCGTGACTTTAAAATTGGATAATAATTATAATAATATTATATAAATTAACTTTTTATTTAACCACATAAAATTAGATGAATAACATTTAATTAATAATATTAATATTATTAATAACATTTAATATAAATGAGAATAATATTAATACTAATATTAATAAATAATATTAAATTATACTAATTAGTTTCATTTATAAAAATTAATTGACATATAAATAACAAAAAAATAATAAATTCAACATATATCAACCACATTTCTAATGTAATTATACTAGCAATACAATTTTTTTACTTTCAACTAAAAATTACATAAACCATAACATTTAAACATGACAAAAAAAATAATACGTTCAACATATATAACCACATTTCTAATTATAATTATACTAACCTTACAATTTTGTTTTTTAATTAAAAATTACATAAACTAAAACATTTAAAAAACTAAGTGAGACAAAATCTCACAGAAGAATTTGACCAAAAAGTCGAGCCGCTACACTACTGCAATACATTTATATTATAATTTGGATTGTTGAATTAATTAAGATTAAATTTTCATTTTTCAATATAGTACAAACTCCGCTCGACCAACTTTAATGGTGATCACATGAACATTATAATTGCGCTGTACGATGCACCAATCCCAACAGACAGGAACCCACGGCCAGTACTAAAACGCAATGAGAGGGCAGTGCCTCAGTGTGCAAACTCTGTTTGCGTATCTTTTCTAACAGTTGTTACAGTACTCTTTTTTTTTTTTCCAAGTAACGAGGAAACTTCGCTTATGGAAGTCGTATATAGATTTTTTTTTTTTTTTTTTCAACCGGAAACGCCGAGCTGTATATAGATTTTTTTTTCAGGATTTTTTAATATAATTATGGGATGAGATTGGAACAGTTGCTACAGTATTTATATTTTTAATTCTAGTTGTTTTTAGTGTGATTTTTTGGAAATTTTTATGATAGGTTTTTCTTGTCTAATTTCTCTAAAATCCGGTGTGAATTTATTGAAATCACAAGTTTGATGGTTTCCCCTGCACAATTGACATGCTCTAGGTTTTTTAGAGTGCTGAATCCATATATACGGTGAAAAAACCAGTGTAAATAACCAAAATCAAGATTTCACCTCAAATTTTTCTGTTCCTGCTCAGGAAAGTCCAAAAAATCACACTAAATACAACTCCTTTGCAATTTGGGAAGTTTTACTTTATAGGGCCAGATTCTACTTATTTTGTGAAATTAGTGTGCCTGAATTTAGCCAAATAACATTAGAAGATTAGTGTGGCCTCAGTTTAAGGAAATCAGTTGGAATGGAATCTATAAAATTTCACATTTCTTTTTAATTTTGAAAGTTTTTGTAGATAGTTAACTGTTATATTTTTATTTAGGTTATTTAGAATAGAATTTTTATTATTTTAATTTAATTATGAATAATTATTAAGTGGAGGTTAGAGATTGTTTCTTGTTTTTTAACATGTTTAATAGTAACAATATATTAAAAGTTAGAATTTATTTAAAAATAGTTAATGTCTTTTTATCTTTTTGATTAAATTGATCAATTAAAAAATATCCTAAACATGTGCCATAATAAATACAATTTATGATTTTTTAAACATATAATATTAAGAAGCCATGACACTGTAAATAAAATCTATTTACCAATTAAAATTTTAAGATAAAGTAAAAAAAATCTCCATATATTTTTATTTAAATATATTTATTTTTATATATAAATAATAATAATAAAAATAAGATTATAGTTTAATTATTTTTTTATAATTTTTAAAAATATTAGATATACTACTTATTCTTAAGTAATAATTAAAAAAATATTAATTATTTTAATACTTATACCTTATAAATTTATTTTATATAAATCTCGTAACTGCCGTATAAAATCAATATTAATTCAATGAATTCACAAGGAAGTATGTGTATAACATAAAATTATATCCATAAAGTAATTAAACAATTTCCTTTTTATGTGAATGGTTTTTTAGTGAAAAAAATTGATGGTCTTTTGTATTAATAAAAAATAGGTTATATATGACTGATCTTTTAGTTTTAAGTTATTATGTTATGTAATATTAATTCAATGAATTTACAAGGAAGTGTGAGCATAATATAAAATTATATCCATAAAGTAATTAAACAATGAATAGTTTTTTTATGAAAAAAATTGCTGGTCTTTTGTATTAATAAAAAATAGGTTATATAGGATTGATATCTTAGTTTTAAGTTATTATGTTATGTTTAAAAACAAGAAACAGGGCACTTAAATTTGACAAAGAATTTTGTAGTGAGCATTAGATATATCTTAACAATGAGCAACTACTCATTACTATGTGGGTCATCAAACTTATGCAAAAATTAAAAGAAATAGGGTGTAAAGTCCGCAAACAAGATTCAAAGAGGCACTTTGGTAACGTCGGAAGATACTTTGACCTACAGGTAAAACAACGTCGGAAGATACTTTGACTGACAAGAAATGTCGGAAGATATTCTAATTGATAAGAAGCATTTGGAGATGCTCTCACTAACAAGAAATGTCGAAAAATACTCTAATCGATAAGAAGCATTTGGAGATGCTCTGACACGCCTCTTAACTAAGCACAAATTGCCTAGTAAATCCAAAAAAACAAGTTGCTCTCACTAACAAGAAATGTCGAAAAATACTCTAATCGATAAGAAGCATTTGGAGATGCTCTGACACGCCTCTTAACTAAGCACAAATTGCCTAGTAAATCCAAAAAAACAAGTTGCTCTCACTAACAAGAAATGTCGAAAAATACTCTAATCGATAAGAAGCATTTGGAGATGCTCTGACACGCCTCTTAACTAAGCACTCTAATCGATAAGAAGCATTTGGAGATGCTCTGACACGCCTCTTAACTAAGCACAAATTGCCTAGTAAATCCAAAAAAACAAGTGCAAAGATAGGGCTGAAGAAAAAAACAACGCAAAAAACCTAGAGGAGCCATGGTAGACACAATGTGAATCATAAAAATGTTGCACCAAAAACAAAGGGCACACATGGCGATGATGAAAGACAAAGACAACACCAATCAAACAACGTGCAATGGGCACCAACAACAGTAAGAAAAACTCAACATCTACCTCATGCAAGCAGTGATTGAACTGCACCAACACCCAAGAAAACACTTCCAGAATGAGCACCCTTGGAACAACGACGACAACATAAATGAGAGGGCACCCATGGTGATAAAAATGATGAGCGAAGACAAGACCAATCGAATCACAAACAGCCCTAATGATAGCAAGGGAACCCCGACATCAACCCCACTCAAGCACTAATCAAACTGCGCCACCACTCAAGAAATGCCTCTAGAACATAGTTATCAAGTTCAACCATATTGCCCAAAAAAATTTGCAAATTGGCTAATTTATTCATTCAACCTAATATTTAAGTTATTCCAGTTCAATACATTAACAAAATGTTTTATATTAAAAAAAATAATAATCTTTATATTAAAAAGAGGTAAAAAATAAAAACTATAATTTTTTTTTTTTCAAACAATGAATTCCATATGAAATTAAACCAAATATTTTATATATTAGAAAACTGAAATTTTTAATTTTGTGTTAAAAAGAATGATAAGAGAAAAATTAATAAAAAATATATATTGCAGTTAATTTTTTTTTTTAAACAATTTATTCTATATTAAATATATAAACAAATAGTAAAAATTAGAAAAATATTACACGAAAATAATAAATCTATTTAGTAGAGAAGGGTAAGTTTGTAGTTGATAAAGAAGTATAAACAGAAATAATAAATTCTATTTGTAAGATATGTAACTATTAAATTTATATAATCAATTTTTTTGATATAAAAAAATATAAAAAAAATTAGAATTTGTTAACTATGCTCCAAAAAGAACAGCCACGGCAGCATAATGGAAAGCGACAGAAACCTAGACACCAGCGAAGAAAAGGTACGAATGAGGGGCCGAGGGGCCTAGGGTTCAGCGTCCCCTTCCGCCCCATTTGATGAGCACCTTATGATAGCTAGAGAATAAAAATAAAAATGAAGCAAACAATGGTTCTATCAAAATATTCAGTGCTTCAAATTGCTTTTCAAAATTTGCTAATGGTACTAGAAGTTGCATTCCAGTGGAAACTTTGGAACTTCAAATTTGTTGACTTCTGGTGGGCGGGCAAATCGTTAGAGCGATGGCGTGTTTATTAATTTACTTCCGTTTTCTTCCATTTCCATCTCGACAGGCTGTCTCTTTGTTGAGGGACAGTGCACTGTTGCATCAGCTTTTCGTCGGCTATCAAAATTCTCGAGAGAGGATGCCTTTTCAACAGTACTTTCTTGAGTTCTATAAGTAGGTGTAATCATTTTGTTTTAATGTAAGATTTACCGAAATTGCATCTACAAAATGTAGGATAATTAGTTTATGTAAAGTTTAATTTCCATCGAGTTTTAGATTCAGACTTATGACTTATCAAAAAATATAGATGGATTCGGAAAAGGATGTAGAATCAGAAAAGATGCACAGAGAAATAAGAACCGCATGTAAGTCAAGTCGGAAAAGGACGCAGAATCAGGAAAGATACACAGAGAAATAAGAATGACATGTAGGAAAATAAACTATCTCATGAAATGTCCCGACTCAAATTTCATCTTAATTGGGAAAATATTAAATTGTTCATTCAAGAAAGGGGAAAATATAAATGGTTCATTTATGAATCCTTATCTGTTGACAGCTGTGCATAAAGATTGACGATTAAAGCGATCTGCGAAGAGACCGGACCGTCAGAAGAAAGAAGCGAAGCGTTAACTTGCATTTTCAGTCAAAAGATCAGCCAGATTCGCGATTAAAGCGCTGTCTCCCAGTTGAGCTCGAGGATTATTAAGCTGTACACAAAGGCTGACAATTAAACCGATCTAAGAGGAGACCGGACCGTCAGAAGAAAGAAGCGAAGTCTTAACTTGCATTTTCAGTCAAAGGATCAGCCAGATTCGCTATTAAAGCGTTGTTTCCTAGTTGAGCTCAAGGATTATTAAGCTGTACACAAAGGTTGACAATTAAACCGATCTGCAAGGAGATGGGACCGTCAGAAGAAAGAAGCGAAGTGTTAACTTGCATTTTCAGTCGGAGGATCAGCCAGATTAGCTATTAAAGCGCTGTCTCCTGTTTCTTGGAATAGTAAGTTTTAAGTATGTACTTTGCATAATTTTAATTCTTTAGGATACAGACACGAAAATTTATAATTTCATTACCAAACTGCCACAGGGGAAAAAATTTTAGTCCAAAATTTGTAAAAATATCTTCTTTAATAGGAATGCATTGGCTTTCCCTGAAGATAAAAATGAGAGCAGTAATTTGGTTGTAAAGTTTAATCTCGCAGTAATGGCAGGTTCTGAACTCCACAATATGACTTCAAATTCTAGAAGCATTCTTTCTGGGCAAAGTTTCGACGATCTGTCAGCGAAAGAACGATTTGAAGATCATACCACTTAAAAGGCGACTAGAGTCATGCCACAGGCGTCGAATTATGAGAGTATTGAAAATACTCGTAAATTTTATTTTTTTTATTTTTAAATAGATTTTTAGATTTGTTTTAAAAATAGTTTGAACTTTTAAGCTTTTATTTTTCAGTAGAAAAAAACGCTATTTCTTAATACTAAGAAATAAATAGTACAAAATCATGTTTCTCTTCCAATATCTGATGAAACTTTTTACAATATTTTTTTTGTCTGAAGGTTTATTTCTTTTGTGATTGTTCTATTAACATTATCTTTTGTTTAGAGAATTTTCGGTGAAATCACATAATTAATCATTTGTAGACTCGAACCAACTAGTGTGGTTCAACTTGTCTCGACCATGAACACACTAATTGGTTCGAAACGCGTCGACAAATGATTAATTATGTGATTTCGCCAAAAATTCTTTAAACAACGGTTATGGATCACAAAAGTCTAAATTCCTTAAACATTATCTTTATTAACTTCTCTATATACAACAAAAAAACAAAAAAAAACCAAACAAAAAATATTCCACTTGCTTCGCTAAAAATCTATCATTAACTCTATAGTTATCGATAAACAGAGGAAAAAAAAGCCAAGCCAAAAAAACATTCCACTTGTTTCGCCAAAAGCCTGTCATTAACTTTAGAGTTGCCTGATTCCCCCTTTTGCTTTTGCAAGTAGTTTATACTCCATGTATTGATCAAATGGCCTTGCTCGAAAACAGAAACGAAAAATATACGTGTAGGTTTCATTATCCCTCTCTTTGACAGCAGGTCAGCGATCCAATTATGTTCTGTGTAGATATGCTCAAAATTAACAACTTGGAAGGTACTCACTAGAACCGGAATTTTGCACATCCAAGTTTTGAAAATGGGGATTAAGCTTGTGTTATTCTGTACCAAGTCTGTGATTTTCTTTTCATTTCCGAAAATTTGAACGAGCCTTATCCTCAGCCATTTCGCCACTACGAGAACACCCGATAGTGCAATAAGTTTTGCCCTACTATTAGATCCTTGTCTTCCTTCCTACCAAAAAAGAAATACTTTTCCGGATTATTAACAATGCCAACACCACATCCGCACCTCCTTCCTTTGCAATTTCCGTCAAAAAAAAACCTAACTGGAAAGCTACCCATAAATCTTTCTGTTTAATGATCTTCGTACCTTTGTTTCCTTTGCTCAAACCCAACTTTTCATATCTTGCAATAATCTTATTGATGTCATTCCGAGGCATTCCAACTTTCTGGTTAAATATTATTGCGTTCCTACTGCCCCAGATAGTCCATAATATAAAGAAGGGTAGAGCCTTATGAATTTTCTTTATATAGAACTACCTCTCTATATAGTTTTCCAAAAAGCCACTGCGTTGTATTGATTTTATTTTCAATGTTAGGAGCGCTCGTTCCATACCTCCATCGCATACTGACATTTGAATAGAGGATGTTCCGGTGATTCCAATCCCTTCATACATAATACACAAAGTCCCAGGCCGTTCATACCTCGTCCTTGTAGATTATTCCAAGTCAGAATTTTGTCATTCAACGCCAACCAGAATAAACTTTTAATCTTTAAAGGAAGGTCCCATTTCCAGATGACCTAAAGCCAATTGCTTATATTCAGTGCCTGTGGATTCCTATTCAAATTCAGATAGATCTCTTTCACCTTTGGATCTCCTTTAAATGTCTTTCCATTCCAACTCATTTTATCCTGTTGGTCTTTTAAAATAATGCATGCATCTCTAAACTATATTACATATGCGTCCCATTCCTGTATGTCTTTGTCCGACAATTCTAAATCTATTGCCCTTCTCCAAGTATGTCCAACAATGTTATTAGTGTGTGCTATATAAATCTGATTTAAATAATGAATGCCCTTACCATCAATGTATTGCAACAGCTGAGCCTTTAAGGAGTGACCACCATTCATTCCCACCAAGCGTCTTGTGGCAGAATTTATCCATAATTCACAATCTTCGATTGAACAGGTGGTTGTGGCACATGTTAGAGATCAGTACTCAGCCGAGGAACATCACTTCTCGACACAGATGGAATTCGTCAATCTGGTGCCAAACATGTTCAATATGGAGGACAATGTGCTTCTAGATCGGTCGATCACTAACGCTGAGATATCGGAAACTTTATGAGTATATGCTTAAAAAAGAGTCTGGCTCCGGATGGGTGGGGGATCGAACTATTATGCCACTTTAAAGACTTAATGATGCCAGATTTATTGGTTGATGCAGAAGAGTCCAGAAATAAGGTATACATCTCGGGCGTTGTCAATGCGACACATTGTTTTGATTCCCAAAAACGAGCAGCCGGAAACATTTATGGATTATAGGCTGATTTCTTTGTGCAATTCGATTTATAAGTTAATATCCAAATTGATTGCATGTAGAGTTAAACCCTTTTTAAGCAATTTGGGTTTGTGGAGTGTATACAAATTTAAGACGTTGTTGGTATTGCTCAGGGACTGCTGCATTCTATGAAGCCCAAGAGATTGAGTGCTTGTTTGATGAAGATAAACCTGTCCAAGCCCTATGACTGTATCGACTGGGATTTTTTGAAAATGGTTATGATTAAAACAAGTATGTCACATACTCTTATCGTTTCGATTATGGCTTGCATTCAATCCATAAATTTCGCGTTCATTATAAATGAGTTGCCGACGGATCTTTTACTGCACATAGAGGACTTAGACAGGGATGTGCACTCTCGCCCTTGCTATTCTTGTTAGTTATTGACTCTCTTAGCTGGAAGATGCGGGAATCTAAAGAGAACATAAATATTTTCGAGATTAAGGTATCAAGGGATCAATGTTTCACCCATATGATGTTTGTGGATGATCTACTGTTCGGGGGAAAGACTTTGTTGACTGAATGGCGACATATGCACAGGATCCTTCACATTTTTAGTTCGGCTACTGGTTTAATTATGAACAGTGCTAAGTCTTTATTGTTATATGACGATATAGATCAGGAAGTGGAAACATAAATAAGAAGGTTATTTGGGCTAGGGGTTAAACACATTAACGAAGGGGTTATTATCTTGGTTATAAAATTAAACAATCCAGATACTTTGTTCAAGATTGGGACTGGATGATTGTTCAAGATTGGGACTGGATGATTGAGAGGTTCAAGAAGAAACAGGAAGGATGGAAATATAGGTGGTTATCCATGGGTGGCAGATTAATTATGTTGAAAGCGGTTTTATAGAGCATTGCAGTGGATTGGATACAAGGATGGAAATATAGGTGGTTATCCATGGGTGGCAGATTAATTATGTTCAAAGCGGTTTTACAGAGCATTGCAGTGGATTGGATACATTTATTTCTCTGGCCTAAGATGTTATTCATGTGATGGAGGCCATCATGGGTCGTTTTCTTTGGGTTGGGTATAGACAAAGGGAAAGTTCAATTTGATTAAATGGGAGGCGATAGCGAGGTCTGTAGAGGAAGGAGGGTGGGGCATTATAGATATGTCTAGTTTTAATAAAGCTCTTATTAGTAAGAATAGGTGGAGAGTGACTATAGGACAAGGTATGTGGTCCCCCTATATGAAAGACATGTTTGGTAAATATTTAACCACTTGGACTACATCTGGGCCAGGAATAAAATAGAAAAATCAATCATTTGGCAATGTATGATGAATATACTTCCTAATATGATAGGTTTTATCCAATGGGAACTTGGCCATAATGCTAAGATTAAATTTTTAAATGGTAAAAAAAAATAATTATTTTGTTTTTCTTCTTAACTAAAATAGATTCAATGTTCTATATTTTTTTATTAAACCATATTTATATGGCGTTAAAATTTATTATTCCAAAAATTCTCAATAAATTTGGAACAAAATTAATTAAAAAAATCCCAAAAAATAAAAGAGCATCCATAGTTCTAGTGCCCTATGAAAGAAATTCTTATAATGTTTTCACTATATGTAATAAATTCAATTTCTTGAATTTTCTTTAATTATTGAATATATATTGATTCTATTTTATAATTAGTTAAACAAATTAAAATTATAAGGAAAGGGAAAAAATTAAAATATAGCTCTAACTTAAAAGAATCTTAAATATTGCCCTTCTTAGCCATTCTTTTACTTGATTTTCTGTGAGACCTCCTTGGGTTTATGAAGTATTAGTGCATCGGTATAAGAAGTATTAGTGCATCGGTATAAGAATAATGGTATGCATATTTGATTTTCTATTTGATTTCCTTGGTTTATGAAGTAGTAATGCATAGTTACAAGGATAATGATGCAGATTTCTATGGTTTATGAAGCATCAATACATAGTTACAAGGATAATGATATGTATGATGTGATACATACAATTCAATTGTATTTAGGATAGATTGTTATTTACTAAAATATTCTATTTAGATAAAATAGATTGCTATTTATTTAAAAACTCTATTTTGAAAAATAGAATTAGGATTTATCTTCACATTTTAACTAAATCTATGAGATTCATTACCAAAACTTATTTAGATTTAATGTTATAAATTATATAAATAATTTTAACTAAGATTTAATATATAAAATTAAATAAATGTAAATTTAGACAAAAAGATAATGTCGATTTATTTCATATTTCAAAGCATATTCATGAATGTCATTTCAGACCTTAATTGGATTTGATGTTATAAATTGTATAAATAAAATTTAATTATATTTAAAGTTATAAACTATATAAAATTAAATTTGGACAAAGAGATGATGACTGATTTATTTTCATATTTCAATGCATTATTCATTAATGTTATTAAAGATTGATGTACTACCACAAATTTCCATTGAAATAATTATTTTCTATATATTAAATAATATAGGTCATTTAATAAT
This sequence comes from Pinus taeda, assembly GCA_000404065.3. Taxonomy (NCBI): domain Eukaryota; kingdom Viridiplantae; phylum Streptophyta; class Pinopsida; order Pinales; family Pinaceae; genus Pinus; species Pinus taeda. The sequence continues at coordinate 352,051 of APFE030223891.1, read as the reverse complement.
TGATCACTATAATAATATATGTGACAAAATTTTTGTCATAAGTTGTTTTTCTATAAAGGAAAGGAAAGGTTCACAATTTAAGCTTTAAGCAAAGATCTGAGGCTTATTGACAACCAAGGGTGCTTGAAAATGTTGAAAATACACTAAGAAGGGAGTTTGAAAATGATGAAAATACAATCAACTTTATTCAAATTCAATTGATACTTGGTGTTGGATCCACAAAATAGACATATGTATGAATGTATTTTTAATAGAATGATACACATAGAAATACATTGTTTATAATCATTGTATTCGTTTTCCAAGGCCTCTTCCACTCTTATTGATGGTTTGTATTCCTTACTATAACCTTAATGGATTAAGTGTCTCATTCCCCACTTAATTCAAAGTGGTTTTTGTGAGTCCAAGCAAAGAAGTGAGGACAACTGCCAATGAAGAAATGTGATCTTTGAATTTGGTGGTTTCGAGATGACCACAAACCAAATGCATATGAAACGCTGGAGTCATTTATTAAAATGGTGGTTTAAGGCTTACAACTAACATTGGAACTTGGCTTTAAGGCTCAATAGTTCCCAGATAATTTCCAAATTTGGCTAGAAGTTGATGGCTTCTAGTGACTGTATAACATTGTCGCATTAAAAAAAATAGTAAAAAGTAATAATAATGGTTAATTATAATAAAAATAAATAATAAATAATAAAGAAAATTTTATAGTAATTAATAAAAAAATAAATTAATAACAAAGTGGGAAACTAGTTTAATCTTGAAAGCATAAAAGAGAAAAAATAAGTAAGTGTAAATTTATGGAAAAAAAATCAAGTTAATAAAAAGTAAAAGAGTAAAATAAACAAGAGTAAATTTATGGAAAATTTTAAGTTAAGAAAAAACTTAAGATAAAAACAAAAATTGCATGATGACACATGGATTATGTTCATAAAGATTTTTCTTTCATTCTTATAACAAATTACTCTATTTAATGGATGAGAATGAGGATGTGAGATATTATTTTGACCTAGAGAGAATTATAGGAAAGAAGGGATTTAGAGAGAATTATAGGAAAGAAGGGATTCACTGGAATAGGTAGTTGATTGAGGGCTCAAGTGTGACCAACTATAGAAAGACCTAGTGCAACTAAGTATATGGTTAGGTGGAGAGTCATCTCCAACATGTTGGTTGTGGTTTGTTTCATTAAGGACTTGTGCACAATAATTCGACCTATACAAAGTTGTAAGTAAATGAGGGTTTCATCTCATAAGTTTCTTATTATCACCTACCATAAAGATGTATTACACAATCTTTAGTGAAATCTTATTTATGTTTATCAACTAATAAGTGGAATTTATGTATACAATTTGTGCCTATTTATGTTTAGAGTTTGGGCCATTACAAGTTGGAAGTGCTATCAAATGTCAATTCAAAGATGGTTGCAAATTATGGAACTCGGCCTTAAGGATCAATAATTCTCTGAACATTTCCTAATTTGGATATAAGTCGATGATATATTCTGCTAACTAAAATTTCTCACAAACGATGATTTGAAGATGAAAATTAACTAATGTATAGAAAAATTTGTAAGTTTTCTACTAACTAGTGGTTTCAAGAAGACCACAAACCGAATCACACTTATGGACCTGACTTTAGCTATAGTTGTGACTTTGTTTCAAGGTTGTGATTTTTGTCGTGGCTCAAGATTTCTTGTTTCTCCTCGAGTAACAGGGCTTCATAACTTGAAGTATGACTGTCAATCATTAATATTATAATATTCCACTTATGTTAGATACAGGGTGTGAAGATGAAATTTTTTCACAATGCTCACAAGGATAAAGATAAAAGCATTGATCCTCCATGTGGCCAATCCATTGAGGGTGTTATCTTCGATTGAAAATGCACTCTTATATAATGCAATAACCAGTAAAATTACAAAAAAACTACCTACAATTTTCCATTGTTTTTTATTTGAATGTAAATAACCCAAAATGTAGTGCTTTTGAAACCGAAGGAAGGATCACTTGAAGCCACACAAGATAAAAAGTTACCCCAATGGTTTAGAAGATTCATACGCAAGGACATCTAATGCACTCATAGATAGACCTAAAAACTTATCCACATAAAGGAAAACAATAAAATGAGCCCCATTTAGCTACTTGTATGTAATGACAAATCATTGCAAAAATGGTAAAGAATGGTAGAGTTCATCTTTATACCCCTAGAAAAGTTATGAATAGAATGAACCTAAATATCCATATTGAATGAATGAAGAGCAAGTACCATGGTCATGACTAGGAGCTAAGAGTTTACCTCCATGTATAGTTGCCACATAATTGAAAGTTGCAAGATGCCTAACTTTTGAAGAAAAATGCTTGCAAAAGGGCACTTCATGACATAAGATATTGCTAAAGAAGAAACTCCATCAACCACAAAAGAAATATTTTCTCTCCTAACTCTATGTTTATGTGGGTCCAAGTCCAACAAAATTGTCGCCACCCCATCGAGAAAGAACATAAACCTCACTGGTAGCCCAGGAGCCCTTTGATGTTGAATTCCACATGCACTCTTCTAGAGATAATAAAACATGCTTTAAATTCCCCATGATAGGATCCTACATACTTTCAATGCCCGATGGCTCAACAATGACATCATAGATGAATCCAGAGGCCATCAAGAAATAGGTGGCCAAGCTAAGGGAGAAGACAATCATGGGTGAGTGTAGGGAAAAGGAGACAAAATTTAGGTGAATTTTGAGGAATCTAATATGGCATGGGTACAATGTTAGGAGTGAGTGGAGTGAGCATACAACTAGGACATGAGACAATGCCAAATAAAATCCATGAAGATAGGGAACAACTGTGAGGGGAGACAAAGAAGATAAGAAAATAAATAGAGACAAGCAATGTCAAGCAAAGAACAGTCCGACAAAGAGAATGGTAGGAGGATTGACATGCCTAGGTATACTAAGAAGAATTGCATTTTTTATGGGAAACGTGAAGTTATAACATGCTCTACTCTAATACCATTGTTAGACTACATCAGATATCTAGAATGAATGTTTTTTTCATCAAAATGATACACATATAGTTATATGGTTTATGATAGTTGGATTCATCTTCCAAGTTCTCTTGGACTATTAATAATAATTCATATTTCTTCCCATAACCCTAACATACTAGGTTTCTTAAAATTAGTGCTTATGTTTATGTAGGAAAAAGGTGGCTTTCATAGTTAAATTTTATATAAGAGAAAGGTGGTAATATGAGATTTATGTAGTAGTTAGAAGCCTATGAAAATACCTAGAGGTAATTGTCTTTTTTTTTTAAGAAAAGGTTGAAAGTTTTGTATTAAGTAAAATCTATGGAAATAACAGACAACAAAATTAGAAAAGAGAAAGGTTTCTTAGTAATTTTCATCCCAAATAGAGAGTTGTGGGTTCAGATTATCCAAAACTAGAAAATAGATATACAAGTTTATAGAATAGAGATTTACAATTAGTAAATTTGACAATATATTCTAAGAATTATGAGATATCTACATAGCATTAGATTCAACCTAGATGTTGAGAAGTGACATCCATGTTAGCCATTGTTTGGGCCATCTTAGAAACATGTTTATTGAGGTCTAGGGATTTTAATACCAATGTTTATGAATCCTTCTTCCCAAAGTGTGCAATTGGATTGAAATTCCTCCTTCCTAGCTAATAGCTTGGTTGGAGGCCTTAAATTTTATAGTAGAGCATCTCACAATTGTGTCGAACTCATTGAACAACATATCTTTGCTATATGAGAGTGTCCATTGAAGCCTCAAGTTTTTCTACTAATTTTTTATTTCTGACTTGTAACTATTGAATAGAGTTATGCATTTCCTAAATTACTTGTTTGTGTCATTCCATAACCAAACAAATCTATCAAAATTCTTAGTTTACCATGCATTATAATGGACGAGGGGATACCACATTGATGAAAATGGACCAATTTCAATTACAAGATGGTGAGAATGACTAACAAGATGATAACCAAACATAAATAGAACTTTAGGGTTGGAAAAGCTCCATAATCTCTTAATCAAATCCAAAATTTGGCTTAGTACCTATTGTCATATAATGACCCTACAAGTGCATATCACCTCCTTCATTGTGTTATGATGAAGTCATTAGACATAATTAATCTTCCAGTAAGGAAATATCCTATTGTGACCTTGAGAAGTATGTGGGAATAATGTAGCATCACGGGAAGAACATCCCATTTCAACATTATGAAGTAAAGGCTAGGCTTGCAATTGCACTTTATCCTTGATTTTCAAATCAAAATTTGAGCCTTGATCTTCAATTTTGGATGTTGGAGCAACCCACCATGTTTCCTCAAGATTGGTTCCTTCCTCATTAGGCCTCATATTTGACAATCTATTCAATTTTCTCTAGAAATCCTACCTCATTGTCTCTTCACCTACCTTATTGATCACAACCCTTTTCATTTTTTTTCATATCAAATTTCTCTTAAAATTTTCAATAATATAGGCAAGTTCAATCAACCTTGGACCATTGGTCGTTAGGAGGATTCCAATATTTTCATGTTCAATCTATTTTCTCCACTCTAGTTCCCCTAGTTTTTACCACCTTTTCATGTTTCTTCCCTTTGGTTGGTACCATTCTATCCAAGCCCCTCAAATCTATAATCCAATTGTTTTGGTTTGACAAACATTGTCCTTTATGCTTACCGCATGTCTTTGTTGCAGATCTATTTGTTGGACCGTCACATAAAAGATTCATTTTATTTCACTCCAAGCTTTCCTTTTTCTCTAGTATCTCATGATCTATATATTTGTGACATGTCATGTTCACATAGTAGGTTGGGTCCTATCATAACAAGCTATTTCATCGTTTTCTAACTCTGATACCCCCTTATAGCTCAAAATTTCCTTGCTAACCTTCTCTTTAGAAATCATTCTGATGTGCTTCTTATTTCTCATGCCATTTTACAACTAAACAAATTAGCCACAATTCTTAGTTTGCTATAAATAGAAGTAGAGGAAGGGATCCCCACACTGATATGGATGGGCCGATGTTAATGGGGAGGTGATAAGAGGCCCAAAATCTGATTTGATAGGTAAGGATGAAGTAAAATCATAGGAATTCCCTTCACTTCATAACCTTGAAGTGGGATTATTCACCCATAAGACTATTGTATTCCCATATACTTCCTAAGTTCATCGTATTCCCATAAATTTCATAAGACTATTGTATTCCCATAAACTTTCATTATATTATCTCTACAATGTTACAATACAATATGTATATGTTGTAACATTCATAAACCCCCAATACATTAACATTGGATTAGAATATAACCATAGTTCCTTCAATTGGATCTACGAGACCATGGGAAAAACCATCATGTGCCCAAAAACCACTAAAAGCGAAAATCACCAAAACATACACAAAAGACTTCTAAAAAAAAAATTCAAGGCATTGCATTGGACACTGTGTAAGGGGGAGATATGAACTTGGGTGGATGATAACCCCCCCTTGTGACTCCCCTCATGTGCATGGTGAATATTTATTACACATGGGATTAGTCATGCAAATAATATAATAGTACCCAACATTCTCCCACTTGTTGTTTTATTTGGATATAGGGGGCCACAGGAGTATGTATTCAACAGTCCAAGGAAGTGATGCCCATTTTTTCTCTACACTAAGGGAACGTCTCATTTCTCATAGATTTTATTAATGCATTTACAACATTCTTCTTAGTGTCCACCTTTACTGACAACACCTTCTTGTCTTCAATCATATCCCTCACAAACTCATATTGAACGTCAATATGCTTTTGCTTCAAATGATATGTAAGTTTTTTCACCAAGAAAATTGTAGTTTGGCTATCATAATCTATCCTTATAGCTTGTTGTACCAACCACATACCTGTGATGAGTCCCATCTATAGGTATATTTTGAAGATCATTATGCCATCCTCTAGCCTTAAAACTATCCTTATCTCACATTAATTCGCATTTTTTGTTATATTATGCTTAGTAAGAGGAGTAAAAGGTGTTTTTCATAGTATGTGGCCTAATGTGGTTTAATTATAGGAAAAATAGTCATTTTTTAGGCTATTACTATGCATGGGATTGATGGAGACAACTAGGAGAGAATCTAGGGGGTTTGTCCACCTCCTTAACTCCATAAATCGGCTTAGGATCATAGTATCCTCTCTCACTAGTTCGAATTCATTAGCAGTCGAGTGACTCCTAGTTCAAGAGAAGCTCAAGAGGGAAAAGATCCACCATTTTCGAGATCAATGAGGGAATGAATTCTACTTTCAAGGGAGCTATTATCAGTTTCCCTTTTGTATAAATAGACAAGAATAAAATATCATTAGGATTGAAAGTTTTTGTTCAGCTCGGTGTAGCTATTGAGCTTGAAGCTTGACATTGTTACTTTGAAATTTTATGTGATGTATGAGACTTGCACTTTTTGATAATGAGAAATTGGATTTTAAGATGCATCTAAGTTATTTTTAGAGGGTTGGGACCCTTGGGTTTGGGCCCAATCCAGAGCTTTGGACCCTATTTTTGTACTTATGTTTGTTTTTTAGTCCAAGAAGTTCATAGTTTATTTCAGTTCAATAGATATTAAGCTATAAAAACCTGTGGTTGCATGCCTCTCCCTCACCTCTCTTGTGGAAGAGTGAGTGGAAGGATTCACAACCTCAGTAAAAAAAATATTGTGTTTATGATTTCTTGGAAATAGATTAATTATTGTTGTTTTAAGCAAATTCTTTTGGTAGAAATCACACAAGAGATTTTTTTGGCCGACGTGTTTCGAACCAACAAGTGTGGTTCATCATAAGGACCAGATGAAGAGACAGACCATGGAAAAAACTTGTTTTTTTATTTTACATTTTCTTTCTATAGATTAGAAGTGAGTTTAGTGTTAGATCAATGTTATGGAATAAAAAAAATGTCATTTAAATTCAACTCATCTTTTCTATCACAGGTTATCTCATTTTGATGATAAATGGATGTATGCATGTGATTGATTGTAGGGTTGTGTTGATATGCAAGACGAGAACTTAACCACTTCCATCTTGAACTCCTTCATCTTCTCTTTCTACCTTCAACTCTGTCCCAAAACTATATTTCCGTGTCATTTTTCTTGAGTATACCGTGAGCACTCATCCTAGTGAAAACAAAACTAATGAGAGGTCTTGATCTTGTATAAGAGATCAAACCAACCTCCCTTCATTTTCCACATAGTGAAAACAAAACCAATGAGAGCTCCTGATCTTGGATAAGAGATCAAACCAACCTCCCTTCATTTTCCAGAACCTCCATCCACCTCTCCATACCCTCATGACACCATTCTCACCCTTACAAGCCACTCGGAACCTCTCTTGTAGCATTACAAGCCCTCTTGTAGCAAGCCTGTAGCACCACTTTACTTCATCAATTTTGATCCCCACTACACCTTTGACTCAGTCAAGATGAATAAAAACCCCCAATTGTGATTTCATGATCAAGGGAAGCTCCTAGGCCATTCCAACGATTCCTTCTCTTCATTGCAAAACAAGGTAGAATTAGTATTTTTATCACAAGTATGATGCAAGTAGGCTATTGATTTTCAAGAAAGTGTGAGCTAGGTAGAGGATACATGCAATTATGGTTGGTAGTTTGATGAATTATGCAAGATAAAATAACTTCCTTTTTGCAAGTAGATTTGGTATTTTAATGGATTTTGCAAGATAAAATAGCTTTCTTTATGCAAGTAGACTAGCCCTTGTCCTTTCATGAATTAATTAATTAAGAATCTACAAGTTGAGTAAATGGCATTTCCACTTTCATAGCTAGAAGTAGTTTTCAGTTGTACCTTCATAAACAAGCTTTCATTTTAATTCAGTAGGAGGAATGGTCTTTGTGCACTTTTGATCTAATGTCATAATTGAGGGTAGCATGACTAGAATCTAGTCTTATTTTCATATAACACTATGACCTTTAAGTTTGTAGAAACCTCGAGTTGATAATTTGAGTTGATGAGCCCTTGGGAGTTGGAACATACTTGGTGCAATACTAGGGCTCACCACTTTTTGGCATCATTGTCGGAGAGGTATCTCAATAGATGTTGTTTATGCTTAAGCATTGTTTTATGTTTTGCATATAGTTTTTGAAAAAGTGAAAAAAATAAAAAAATAAAAAATAAAAATATTTTTGTCATGCCTTGTAGGAGTAGGGATAATGAAGGAAAATTTGTACCAAAAATCCCCACCCTCAAATAGTCAACCTTCACTCTTCTTCGATGATTGTGAGCTTCCCTCTTTGACTGCAGGGGAGTTAGAAGACCCTCTAGGTGAGCAAACTGAAATTTTTGAAGAACCTATTGGGAAGAAGAAGAACCCACTTCACCTACCCAAACTATTATCATTGGGCTACATATAATTGATTTGTTTCAACCTTTAACATAGTGTAACTATTTCAGACCATTTGAATTGGAAGTTAGTCATCCCAATATGAGAGGGCTTTCTCAGATGTTTATCAAATCTTCTTGAAATTATTCAAACAACGGATGACTAACTTTGATCTCCTTTTGTGGTTGTCTAGGTAAAGAAAAATGTCATGACTGTGTCGAAGCCTCGAAATTCGCTGCAACAATATGGGGAATGACCACCCGGTCCGAACCTTAAAGAAGCTTCTTTTTTGTTTGGAATGGTGGTTCAACTAGGTTCAGTTACCTTCTCTCAATCTCCAATGGCTTTAAAATATGAGTTTAATTCACCAATGGAGAAGAGACATAAGATCAACCCTCTTGCTGACCACGCAAGAAAGTGATCCTTAAGCTGATTTGGGGCTCAACTAGGCCACAATTAAAGTTTGCCTCTTTGGGAAGAGGACTTAAAAGAATGTAGAAATTAATCTATATGAAGACTTATTCTATAAAGCAAGAAAAAGGAACTAAATCCTAATCCTATCTCAATTAGGCAGATATAGACCTAACCCAACCGAGAGCCAGATTTTTAAAGTATTGGGATTTAAATATGTTTGGCTTATAATAAATATCAAGCTAACAAAGTGGTTTAATTAACTAACATTATGAATGCCAAACACATCCTATTTAGGAACCTATTAATTGAAATAATCAACCAACAACACTCTGGAAGAAGTTCACAGAATGGTTTTGATCATTTAATCAGTAACTTGAATAATTAAACAATAATATGCAGAAAAAGTTCACAACATATCACTACTTATTAAACTATTATTAAAAGACAGATTTCTAAGTAAATAGTTACTCAGAAATCAAAATTCAACTCGCAAGAGCATAGATAAATAATAATATAAAATAGATACAAATTACCCATACCAACAAAAATGCACAAATATGAAAGTAAATTGACACATCCCTGTCGTCGTAAAATGAAACCAGCATTTAAAATAATAGTATTATAAATACCAATTTATTGAATCCATTTCCCTAGCTCCGGTCTCTAATAGTCCTTTACAATAGTTGAACTTTTTCTTTCAAAACAAGAGCTACAATAGTGCAAACTTTGCCTTTCATACATAATTCAAAATGCAAAAGAAAAATACTCAATAATCCCCAGATTTGAGATTTTTAATCCTACCTGCAACTTTAAATCCCTATTACAGAGGTGTTTTTAGAATTCCAGAATTGTAGAGGAGAAAAACCCTTCTTACATTCTACAATCTGGTATTTACAATATTTACAAAAGAATTTAGAATAGGAAAGTTTGTTGAAGAATAAATCTATTTAATCAATTATCATTGGCTCAAAAATTATATTCTTCTATTTCTAAAGCCTTCTTATTGATTGAGATTCTTTTCTCTTTATTTCTCCAACTGTTTTCTTGTAAAATCAAATCAAAACAAAAGTAAAATGGAAAAATAAAATCAAAATTTCAAATATGGAATTAAAACAAATCTAATTAAATTCAATTAACTAAATAATTGAAAGGGAAATTTGAAATTTCTATTGATACATGTGATGATTTAATTGGACAAGGATATCATTGACAAATGGATTTGCATTCAGAAGAGGCTTGGGCAAATGAAAATGCAGAAAATAAAACTCAGAAAGATTAGTTTTATTTAAAAATTCAAAGTTTGACCTTTTGCTAAATTTTAAACCCAATAAATGATCAAATATATCAATGAAACCTTCTCAGAAATGTTCTCCATGATTTTCTCTTTCTAATAAGCTGCCTCGGACTTCATTTGGCCAAGTAAAAATCCATTTATGAGCTCTTGAAATTGGTATATTAAAATTGCCAAAATTCTAGAGTTTTTGTTGCTTAAGCTAAAAATCTGAATTTTTTTTATTAAATTCTATTTCTAATAATTAAATTGTTGTTATCAATTAATTATAACTACATTATTAATTTTTATTAAATATTTAATTAACAAAACTAATTAAAAATTTTAATTTAATAATTAATTAAATAATATATATATATATATATATAATATATATATATATATATATATAATATAATAATTAAAAAATTGAAATACAAATCACTTAACATTAACATTCACATATTATATTAGGAATAGTGATGAGGAGGGTGGAGTGTGAGGAATTAGTGGTGTATGGAGTGATAAGGTGTGATGTGAGGGTGATGGTGAGGTGAGTGAGGTGGAGGGATAAGGTGGAGGGTGATGTGAGGTGAAGTAGGTTCGGAGGTATAAGGTGTGAGAAATTTTAGGATAAATTTTTTTAACTTTTACATAAAACAAAAAATTGTGTATCGGAGTCTTAATATTTTGTATATAAAAAAAAAAAAAATGTTATTTGTGATATGTGATTTTCGATGTATCGTAATCGCAATATCACATTGTAATTTTTTATTGTTTTTAATCGCAATTTTAAAATCGCAGTTTTTGGAAGGAATCAAGTGATATGAAGTGGGGGCCACGTGGAATTAATAATCCTACAAATTGGACTACAGCCACTTTGCAATTTTTAGAATCGTGTCTTGGCAATTTGTTTTAGAATAATAAATTGGAGTAAATTACCAAGATTTTGAAACAAGTTTTCATCCATTGTATAATTTAGAGGTCATTTTGTAGGACCATTAGTGAAAAATGAAAAATTAATAAAAATTAACTAAAAGTCAATATTTACAATGAATGACCATTGAACTCAATTAGTTACAAAATTGAAATATTATACATTTATTTACATTTTTAGTCCAAGCGAGAAAATGATCAAACTTCAAAGGAGTCTCATCTACAAACCGGTTGACCAAATGAGATGAAACAAATATCGATGGAAAGCTTATGAAAAGTCGGACTAAATTAAACAATCAAAACATAAATTTGATGAAAATAAAATTAAAAAAAAATTGATAAAATTGTAAGACAATTAACTTAAAGGAAAATCATAAAAGATGTTTAGCCAAAAATTTACAGAAGAGTCCCCATTATTTGAGTCAATAAGTCAATAATGGGGGGTGTTGGGTTTTTCCTACAATAGACTGCCAGCATTGGGCATGGAGTCAAATTAAAACAAATTATGACAAACAACAATGTTTGATGGAAGTTGAGGCATCTATAGCTTTGAAACTGATATCAAATTAACAATCCATAGTCATACATAGCACATGAAAGAAATTGAAACAATTTGACAAGATTTCTAGGTAATCAAGATTGTATGTAAAACAAAAATAACATGGTAAAAACACATGAAAGCCATGACATGAATCTCAGGTACAAGAATAGAGTTGCTGTAATTTTTCTATTAAAGGATCAAAAGATTACAAAAGGTCAGTTCTTCACATTGTCCATCAACCCTTCTCAAAGTCGAAAACCTACTTATTTATTAAGGAATTTAGATTTTTGTGATCCATAATCCTGTATAGAGAATGATTTTGGCAAAATCACATAAAAAATCATTTGTCGACGCGTTTCGAACCAACCAGTGTGGTTCATTGTCAGGACAAGTTGAATATCCAATCTGGCGATGCATTAAATAGGGACAGCAGGGCATTCCAACAGCTAAAATTGACTGAGTAACGGCTAAGCAGACCTCTAACAGCTAGGTTTGACCAGTCCCCATGGGGAGGAATCTAAATTTATTTAAATATTAATTTTTAATTTTTCCATTTTTCCTTACCCTTATAAAATTAATATTACTATTTATTTATTTAAATAAATAAGAATGGTAATTATTAAATTTCAAATCAAGAATCTAATTTAATTATTATTTTATTACTAATTTATTTATCTATTCTTTAATATATATATTTTCTTTAATTTTTTTATTATTTTTAATATTATAATATTAAAATAAAATGGAAGAATTATATTATCTACTATTAATTATTTTTATTATAATATAATATAAATATGATATAAACATATTTATCTTCGCTATTAAAGAAAATATTATATTACCTTTACCCTTATATAAAATATTATAAATATTATTATTTAAATATAAAACTCATATAACCTATATTATTGCTATTAATATTTATTGATTTTCTATTCCTTATATTATAATTATATTTTTTATAATGCAAACATTATTTATCAATTAACCTAATATAATATTATATTTACCATTCTATTAGAATGAGTATTACTTATTAGATAAAATGGTAACTTTTTAAAATCTAGAACTTTATTATATTCTTAATCTATTTATTTATTCTTTAATATATACTTACCCTAAATTTTAATAATATCAATATTTACCATTAGATTAGGATGAGAATAATTTAAGTAAAATGGTAAATATATTATTTATCTCCACTTTAAATGAAAATATTATTATCACAATATTAATATATTTATATTTATTTACCTTTACCCTTATAAATAGTAATAATATTATTAATAAATATTATTCAAATATTCAAAATCCAATGGTTAATCCCATTATTATATACTTTATTATTTCAAGTTAAGAACTTAATTCAATTATTATGTTATTAATATACTTATTTAATTTTTAACTCTTATTAATATGTATTCCTTAAAACACTTTTTTAGTTTAATATATTACTAAAGTTTACCATTCTATTAGGATAGAATAAATTAGTAAATAAATTTTTTATAAGAATCTAGAACCATATTAACCCTAAGAACTACAATTCCTATTTTAACTAAGAATTCATCATTATATCGATGTTAATATTACTATCAGGATACACTCATCAAACCATACACTACTATCATAATGTTAAGAAAAAGTAACATAGGCTCATATTGCTAGCTCATAAACATAGAACCATTTAATTTTTACGGACTCTAATTTAAAAAGCTCACGCTATACTACAATAAAAGGAAAATTCCACCTTCTAGGAAAAGGGGCTAAAAGAGACCCTCAAAATTAATAATCTAACCGCAAAGGGGAGGCAAAGGAAACCATGATACCAAATAGAAGAAGGAATGAGGAGGCTAGGAAGACAGGGCTAGGATCCAGCAACTACTAATCTTCTAGCCGTCATCCCTTGTTAAGATTTCTAGGCCTTTTCTCAATCTCTAGGGCCTCTCTAAATTTCCGATGGTGAAACTGCGCCACCTTTGCAATGACGCGAGCCTCTTCAATACAGACATGATGTTTAGTCTTCTCGGCATGCTCTGCCAAGGCCGAGGACTTGGCCCTTCCATGCCTTAAGCCTGTCGAATGCTAGCTAATACTTTCCTTTTATTAGATCCACTATTCCAGAGACCTATTGCTACTTTTCTTCTGACTAACACAAACTATGGTTGAAAACATGGAAAATGAGGTTTTCCCTATCAGAAAGACCAATGGATAGGCTAGAATGAAGAACTTAGGCCCTAATTCCCTTCCACACTTCCATAGATTAATCTCTGAGGATCTTGACACCTTCATGTTTGAATTTGTTGTTGTTTGTAGGACCTATGACTATGCCTTTGATGAGCAGAAGTTGAAATTATTCCCCTTTACCCTTAAGGATGTAGCCTTACACTGGCTTATGGGTTTGCTTGGGGGTAGCATCACTACTTGGGCCTAAATGCAATAGGCCTTCAATATCAAGTACATGGACTACTGTAGGTCTAAAGAAACCAAGGAAGAAATATTTAGGATGACGCTTGGACCTGATGAATCCCTTGTGTTAACACTCTGTAAATCCCTTAAGGCTAAGGGAAGGGATCACATAGGTAACCACAAACCACTCTGGGCTGGAAACTAGTCCTTTCTAATCAGAGGGGGATCCCTCACTATAAAACCCTGATGATAAACATATTAAAGCTCACAGGGACCAGATCTAGAAAATATGATATAAAACTTAATGAAATGGTTGAGATTTTTGGGAAAAGACTACTGAGGTATGAAGCCAGTAACATAATCTTAATATCAGGGAATGCATTAGTCTTTTGAAAAGTAGAGGGAGGGTAGGCATACGTTCCAAGATGGAAGACAATTATATCTGATCATAAGCAGCAGAGCATATTATAATGAATTCTACAACATAAACCAATGAACAAATACTATAAGAACCATGACAGAGAAATGAAGAATTACATCATGTGTGATTCCAAAATTACCGTCAGCATCTCAAAATGAATTCAAGATAAAAGCTTCATAAATGGATATTTAGATATAACAGAGGAAAACAAACTTGAAAGAAATATACCACAAGAATATCTAAGATCAAAGACACCAACTTGTACAACACATATGCATAGTCCTCTTTTCAAAAAATTGAACCCATTCTTCTGTTAATGGTGTTGGACCCACCAAAATGTCAAGGGGATCTCTTGGGTAAGAAGTCTCAATTAGACCTCAAACCATTTGGTTTAGGAGTCCCAACGGTGGGGCATAATTTAATGCCTTGACCGCGATGTCACACAGAGGCAAGTATGATAACTTGGTCAGTAGCAAGGGTGTGACTGTTGCAGTGGGTCAAGGAAGATGTATGAGAGGTTCTAACAGATAAGGGGGAAGATAAAGGTGAAGGTGGGTTTCCAGGTTGAAAGGGATCAGTCCCACTTCAGCTAGGAACACACAACACAAAAGGACATACACAAATTTCGGCGGACTAGTCCACCTGGATGCGGTAGTCACAACATAGAAGGTAACATAACACATACAACACTCACGGATCAGTCCAAATGAATGCAACGTTTGTTACAGCAAGGTTCATGCAAAAGGTCTGTCTAGTGTCTAGCAGAGCAGTCGACACGGACAGGACAACATTAACAACATATACAACAAATTTACAACAAGATTCATATAATTTAATGTGAATTAGTTCATAGACAACTATGTAAGTTAAACAACATATATCATTAAGGAAACCAGAGCAGTCCAACTACAATAACAACATATGCATGAGAATGTGTTGGCTCTTATTATATAAAAGTGTAAGTTCCAATCATACAATACATCCATGTAAACCTGCTAGCCCCATCAATGAAATGTTACAGCCACATACACCTGCTCCTCCAAATAGATGTACTAACTACCTGTAGTGGAGAAGCCAAGGTGCGTTACAATACTATCCAAGCTTTCTTCAAGATAGTCTTAATAGAAGCTTGGCTGAACAAAAACCTATACAATGAGTTATGAGGGACTATTTATAGCAAAGGGTGGGTGATCCTTGACATTCCCCTTTGTGAACATTCAACTACCCTCATGACTCATCACCTACTCTATAATTGTTACATCCATTATTGAGACTTGACTTACACTTGACATGACTCAAAATTACAATGCACATGTACCCATGTGAATATTGGCTTGAACAAGTGAAAATAGACATCATTTTGACTAAGACAACCATAGAAGTCCAACTGATCGAAATCCTCATGCTGATCAACAGTAACATATTGATGCCAAGATTAGTAGTCCTTGATAATGTCCATGTGTTCGTCCGTGACATCTATCTGAAACTTGAACCTTGCCTCCATAACATCTGGGTACACTGCTCGGGCTCCTTTGTCCAACTCGTTTGAGACCATGTGCATCATTGTCTTCAATGTGTCCAAAACAACAACATACTTGCACATGATGTCTGCACTGATAGGCAAGTCTGGGCTGGTGGCGGTGTGCATTAACTCGTCGAAGTATGAGTTAAGTTCTTGTCGAACCTGCTTCTTCGTCTTCACCTGGGTGAGAGTCCCAAGTGATGGGATTGCATGACTATGCACTATAACATCCGTGCTATTGAATACTTGTGCATGGGAAGCCTGTATGCTAGTGATGAGTTGCAGTATGTCTTCATAGTTCTGAATCTGACTCCAGATATGTGCTTGCAGCTCGACCGCATTGGCCCTCATCATCTTTGGCAAGTGAAGTGGGGCTCCCTTGTAATTCATCGTCCATACTTGCATGTTGTCAACAACAGCATGTATGTTCTTCAATATGCGTGCTCTTCTCGCATATCACTGTTTCCATCCATGGAGACGAATGACTGTTTGGTGAACAGT
Source organism: Pinus taeda (assembly GCA_000404065.3). Lineage (NCBI taxonomy): Eukaryota > Viridiplantae > Streptophyta > Pinopsida > Pinales > Pinaceae > Pinus > Pinus taeda. The sequence goes on along the minus strand of APFE030223891.1, from coordinate 335,647 downwards.
ACCAAAATTGGAGTACAATGCTCGCATAACTATATCGAGGGACAATACTTCATCTAGTATTGCCTTCTTCAGTTCAACTCGGGTGGACATTATCACCAAGTCTCCTCCTTTCTTGGCCACCTGTAGTTCCTTTGCCATTAGCTCATTCTCAGCTATGAGGAAATGAACACTTAAGCTAGTGGCTTCGGTTTATACTCTGGTTGCATCAGACAAAGCAGTTGGATGCTTGTGCACATCAGTCACAATCACTTCTTCAAATTGTGCAGGAGATGTTTGGTCCTCCGGAGTCAGTACCCTGTGAGACTGCACAACTCTGTGATGAGATTCATCAAAGGAGATGTCGTGCATCTCTGCTTCTGGTAGACCACCAAGGATCTCAGTGCCTCCTTGGTCATTTGAGACTTGCTCATCATCTGGATGCATTGAAGTGGGTGAGTAGACATCTTTGTGGTGAGGCATGAGGTCAGTGTCCTGTTCCAACTCTTGCTGCTCCATGTCTGCATCAAACTATTCAAGCGCTTGTTCTATCTCATGAAAAAAGTATTCCCCTTTTATGGTTCACCCTGTTCACCTGGTGCTAGTTGTTTAGATGAATCAACTACTTGTACATTCATTGCTTCGTTTGTCTGCATGTGATGTGCCCCCTACTATATTTGTTGTTGCTACACTTCCTTCTGTTGTTGGCGTAGCTCTTTTTCTTTCCAGAGTTTCTCCCTTTGCTCATGCAACTCCTCCTCTACTTCTTCCATTCTCTTCTTATCCCTCCGCCTTTGCGCAATTCACTTTTCACACTACTGCCTCTTTGCCTGAATAACCATAGCTGCTTGTTCTACAAGTGGATGTGCTCGAAACTTGTAGCTTTGCTTCTCCTCCATGGAATCAAAAATCTTCCTCTTCCATTTGTTGCACACAAGTATGTTTGGTTCTGCTACCTCTGTTACTGCTACTACTGGTGCTCTTCGTGACGTTGCTTCATGCTGCTTCACTAACCACTCTATAGAGAGGACAACCTATTCATTGGGCCGAGAAGAGTTGTAGCAATAACTCCACGAGTCTTCCTTAGCCCAATGAAATGCCCCATGGATCTAGTTGAATTAAGCTCTTATGCAGTGATCATTCACAATGCAATCTGGGTCATATGGGTTGAAGCTTTGGAGGTCGAATGAGTACTTATTCATCTATTCTACTTCGACATATGCTTGCTTGATACTCCATATCTCATATAACCCAATCCACAATGGAAGAGTGGGCCAATGTAACTTATTTGTCTGCTACAATCTAGCTGTCAATCCTCTTGAGATGTGATACGCTACTTCCTGCATGACAAGTACATCCAAGGAAAGCTTTGGCAGAACATGCGGAGGCTTCTTCACACTGAACATTCAGATGAATGTGTCGGAAAGTGAGGCATACCAATTTGCAATTCCTAACAACACCTCCATTGCTTCCTTTGACATGTAGGGTGGATTCTGTTCGAATATCAACGTGTACATTGAGGTGAAAAAATGGTCGGACAACCATTTGATTACTCCCCTGAAGCTGCATTTGGATAGCAACTTGAAATATGTGTTAACAATATTCTCCGCCGGTGACCATGCCCATTCTAAACCTAGGAACTCATGTCGGGCACAGACTACATCTAGGATGTAGGGGGACATCTAAATATTTGCATGCATACCCTTGGGTGATTATCGAGCCTTCGTGACTTATTCCTTCAATTGGTGAGCCAATATGCCAGACTAGTTGCATGGTCTTCCTTCCCTATCCAGTTGGTCCAATGCAATCACCCAACTCTGAGGAAAGGTTTCAGTGCTTGCTTGGCCACTCAGACAACATGTGAATATGACCAAGTATTGGTATGCCTTCCTAAATATATTTTTCTTGTATATCTGGTTGGGTTTCATCCTGAAACAAGTTGGGTCCTTTACCCAATCCTTCAAAATGTCTCTGGAGTTACCTCTGTTGCTGGGCAAGCTGAATGGAGGACTCATGATAGTCGCGGGCTCTAACATTTGATACATCTCATCATAATATCATGCCCAAAAGGTTGCAATATTTTTCCCACTGACACTACTCAAGGTCATCATCTCAAGGTCAGTGTGAGAAACGATCTAGTGAATCATGTCCGTGAATGGAAATGCGGGGTATCTACATGCAATCTAGTACAAGGAAGACTTGTGAATGTTCACGTACACCTAACAGTCTTTGAGGTATTCCCCAAAACTTCCCATGAATGTTTCATTAACCTCTTTCCACTTCAGTTTGATGTCCTTGTCTAGATACAAATTTGTATCTTCATAGATCGGAAGACTAGAGAACACCTGCTCAACTGCTGCTCTGGTTGCAACTCCATCAATGTCCTGTTATCTTGTTCTCTTGGAATCCATTGAGACAAATGAACACTTGAAAGATATGGAAAAAAGCAGCATGCATGGCAAGAAATATGTCAGTGGAAACAAAGCAAATCCGAGGAAGGACACAACATATACCTGGGAAACTAATAAGCACGATTATGCAAATTTTACTGGGAGGTTACGTAACTGGCTTCCAAAACTACGCAAAAGGAAGTTCAGATTGTCTAGGAGGTAGGAATGGCTACTGGATCTACAAAATGCGCAATATAATCATGCAGTTGATTGCTGGGATTGTGCAATGTACAATTCTCGCTGGGTAGGACTGCTGGACCAGGGACAAATTTGCGCAATTTCTTGGGCCAAGCAACCATTGTCCCCCAGAAATGCAAAAAATAGTCCTAAAGGCTAGTGGTAGGCAAGAATGTGCATTTCTGGGGAGGAAGGCAACCTTCCTTCCCCAGACTGCGCAATGCAACCTTGGTGAAGGCAAAGCCCGGGCCAAGGTTGGCCCGGTGCGTCGATGGGCAACTAAAAGAATGAGAAATTAAATGCATGGTGACAGTAAGTGATAGCAGAAGTGATTAAGATTGCATGCAAAACATAATGAAAGATTTAGCAAACATATCAACATGCATGTGGGTGAGGCAGTTCGATAGTTGGGCGAATGTCCGTGCGAAAATAGTTTCATGCATGCGACAATAATGAGATAGCAATGAAAACTGAAATAGCGCTAGGAAAATCTATTATACATGTAAATGACAAACAAATTTTCAAAGAAATCAAGAAAACAACACTCACACAACCGAATACACAAAAACTGATAAAAATGCTAAAAAAGACAATTTGAGGCTACTTACCCGTGAATAGCTGAGCCAGATGTGTCGAAGAGTCTTGGATGCACTGTGGGATGTTAGATCTCCAAGTTTGATGTGAAAGAATGAGATTTGATGTGTCGAATAAATAAATTTGGTCTCATGACGCGCATGCCACAAATCTAGGAAAAAGCGACATTAGGAGTGAAACTTCTAAAACAACTTTGCATGACCCTCGGCTGCTAAAAATGGCCCATTGAATCATGGGATTCATTTTTCATGCTATCTCTTGATATTCTAGGAAGAGCAAGTCATGCATGCATGCAAGTCAATTTTCCTCCATCTCGAGTGGAACTGGTCAACTAGACTGTTCATGCATGCAGTTGCTCAACTGCTTGGGAAAAATGTGCATTCCTAGCTAGGAGTTGGACTGACTGCCCAGGAGGATTGCACAATTTCTAGGTAGAGGAGTTGACTATTGCCTAGATTTGTGTAAATGCTAGGCTGAGCAGCCCTACTGGGGAAATTTATGCAAATCCTACTAGGAGTGTTGGTTAGCAGGAGTGTGCAATCCTAGAGCCCAGCAGGCTGCCAAAGAGGATTGCACAATTTCTGGGGGGAAGGTTGGCTGCCATTTCGAAATGTGCAATTTAAAGGGAAGTTTCTCATCCTATAGCTGGACCAAGTTTGGGTGAACATCCTGTGAGGGGAATGGATCAACTGTGATCGATAGGCTACCTTTGTGTGAGGAAAACAATGAAGCTTGATTACTTGACGAAGCAAGACAAAGTGTTGTGACAGGTTGGTAGGGAGGCTCCAAAACAGGGTAAGGAAACATTTTGGAGGGTGGTTGTAGCGGCTACAACATCTTCATATTTCTTTTAGATTAAATACAAGTTTTAGAATATGATTATCATGACTAGATACAACACATCCTTATCCATCAAGCTTAGAAACATCAATATTTGAAAGAAAAAAACTAAGATAAAGCTAAAAATAAAACCAAAACATCTTTTATGATAAAATTAGGTTTATGTTATCTACTTCTTTGTTCCCTATCCATTCCTTTCGATCCATATAATGAACATCATTTTGGATATCTATACATTTCCACATTTTCAAACCGAAATCCAAAAATTTCATCATTTTGTCAACAAAAACTGTGAAAATGGGTCACCAAGTGATGCGTGTAACTCCCAAATGGTAGCACCTGTGTAAAAGCAGAGATAATTTTTTTATACGAACTTGTTGTGAAGAAAAATCTCTGTCAGCTTCTTCAAATTCTTCTCCAGCTCCTCAAAAACTGTTCTGCACAACCATGACTAAGATAGGGGAATACACAGTTTGAAAAATAGGCCTTAAATATGCATTTGAAACTCCCGATCTATGACACCTGTGCAGAAACTAGAAGAGGTTATTATGATTTGACCCATGCTTGAGAAAAATCTCTTTATTTTTTTCAAAATTTGGCTCCATATTGTCGAAATAAGTGTTTCAAACTGATGACTAAAACAAGGTGCTTTCCACAACACTGTGCAATGAATTCAAGTAGCCTTCCATGCTCTGTATGGTTGCACACTTCCTCTGGAAAAATAGATCAAATGAGTAGGCTTGAAATGACTATGTGATGGTGTAGAACTCTTTAAGTAGGCTCTTCAACTCTTGAAAACCCCCTAAATGGTTGATACCCACCTTCGCAGTAGTTGCGCAGTTACCATGACTCCCATTAACTTGATATTGTTTCATGCTTTGATTGGACCACTTGATGACTAAACTCATGGTGATGTTGGACAATAACTTTCAAACTTATGACAATGAAAATGATTATAAGTTCGACTTATTCAATCTGAAAATAATTCAAAAGGCATTTGACAAATGAAAACTACTGACCCTAACGTTGGCTGCAATGGGGATGGAATCCTCCCTACGAGGCGGTAAGAACAAAATTGTAGACCATGTGCCTAACAATTGGGAAATGGAGTCAAAACTAAAAACCAAATGACTGTAAATTTACTGACTAACTTACATAGTTGTAAACTTTAAAATAAATAAGAAAAAATTCGATAAAATATCATTGAAGTCTTAGGGCCTTCTAGTCCTCAAGCTTTAAACCTCAATGAGAGTTGTCCACACTTGCTAGAAATGTACACATTAGGTGATTTTCTCCCTTGTAGCCAGTTAAGAAAATGGTTACTTGAATGAGTTCTGCTGAGAGTTCCCTTGAGCAGGCAGAAGAAAAAAGAGAGTGGAAACTCACAATTGAACTGATGTTGAGAACCAAAATCCATAAATAGCACAACATTCCATAGATCCTACAACAAATTGGCCATGGGAAGACACACCTCTTCTTTTGATGGCTTCAAGAGGTCAGAAAACGAATACTCAAAATTATAATTGGTACCTTCACTTGATGATCAATAAGAGGACTCTATTTTGGAGAAAAGGGAACATCCACTTCATTGCTCTTATCATCTTCAATTGAGGCAACTGCCTTATCCATAATGATGTTGTGCACACCCAGGCAAACTTGATGTTCTTTAGTAGACTCTTCATTTTCTGTAGCTAGAGGCATATTTTCCTGAACAAAAGTTTCCTGTGCAAGAGGTTTTAGAACAACCTCTCCTCTTTCATTGCTCCCTTCTTCTTGATCCTCTCTATTGAATACATTCATCAGGTTCAAGAAGACAAACCTGCTGCATTTCTTCATTGACCTCCATCTGATCGATTTCATCTACAACTTCAGAAATTGTTACCAGTTGGGAATATTCATGAATATCCAGGAAACAAACCTCTTATGTTTCTCTGTGAGGAAAATAAAACTCAAGCGAGGCTTCTTCAATTTCATCAGTCATTACATCTTCGTCATAGACGTCAATTCCCATGAGCTGAAATAGATCATCTAAATTTCCAAAAAATCTTTCTATTGACACTATTAAAAGATAAGTTTGTTTAAAATTTGCATAAAATTCTGAATATAAATCCATCAAAGAGCATATAATTGTATTTGGAAAACCTTCATACCATGATCTGACTTTATCCTTGAAGGTTTCCATAAACATTTTCATCAATGAATCCTCATGAAAATTAACTTCAAGTCTACGTACTTTCATGTGGAATTTGATTAAATGTAGAGAAACATCTTCTCCCTTTCCATTTCTGAATATTGGGAGATAGGTTGACCAATTAATAGGAGACATAGGATTTAAAAAACCATAAATAGGAGATCTATCCATAGGAGCATACCCGACATTCATTTTTGCAGAACCCATTTTGAAAATAATAACTAGTAATTCTGAAAACTATTGACCTTTAACTAATGAAGACATTGTGAAAATTTGATCTTTTGGATCCTTTGAATTTCATATTCGCCAGGTGAATGATTCATCCTTTCTTGTGTCTGACTGGTGTCCACCATCAACAACCAGATCCAAAACTTGGATGATCTTTCCTAGAGAAAATGAAACCTTCGCTCCCCAGCAATGATGCCAAAATGTTAGCACTTTGTAAATCCATTAAGGTTGAGGGAAGGGATCCCAGAGGTAACCATAAACCACTTTGGGCTAGAAACTAGTAGGGGCTCCCTCATTATAAAATTCTGATGATAAACACACTAAATCTCACATAAACCATATTTGGAAAAGATGATATAAAACTTAATGAAATGGTTGAGAATTTTGGGAAAATACTACTGAGGTATGAAGCTAGTAACATAATCTTAATACCACGGCATGCATGAATCTTTTGAAAAATAGAGGCAAGGTAGGCATACGTTCTAAGATGATAGGAGTTGAAGTATAGTCGGGAATGGAAAGAGACACAATTATATCTGATCATAAGCAGCAGAGTGGTGAGCTCCAGTATTGGAGAGGTGCTGAGGGCGGCTAGCACAACTGTTGCCTCCCTAGCTAGAATCTCAGGAGATTCTTCCTTCCCTTGCCATTTTTTCATACTTCCTGTAGAAAGTCCTGTGCTGATTGGTTTCTGGCTTCTTGTAGAAGCAGTTTTTGGACTTCTTGTAGAAATGGCCTTCTGGCTTCCTATAGAACTAGTTGGCACTGTTTTGGCCTGCTTGGCTGGGGGTGCTTTTTCCTTTAGCTTGGTTGTGGTTGTCTTAGGTGTGCCTTCACTTGCTTGGACTTTTTCAGTCCTTTCTGCCCTGCTCTGCAATCTTTTCTCCCTGGGTGTTTGTGTCATTTTACCACCCACTGTTTTGGCCTCAGCAACTTGGCCTTTCTCTCATGTCTCTTTTTGTCCTTGCTTTGGTGGTTTGCCTGGGGTTTCCTGACCCTTAGCTTTCTTTTCTGCCTCAATGTGCTCCTTCTCCTCGCTGCTGGAGGAAGTGAGTTCCTCGGCCAAAATTCAGATGTCATCATCCTTAGACATATTTCGAAAAATTTCCCAGGAGAGAGGGGCAATGTAGTTATGGAGTGCATCCTCTACCAGGAGCTTGATAAGACCATGATGGGCCAGCTGGTCTGGTGTCCCCTCCCTCAGCTTTGTGGCACACTCAATCAAGGATTGCAGTAGGAAGTAGGGGATGCTCAACTTTTGTTTTGTGGGAAAATCCATTTGGTGCCTGAGTTTAGTTAGCAAATGGAAGTGATAACCATATACGATGCTGAACCGCCCTTCACAGGTAATATATTTCATAATTTGAAGGCTGACTTCACTCCAAAATGGCTGTAGGCTGGTTCTCCAGACCCCATTCTTATCCTTTGAAAACTATTTCTCTAGTAAGAAGAATTCCTTTTTAGCCTTTTGGCCTAATTTCCTCTCCTCTTTATTCGAGGGTACCCCCATTTGTAGATCAGTGACTCTGCTAATGAGCTGTGGGGTGAGTTTTAGGGTCAACCATCTGAAGTTCACAGTGGCTAGTGTCTTTGATTTAGCCTTCGGGGACCTTAGGAACTCCTCTATTATTTCATCATCGTGACCTTGAATTTTGTCACAGAATGTCATCCAGTTTGCACGGGAAAATAAGTCTACCACCTCAAGAGTTTCTCGTAGTTTCTTCGAGTCCGAGGGTTCCTTTCTGATAAACCCTCCTGGCATGGTGAAAAATACTATGTTTTTGCTTTAGCTTTGAGCAGAAAGGGAATTCTATGTGTGTTTCCTTCTCAAAAAGTTGGAAACGGTATCTGCAGGTCACTTCGTATCAATTCCTTGGTTTTAAAACTTGACTGCCCGTGTACAGAAGGATGAATCAGGTTTCTCTAAATAGAGGGCAGAGCTATGTTTCCAACATACACATAATCATGTAAAATTCACATTTTTTTCACCGGTTAGCCTTCCCAGTGTCTCAACTTCTCTATAGGAGGAATTTAATGCAGGACTCATGGAGAAAACCTTGGACGCAAACCAACGAAGACAATTTCATGCAACCACAAGTAAACTGCTATTTGGATTCACAGACAGACTTGCTTTTAAATTTTTTCTCTACCCCAACACATGGAATTCACCACCTTTTGAACTATTATGCATGGGAATGGTGTGTTCAAGAATACCTCTCTGAGAATTGCCACCCTCGACTTAGACAGTCCAGGATTCTTCGTAATGCCGGGTTTCCTGTAGCGCACCTTCCTGTAGAAAGATTTTCTGGCTTCTAGAGGATTTCATGGTGGTTTTGGGCAAGTCGGAGCCACGGAAGGACATTGAAACAGGTTGAGAAGCTTGGGCTAACAACTTGTAGAGGAGGAGGACATGTACTCGGCTGCAAAAACGGTTGCAAGTGTGAAGGACAGCAGTTTGCCATGACTTATTCGGCCGAGGAATTTGAATTGCTGCGCAATTCATGGCGTGAGGGTGAGCTATCCAGGCCAATCCGTTAGCCAACGTCACAACCATCATTCTTCGGCGTGTCTTTGTCTGCCAAATCCTTCCTTCTTCCATTCACCACCACCATTTCTGTCACACTGTCGATTCTCCCTGACTAGACACTTCCCACGCGTCAACTACCCGTCTTTTTGGCATAATCGAGCTCGTTCGATTCCACAAGGCCATCCGACTGGCTGTGGGTGGCCAGTTGACTGGCCACCAAACTTGTTCAATCCGCCCGTTTCACGGTCATGCAAATTTTAGAGTATAGTTCATGCAATTTGACGAATAGGGTTAGACACTTACCTGTGTGGTTGTGGATGTGTTTTGCAGGCTTCGGGACATGGGATGTTGGATTTGCTTGCTGCTGCTTCGTGCATGGGTACTGGAGCTCCTCTTTCATTGGCTGATGCTAGATAAAAGACTTCGAGACCTAACCCTCTGGTGGTAAATGCTGCATGCACTGGCTTCATTTGATTTGAGCTGCTAGTGTCTCCATAGTATGTGCTCCAGTCGGATCAGCTGCTACAGGATTCCTGTAGGACATCCTATAGCCGTTTCTCCTCCTAGGGTGCATGCTGAAACAAACAAATTTGCGTTCACGAATGAAGGGTCTTGATGGAGCCTGGACATGTAAAGCGTGCGGGCCTCTGCATGCTTGATTTGTCACTTGAAAAAAACAAATTTTGATCTGAGGAAACAGGATTCTTGTATGACTGTGCAGGAATATTCAACCAGATTATGGCAATGGTGGTGGAAGGAGATGAAGCAAGTGGAGGATGGAAGAAAAGAGTGGTTGCATGCCTCATCAATAGATTTCAAGCTTCAAATCCCTCTCCATAATCGATTTTGTCCTGCCCAAAGGCTCTATAGGATGTTTCCTGTAGAAATGCAGAACTTCCTATAGAAAGTCCTATAACTTCCTGTATAAGGTTGAACCACGACTAGATTGTGTCTGAATCCTGAAAAATGAGTGTCCATGGAGGGAGTGTATGTGAGGATGCCTGGTAACTTGGTAGGGACCCCTGTCCTTGTGTTGGGAGGCCTCCTTTCTGCACTGTATTCCTACAACCTGCAATAATTCTTCAGGGATTAAACTTGCTTCTTTTTTCTCTATTTCTTTCTTCTTTTCTTTTTTTTCCTTTTTTTTTCTTTTTCTCTCTTTTTTTTTTTAGAGAGACAGCAGGGGCACCCGGGAGGTTTTCACCCCTACCATATGCCTTGGGTGCCTCAGAGAGGTTTTCACCCCTACCATCTGCCTTGCGCTCCTTAGAGAGGTTTTCACCCAAGGATCTTTTTTTATTGTATATATA